>OX453075.1:13088621-13688621 GCA_949699795.1 Spicauda simplicius | reverse complement strand
GCTTTCAAGCGGGGGATATTTGTGGTTGCCAATCTCTTAAGCACATTTCCTTTGAAAACCCTAGAAAATCTCGTAGAAATGATTTACTACTGTACTCACTAATATTATTGACTCACTTGTCTAACACATTGCACAAGAATTTCGTCTCGCAACTCCTCACGTTCTAATCCCTTCCCTATCAATGATTGTATAACTTGAGTCTCCTTATCGGCCGTCAGTTCTCCCCTCATGTAGCGGCAAAGATCCTGAAATATATATTTAAGATTAGTGTTACTTATTATCTATATATCTATCTCTTAATGTGTAGAGAAAAGACATTCTGGTAATGTCTAGACAACTGTAAAGTACAGATGACTTTGCGAACAAATTTTAATACTTAAATGTTATATTGATTAACCTTCAGTCTTAGCAAGACAAGCAAGCGGGTACTGGTATATAACTAGGAAGCGTTTGAAAATTGAAATCCTGTTCTTCTATTTTCACTACACATAACCTTTCCAATTATAATTACAAACTAATGCAAAATTAGATAAAAATTGTTAAGTGAAAATATACCCGGAATATGTTAACAGCAGCGGTAACGCTCTCAGGATCGTGCAGCTGTATGTGCGAGGTGGGTATGTTGTTGCCCTTGTGGTACGTTATCATCTCCTCTTTGGTCAGCAGCTCCATTGACTTGCTCTTCCGTGTTAATGTTGCCATTATTGTTCCTATAAAGAAAATGTATCGTTAGTACATGGATGTGAAATGTACCTTTTTTAATTTCTAGTTTATTCGTTGAGAAAACGATAAATAATGGTGATTCTTGCACGTCGACACACGAAGTGTCAGTTCGACTATGTTAGCGTCTATATTACTCGACTCTCGAAAGTTTATAAGGACGTATAAAAGAGCGGTTGGATGTTTCTTGGAATGGATACTTAATCGCATTAGAATGGTTGAACGAATCTGGAAATAAATTGGCAAACCGACTATATAGTGTTGAATAACACGTAGTTTTTTATAGGAAAAACAGTTCAGTTCCTATAGAAATATAGGAAAAAGAGTTCAGTTCTTACAGAGGCACACACAGCTATGTTTCGTTAAAGTTGATAAAAATGTGGTTTAGTGCCATTTAATCCTATTAAAACACGGCCACATCTACAACAGCCCTTACCCTCAGACGACCGCGGATAGTATTGAAGTACAGCTAAGCGCTGAGGTCGGTTGAGGCAACCGGCGCCGCCGGCGGCGGCACTCCCAGCTGGTTCAGGCGGCGCTTCACGCTCTCCTATTTTAGGAGTTCCCAATACGAATAAAAATCACAGCCACATCTAGTACAATACCCCTTACCCTCAGGCGACCGCAAATTGAAATACAACTTAGCGAACTCGGTCAGATCGGACGCGCTGTCCGGCGCCGGCGGCGGCGGCGCTTCTAGCGGCTCTTCAATGCTAATAAAACGACGGCCACGTTTAGTACACTACCCTCACCTTCGGGAGACCGCGGATGGTCATTGAAGTACAGCTTGGCGAACTCGCTGAGGTCGGTAGCGTCATCGGGCGCCGGGGGAGGTTGCTGGGGCGGGGGCGCTTCCAGCTGATGCAGACGCCGCTCCACGCGCTCCTTGCGGCGGGCGACGCGCTCTGTGCTCTGGGGGGTCGAATGTAGGGGGTAAGGTGATGTTCATAGTATTATTTGGACCCAGATGGCAAAGGCAAATGATGACAGAAAATAAATATAATAAATAATAATATCTTAGAAATTGCTCGTCACATATGTAACGGTACAGTCGTAAAAAAAAGGGTCGACAAACACACAACATACACAGTCTTCAAAAATAGTCGTTAAAAAAAGGAAAATATAGACCGAGGAACAGATAGAACAAGAAGTCAGAAGAAAGAAGAAGAAGAAACAGAAGATAGAAGAAGAACAGAGTCAGTTTTATATTTCTTCCTGTTTCATTGACATACAAAACTTTAACTGATCTTTATTTGTGTTGCACGACTTATATAACTTATTTTTATATTTTTTTAAATTCACTTAATCGTAATGTTTACTTAAAGTCCTGTGGCTGAACGAATATTTTACTTACATTAATAGCATCGCCATTCATGATAGGCGGTGGACTAATGCATGTGTCCATAGGCGCTGGTGGCGATTCCACTACTTCTGGTGACGTCACATTGCTCGGCAGCGGCGGCAGTGGCACCTCTGATGTTTCTACTTCTTCCTTGTTTGAGAACCTGAATGTAAAGGGATTTACAATTTTATTGCAAAGTCAAAATCTAGGATATAAGGATTTCTAGAATTTAATTTAAGCTTTAAGCTTCCCGAATCCCGTCAGGCAAATATTATAAAATTATAAATTTGGATGTCTTCTTTGGCTCTTTTCATTTAATACCACCCTTACATCTCGTCAACAAATTATTGTCCCACTGCTGGGCACGGGCCTTCTCTCTAAATGAGAGAGTTTTAGGCCATAGTAAACCGTTCTGGCCAAGTGCGAATCGGTGGACATACCTTTACAAATTATTACAGAAATGGAAAATCTAGTGTAGGCCTTTAAGTGTAAAAAGTGCTATAAACTTACTAGTATTATGAAGATAAAAGTTTGTAAGAGTGAATGTTTGTTACTTTTTTTTACACGTTATACGCATAAGCTACTGATTACATTAGGATTTAATTTATCACATAAGTCCCTGGCCTAGAATGAAATATAGGATACTTTACTGACGTTAACATGACCCTAGTGGTCAGAGCTACGTTAAAACTTATTTTTCTTTTTATCTGACCGAAGTAGCAAACGAGCATACAGTCCACCTGATGTTAAGTGGTCACTACCGCTCATGGACATCTGTAATCAACTTCATACAGAATGTGAGTTCTCTCTGAAGTCAATCACAGATGCGTTGCCACTCCCAAGGACTATGATGGTCGCCTCATAAAAAGAGTGCCAGCAACCACACCCTTCCATCGACACGCAAGAAATGCTTCACGCTAGAAATAGGTGTGGTGGTGATACTTCCTCGGTCGAACTACATTGGTTTTACCACCTGTTAAATTATATATATATATTTGTAATCCTCTAATACACTTTTTTTACTGTACATACATACCAGACTTTCATACTATACTTCTACCACCTTCAAACATAAACTCACCCGTTAGTTTCTGGAGGTATGAGCGGCGGTGGCGGCGGCGATACTGGCGGCGCTACCTCTCCGTTCGGCCGAGGGATCACTGATTCATATATCGGCTCTTTGCTCTTTAATACGCACACCTTGCCGTTGGGAATGATGCCGTTTGTCAGCTCGGGCGGAGTGGTATCTGGAAGTGTTATTAACAGTTAATTGCTGGATGTTTAAAGCAAATTAAAAATAGTATAAACATTGAAACAACCGGATATAAAGTAACATGAAATCTTGCATTCCATATAACGAGACATAGTTTAATATTTAATATGTTCTAACCATTCCTTATGTCAAAAGAAGAACATGGCTAAGTTTCAAATATATATTTCAAAAGGTCTCGAGTTATTAATTATAAATATTTTCTCTTTACCGCTTATCTCATGTATTATCGACATTTTGAAAGATTGTCTTATAGAAAAAGCATACTATTTGGTAAAAGAGTTCTTAGAAGAACGTAAAAATAAATGAAATAATAATAACTGTGGATTAAATTGACTTATCTAATGAATAATTGTAAATTTTAAAAAATATTTCAACCTGTTATTATTTAATTTTTATATTAAAAAAAAATATTATACATAATATTGACATTGACTACTTGGAAATTATCTTATTTAAATATCAAATTATGTATTGTACATTGTAATAATTCCAATTTTATATATTTTACTTTTAAATGCCTCAATGAGTAGAACATAGAGAGACAAAACTTTATAATACTATACATGCAAGAGCTTTGTATATTCATGCAAATAAACGATTGATTGATTGTGATTTACCTTTAACAGTAGGCGGCGGGGGCGGTGGCCCAGCCGGTTCCGGCAAGGAGCACACCGGCGGCGGCGGGAAGTCCGGAAACTCTTCTGGGGGTTCTTCCGGCGGAGGCGGAGGTAGGATAAGCGATGACGTCATCACGTCGCCGTTCGACACCGGCGTCATACCGTTCGACGTGATCACTCCGTTCATGGACGACGTCAGGCTTGTGGCATTGCTGACCGGTGTCGCCGGCTGGAGGATGGATTGCAGAGGGAGGGACGACGGCGGTGGAGGAGGAATGGACTCGGAGGGCGCGCCGTCCGGTTTGCGCTGCGCTTCCGTGTCCTTGCCGAGTTCGTCCATCTCTGCGGCAAGAACGTGCTCCAACTGCAAGCATAAATGTAACAATATTCGAAAACTATTATTTTCATAATTTAATCTCTAATCAGATGATTCAATGATATTTTTTATGATTGAAGTAGCGAACTAATACTCAGACCATCTGATGGTAAATCGCCACTACCTCACAAGGATATCAGCAAGCCCCTTCGTGCATTATAACACTTGATCCTAACAAAACTGGCCTATGAAAATTTTCAGTCAAATCACCTATAATCAATATTATCTTTAATGAGTAAATCAGTCCAAAGCCCATCTGACGGTGCAGATCATCCGCCATATTGTCTACAATGAACAAGTCTAAAGCCCACCTCATGATGCAGATCATCCGCCAGCCGCTTCATGGAGTCCCCGATCTCCGCGATGGTCGTCTGGTAGGCGGGTTGGCCGTCGGGATGCACCACGCTGCACGGGCACGTCCACGTGGAAGTCGAACAAGTTGTCCAGGTTGACCGAGTCCGCGTGCACGCCGCACGATATGCCACCCAACACTTACCTATTGTCTACAATGAACAAGTCTAAAGCCCTCACCTCATGATGCAGATCATCCGCCAGCCGCTCCATGGAGTCCCCGATCTCCGCGATGGTCGGCTGGTGGGCCGGCTGGCCGTCGGGCGCGCCGCGTTGCGCGGGCACGTCCGCGAGGAAGTCGAACAGGTTGTCCAGGTTGACCGAGTCCGCGCGCGCGCCGCACGAGATGCCGCGCAGCTGGTCCGCCATGCTCTCGAGCTCGGCGCGCTCCTGGTCCGCTTTCTCCGCGAGGCTGGTGGGAGATTAATAATAATCATTGATTAATAATTCATATTATAATACCAAATCAAATCAAATAGACGCTGCTGCCCATCTACATAGTAAATGCCCTTAGTCGTCTCCTGCGACACCCATTTATAGATATGAGGTGCTATTGAAAACCGGCATCACACAGCAATAATCAGTAATACACACAGAATTGTGTGTAAACATTCAATCGATATGATTAATTAAATAGTAGTGAAAAAATAATGTTATCTAAAGTTGACAGCCATATTAGCTATTTATAAAATTATAAAATACATCCTATTACATTAATACAATAATATATCGTATTATGTTTCTCAAATGTCTTTACTAGCAGATCTCATAACACTTACACACAAACACACACACCGATTCCACTCTTCGCGTATTTTCCTCCTCCTCTTCCTCGTTCACCCGCTTCATCTCCCGCAGCGCGGCGGCGACCTCCCTCGCGAAGGCGCCGCGCAAGTGTCGTTGCAGTGTGAGCGCGGCGCGGCGCAGACAGGTAGATATACGACTATACGCCAACACACACACGCACCTGTTCCTCTCTTCGCGTATCTTCATCTCCTCGTTCACCCGCTTCATCTCTCTCAACGCGGCGGCGACCTCCCTCGCGAAGGCGCCGCGCAGATGTCGCTGCAGTGTGAGCGCGGCGCGGCGCAGACGCAGGAAGGCAAGTATACGACTACATGCACAACACAAACAACAGAACACACACCTGTTCCTCTCTTCGCGTATCTTCATCTCCTCATTAACTCTCTTCATCTCTCTTAACGCGGCGGCGACCTCCCTCGCGAAGGCGCCGCGCAGGTGCCGCTGCAGTGTGAGCGCGGCGCGGCGCAGACGCAGGAAGGCGGCGCGCTCGCACCAGCCGCGCCACGCCGCCTGCAGCACGACGGCCGCGCGACGCCACGTCACGTACTGGCGGCGCTTCAGCGTGCCCTTGTACCACTGAGGGTGGAGTAAGGGATTGACAATTGTTTATTGTAATGTGCTAATTGTCATGGTTCGATGTAGTTTTCGACGTTAAATTTGTATCTTACGTCACGTTCGCGTCACGGACTAACTCCATTTTAGCATGACCTTGTACTACTGGTAGATGGAATTTGCGTTTCTAGAATGGTTCGATTTTATGTTCTTAAAGTTGTTCGAAAAAAAAATTATGTTAGGTCATGTTTGTTGTATTGTTACATGTAGTATCGTATGGGTGACATATCCGATGATTAATAGTTTACGAAATCTGCTATTAATGGCTGCTATTTTGTAATGTTCGCGTCACGAACTGATGCCGCTTCAGCGTGTACCTTGTACCACTGGGACGAAATGTGCCATTGGTTCATTTTGAACTCGGCGACGACATACAATTTTAACATGTATTGTTATAATTTATCTCATATCTTAAATATCTTATATTCTACTAAAGTCGTTTGGCTATGACTCTACAAAATTAAAATCTACGTATACATATGTAATGATTACTCACTTTTTGTATGAGCAGAGCAGACGATTGTAAAAGCATATTTCTTTTTGCCTCGAGAGGGGCATGAACGGAGCTTCTCATGAATATCTTCGTATGGCCAATCTGCCAGTCGTCTGGTGGTGCGTTTACTAGAGCTGTTATAGATCTGGAAAAAATACATTAAAAATCAATAAAAAACCGCCTTTTTGTTACTCATTATAACTTGTTATTATGAGTAAAAACTTGGGGTATTGAAAGTACGAAGTTTATATTTAAGTAAAGGTTTAACTTGAAAAATCGTACGTTTGTTAAGCGCATATCAACTGAAAATAAAATCTGTTCAAAGTAAAAAAGCAAGTGTTTCCATAATTATCCAATGAAAGAAATAAATTAAATGTTTTTTTAAGGATCTGAGTAGTTAACGCGCTTACGGTCCACCTTAGGGTACCTTATTCGCTGCTTTCAATGGGCAAGATTTCATATATAAATGTAGATTCTATCTCAAGTCCAGTAAAGTAGCTGCTGTGACTGTATTGTCACCTTACATGAAACTGAACTAAAAATTTAATCTGAATAGAGATAATACATCAAAAACATTACTCACGCTATATCCGGCGCGCTCGGCCGCGGATGTTTCAACAGGCACCTGTATCTCGCCTGGAACATCGGTGTAGGCAGGTGCACGGGGTAGCCGTCGCGGCGGATCTTCACGATCTCGTTCATGCCGAGGTACCGCAGCTGCTCCAGTACGAGCTGGTCGCTGTACTTGCCCGCCACTTTGTTCTCATTCGGTTTGATACAGCGGACGTACCTATGGACAAATATTCGATTAGGTTCGAAAGTAATAGATTAAGATCCGGCTGCAAGTTTGTGTAGCTATCGCGTACGTGCTAAAATCCACATTTTTACTCATATTTATGACTAGGAGAATTAAAATCTACCAGGTTACCGATCAATATGTGGCCGACAATATTTTAAATCAAATTATAGTTAATTGATTTCGCGGCAAAAAAATCATTAATCAAGTTTTGAAATAAAATTTCGTTCACTTCACGGCAATAGGTATAAAGACTGAAAAATCTTAGTTGCCGTTGCGCACTTGACCGCACCTCTTCGCAACCAGGTATAAACAGATATGATTTCGATATATTTATGCATCCATAACGTATGTTGATCTTTTATAAATCAAAATAAAGCTATTTTTTTATCATTATTATGATATACGGCAACCTTATTAAATCTGGCTGCAAGTTAGAGTTACTGGCTGTTGAAGATGGCAAATATTGAAGGTTGAGTGAGAGGAAGCCAGCGCGTAACATCACCAGTCTCACAATGATAGCGATTGCCAGCTGTACGACGTTTTAATGCTATATAAATCCTAACGCCCTGCGAGAAGGCTCGTGCCCAAGAGAGTAATAACACTGTAACAGTATCTACAGTAATCCAACTTCTTACAAACGCACGAAACGCAAGTTGTATTTACGCGCCACGATTTCGGTATGCACTCGGTACCCAACAGCTAGCGAATGTGCCGTAGTGGCGAGCGGGCGATGTGACGTTTTTTAAGCAGTTGATCTTTTTATTTAAATAATAATGTAGCGAAGAGCAGTTGTAAACTATATTAGGCTGTTTTTGATTGCTTTAATTGTGCATAAACACGTCCAGTGTTAATAATTTTTATTTTGGTTAAATATTATTCAGTGTGAAATTTATAACTATTATTTGTGTACGATTTATTATATCTCAAATATCAAAAGAATGCGTTGTTTTTTTACCTTAATCTACTGAATAAAATACATAATAAGTAAGAAAGAAAGTCAAGTATACAAATGTATTAAAATACTTTAGGCAGGTAGCCCTAACGCGAACTCTCGTCCAGCGCGTCTGTAGGTATAAAATTCAAGGACACGGCAGAGTTAGACTACTGTATGATATTAATACTGTGGTAATAATAAAGGGTTGTCAAAAAACATATTCTTTGCGTATGCCATTTTTTCCTTGTTTTTCACAAAACACAAACAAAAACAATGACACTAACCATACATCGGTGACTTGCAGCATGTCGACTAGAGACTGCAGTTGCGCCCTGAATGTGTCCACGACCGTCGGGCGGCCTTTCGACGTGCCGCGTTGAGTCGTTCCCGCCGAGCCGGGACTTGACAGCGAAATATCCTGAAAAATATTAAAATATTTGTACAAACTTTATTATAATACTAGATACTATACGAAAACATTTTATATTATAAAATAGACAACAACAACACACGTTTTGTAATTTACAAAATACGTATTTTTTTAGTATTTAATGATTGAATATCACTTACAAAATTAATTTATAATTTTAAGTTTAGGTCATAGGTTAAGTATTCAAACAGCCGTTGAATCCTAGCTGCAGTTATAGCAGATATGACTACTTATATAACACTGAATAAAACTAAAAAAGGACTTGGCGGAACTATCCTAGTTAACTGTATATTAACAAATAAGTTATTTCAGCTAAGTAGTATCTAGTTTATATGCTGTTGTGTTTTTCCCACATTCAGTGAAATCTGAAGTTTTCGCGTGAAGAATTACCAAACACATACATCCTCACAAACTTTTTCATTCTTTCTCTCTCTCTCTCTCAAACTTACATGTCCAGGCGGCGCCAAATCCTGCACATAATCAGCCAGCTCCCTCACAAAGGGGTTAGCGGACCGGCTGAGATGGTCTATGAACGCGTCCTGTTGCGTGTCCCGGTTCTTGTCGACGAACCCGTGCACGCTGTACGTGACCGCGCCCGCGTAGTGTTGCACGCCGAACTCCTCCTCCCATTTGCGTCGGGAGCCCTTTACGAAGCTTTGGTGCTCGCCAAACTCACCCTGGATGTTTGTTAGGTACGCGCCGTCTGAACCCTAGAATGAGTGTTGATTTGTGATTGGTAAGTTATGAGTAAATAATCTGTTTTGTTTACGTTTTCATAAAATTGTCTTGATCATTTATTTATTTATTTACTTATTTATTTAGATATCTGAAGACAGTGCTCAGGCCAAAACAAGCTTTATGCTTAAACACATAAATCATCATGTACGCTGCTCAATGAAGGAGCATGTTTTTTTTTTCTCGGTGATGATTTTTTAGTCTAATATACCCAAATTTAAGGAATTCTATAATAGAGTATATGGTACAAAACATCAGTGTTAAAACCACCAACCTACCTAAAGAAAATAGTTAAAAGCATACCTTAGGCATGTGACATTGTTCGCTTAGCAACTTGAGAAGACTCCTCGGTGGCTTTTCCAGCAACTCCAGACACGCGGCGTTGTCCGTGAATTGAATCCTGTTGTACTTGATGCCTTCTTGTCGGTACTACAAGTAATATAAGTCTTTAATAATAGCCGTACAATATCTAGCATTTTTAATGTGTAGACATGAAATTGCCATAGTCTGTCCGAACCTGTCTTTACCAAAAAATATCAACAAATAGTCTAAAAAAACTTTTGCCAAAGAAATATAGTAATTAACGTGGAAACTGAAATCAAAGTGTACATAATTCATTGACTACATACAGAAAATATATATTTTATAGGGAAGGTACAATAATGCTTGTTTTATTCAAAATATCCGGCTCTAACAGCGTTTTGAAATAACATTAAAAATGAGTGAAGATTTTATTTTCGCAATTCGCAATTGTGAATTATTTTTCTTATAAATAAGTAACATAAGTATTGCTAAGTAGTAATGTGATACAGAAAGTACAATCAAGGCATTGTCCATATTAGCAGTTATTCTTAAAAACAATACCCATACTCACAATTTCCTGTTCCAACGCGAACACATAGTTATTAAAGAACATGTGCAGCTTCTCATTAGCATAGTTGATGCACAGTTGCTCCAGCGAGTTGGACGCGAAGTTCTCGAAGCCGAAGATGTCCAAGACGCCGAGCGCGCGGCGCGCCTCGCGGCCCGGCGCCGAGCAACTGTTCACGTGACGGACGAGCCACGCGAACGTGCGCGCGTACAGCGCACGGGCCATCGCGTGACGGTTTTCACGGGCCTGCGGACAAAGAACGACTCTTATATTTTTATTTATTACTTATTTATTTTATTATGTTTTTTGAAGTGAAACTTCTTTATCGGGGTTGGAAAAAAATTTAGTGTAACATTTTTTCGTTACGCGCCATCTTTTTCTGTTACGCGCCATCTTTTTCTTATCCCTACCACGCGTGATATTAGATAGATTATTATAGATTAGATTATCAGATAAAGTTTAATAAAAGCCTTTTATTAAACTTTATCTAATTTAACTTTATTTAACCAATTTCTGTAAAGTTGCATATATTAAATTATTTTTTGAAAAATAACGTCATAATGAAGTTTCACTTCTTACGAGTGTATGCTAGTACACGCACACATTTTTTATTTTTAAATTGTATTTTATTTTAATTGTATATTTATGTTTTTGTTAAATGTAGAACTGTATTCTTATTATATGGACATATTCTGATTTAAATTAATAAATAAAAATTAAAATAAAATAAATTACAACATGTCATATAGTTTCGATAGAATTTAGGTATAGTTTTATTTGATTGAAACAGTTCTCCTGATGGTAAATGAACACTACCGTCCATGGATATCTGTGAGCAACTTTATAGAGAACAGATTCTAGTTGAATTCAATCATAGATGCATTGCCACTCCCGAGGACTCTAAGATGGTCTCGCCTCGCCTCATATAAAAGTGAGTTGGCAACTACACACTTCCAACGAAACGCAAAAACTGTTTCACGCTAGAAATAAGTGTTTTTAATAATAAGCTAAATCCAGTGGTATTTTTTAAACGATATGTCCAATTTAAGAGCTGGAAGCATTCGTGACCCGCACTCAGGTAAAACTTATAAATTAAAATAACGAAAAAATAAATTTCAATTTTTCTTAATTGATACATTTCTAAAGAAGACAATGGAAAATTTACTAAATGAGTAATAATACTAAATGAGTAATAATATAGTGTATAAAATTTTTAATATCAAGACAAATTTAATATAAAGGTGTTTTTTCTATAATAAAATATATTTCTCATAAACATTACCTCATGTAGTCGTAGTGGTATATCCGTCACGTTTCCTCTGACGTTGATCTGCCGTTCTAACAGCACCCTCTGCGCTGTCGGGTTTTGGAGACCCAAGAGAGTGGCCACTGCTTCCACCGCTTCCGCGTCTTCTGGCGCCAGTGTAGTGCGCTCACCGTCAACATCCTGAAATCGTATAAATTAATAATAAAAAAATAATAACTTCTTAAAATTTTGTTCCCAAATGGCCACTTCCAGATAAACGTTCTTGAAACGATGGCTTCAATTAGGGGTTAATTACTTACCGACTTGGGCTCATATAGGAAAACCTTTATTTGCGTCTAAGTTTCTAAAACTTTATTTGAACCTTTACGTCTTGTTATATAAAACGTGTTATATGATTGAAACTGAGTACAAGATATAGCTCATACCCAATATAGATAAGGCGCCTTCACATTAGATCAAGTACTGCGGTGGCAGCGCGTCAGTCGCGCGACTGCAGAGATAGCTTTATTTTTACGATTATAGCTGCGGGGTCTTTTTATTAGGGTGGCGCGCTGTATTTTTATAATGGAAATAATAATAAAACATAATAAATAATGAATAATTATTTCAATAATAAGAAAGCATACGTTGCAGTCACGCAGCTGACGCGCTGCGGCCGCGCTACTTGCAACCTAATGTGAAAGCTCTCTAAAGCACAGCTAAGACGCCACTACAGTGTAGTATCTAAAAGATGACCTATTTTCGAGGACGTTTATTATTTCAACCCCCCATTCAATTAGTAATACATACACACCAAAAAACAACATACACACCTGAAACTGCACATTGCCGAGCCAAAGCACAGCGGCGAGCACTTTAAACAGCCCCTCGCACATGTGCGGCGGGACCTGCAGCACCGTGAGGGCCAGTTGCAGCGCCTCCAGCTTGCCCTGCTCCCCCCCGCGGCCCTTGCGCGCCTCCTCGTCCTCCGGCCGGAGGTACTTGAAGTTGACGCCGTCGCGGAGGCGGAGAGTGCTACGGAGTTCCGCGTTGTGCTGGAAAAATGGCGAAGAAATGGTCAAAAGACATGAATCAAAAGCCGTTTAGCTAGTTGTCATCTTTTTTGTCTGTAGTGGACAGACAAAAAAGATGACAACTAGCTAAACGGTATACGGATAAAGAAAAATCAGTGTTTATGATACTTACAGCTTCATAATAGCATAGCATTTGGTACGTTAAATGGACAAGAAGAAATAAAACCCTAATTCTTTGTACATATTTATAAATACATTATTTTGTCATATAGACTTTCCAGCCATGGACTGGCATCCTCTTTTGATAAAATAAAGCTGCATTCTGCGTCAAAGCCTAACAGATCTTTTAGGTCACCAATAAGTGTTACGGGTTAAAGGGAATAAATACTCTCGGTATTTATTCCTTTCTTTAAAAATCTTCTTTAAAAGCGTCAGGATATTAAAAATCTACAAAGCTTAAAATCTCTATTCTTTAAGTTATTTAATCGATCACTTTCACTAAACACTCCAATTCGATTAGTTTACAATAAACTATATCATACCTTCGCTCCTTCAACCAGTTGATAGAAGACATGGTAGTTAGTCTCCCTGGGCGCAGGTCCTGTGATCCTGGCGCGTTCCAGAAGGAAGTCTCTGAGCACAGCGCCACGGATCCCGCCCCGATGGTCCAATCGCACTTCGACGAATTTTCCGAAACGGGATGAATTGTCATTGCGTACTGTTTTCGCGTTACCTGAAATAATAATTGTTTCTATAACTTTTCTCTGTACACAAATCGTCATCAGTTCATCACAGAAGTTAAGCATTTAAATGATATTAACCTTGTGCTATATTTTCACTTGACCACTTCAACTAAAAGGTCTAATATGTATCTACTATGTATCGATGAAAGATTGGATCAAAAATGTCCGAACAAACAAGGCAAGAGCCTGAAATACATATGATGTTTCTTACACTGCTTATTAATTCTTCATCCAACCATTATCCTTTTCAGGCCTACTATTGGACATAGGCGGAGACATATGTCCAGCAATTAATTTAAGAGCGCTTTCACATTAGGTCGCATGTAGCGCGTCCGCAGAGCATCAGCCGCGACTTATACGGATGCTTTCTTATTATTGAAATAATTATTTAGTATTCATTATTATTTATTAATATTTCCATTATAAAAGTACAGCGCGCCGCCCTAATCAAAAAAAAATCCCGCAGATACACTCGTAAAAAGAAAGCATTATTTGCAGTCGCGCGGGTGATGCGCTGCGGCCGCGCTCTAATAGTGTTTTCACAATAGCCCCAGGGTCATACAGAAGACGCTGCTGCCCATGTCCTAGATTTTGTTCCTAGTCGCCTTTTACTACATCCACGGTAAGAAATTGAGTGAAGTGATAATCAAGGCCGACATACGACACGTATCTGAGCCGTTGATTTAATAATATTTATTTACTTTTCTTATTTAGAGCTTACTAATTCTCTATATATAGAGTAGGCAAAAAAACTTGCAGCCTCATTCAATTTATAATTGCCGGTAAGAGTATATTGTAAACGCGGGTAATTTTGTATTTCCTACAGTTTTTCTATCATCTAACACAGTGGTTCCCAACCGGTGGTCCGCGGACCACTGATGGTCCCTGGAAGCACCTGAAGTGGTCCGAGAAGTCATAAAAAAAATATTGTAATATCACATATTGTGTTATTACAATGACAGTCAAGTAGCGGACAGCCGTGCCTGAACCAATGATCAGGAATATGTAAAGAGTACACAGAAAGCGCATTGAATATTGTTTGCTTTGAACAATAATGTACGCGTGATTTATTAAAAAAATAATAATGCCATATTAATTTTCAGATTTATTTTTATCTTAATTACACCCTCATACCGGTGGTCCATGGGTCGACACATATTTTGCCCAGTGGTCCTTCGTCACCAAAAGGTTGGGAACCACTGATCTAACAAGTCAACCGTGACGTCTGTCCGTGCGTCACGGTGAGGAGACCGTATAACGAGCTCTGAGAAATATCTCCTTCGTGATCCAATGATTATGATCCAACAAGTTACACGGTGTATATCGGTATATCGAATAATAATTGACGAGAACAATAATAGGACTATTAAAAATGAATCAAACAAATTGTTGCCGATTATTAAATTAATTACACCTGGAATATACTGATTGGTTGATAGGAAACTAGTTAGTTGTTTTTTCTAAACCGCTATAAAGTCACGGTTCAAGGAAGCATTCACAGACATTG
This sequence comes from Spicauda simplicius, assembly GCA_949699795.1. Classification (NCBI taxonomy): domain Eukaryota; kingdom Metazoa; phylum Arthropoda; class Insecta; order Lepidoptera; family Hesperiidae; genus Spicauda; species Spicauda simplicius. Next base: position 13,673,734 of record OX453075.1, on the reverse strand, counting down.
ATTTTAATTTTATTGTTTTACATTTGAAACTGTATTTCTTATTTATATGACTGGACTAGTAATATCTTAAGTTTTTTTTTAAATAACGACGTCATCAATTCGTTATTGCCTCGTATTCGTTTTTATGCTCGGGTCTAAGTTTAAGAGGGAATTCGGTCAAAGTCCAACCGCGCTGGCAAAGTGCGAATTGGTAGACATAACACATCATTGAAACTTTTGTTTAAGGGACTCTCAAACGTCTAGGTTACTTCGCGATTTTTTTTTCACCATACAGTTGTCAAACTCAATTGCTGATATGTAGATCGTTCATAAAAATATTGAAGTCCCTGAGATTAGAACCTCGATTTGAATCCTCTTGACTTTATGATTAAGTGGGATAGTTCTAACCATTAGGCTATTAAAAACTTAGGCTACATGGGAAATTCTTTTTTTTATCTAACTGAAGTAGCAAACGAGCATACAGTCCACCTGATGGTAAGTGGTCACTGCCGCTCATGGACGTCTGTAATCAACTTCATATAGAACATGGGTTCCATCTGAAGTCAATCACAGATACGTTGCTACTCCCGAGGACTAAGATGGTCGCCTCATATAAAAGTGTGCCGGCAACCACACCCTTCTATTAAAACGCAAGAAATTCTAATTAATACTAACCGAAAGCTTCCAACACAGTGTTAGCTTCAAGGATTTGCTGCTCAGCCCACGAGGCTTGCCCGCCGGCTGCGCACAGGTACTGCAATATCAGTTTCGTCGTTTCTGTCTTGCCGGCTCCACTCTCCCCTGATATAACCACTGATTGGTTTTTCTCGCCGTTCTGTAATTAATAAATGTCATGTATCGTGAAAGCTATAGATTCTGTTCATAAGTTTTCGATGTTACTGCCAGCTATGCCTCATTAGACGGAGTGGTGGGCCCAGCCGCCCATCTGGGAGGAGCCCAATGTGGCAACGCGCTCAGAGGATTCCGGTTTCGGTCGTTTCGAGATCCCGGAGTCCTCTTTATTGCGCCGAGGAAGGCCACCGGGGGGTTTTAGTGCAGTAAAAATCCCACATTACCCTGCGTCGCTCCCACGGCGTCGAGTACCCTTTGATGGTTTCCCCCTCGACAACAAAAAAAAAATGCCTCATGGTTTTACTCGCGTTTAAAAAAATGTACCAAATTTAAATTAACATACTTTCCATAGAGCGCATAATAGGTACATATATTTTGATAAAGACTAAATATTACCTAAAGGTATAGACTGTAAATATACTTATTTAAATTAGATTGTTTTGATTTAATTTACTTCTTTTAAAGCATACAAACATTCTGTAAATGAAATATATACTATTAGATACTTATTGTCAACTCAGCGTACTATTTATTTTTTGGAAATCTATGGGATACAGGGATATACAAACACAAAAAAAACATTCTTATTATATGTATGGATAGCAGTTTACTGATCTCTGTTTACAAGTGGTGGACAGCCGGAGCACACTCGCTGCTCAATGATTTAATAAAAAAAAATACAGAGGAATATAAAGGTAGTTTATAAATGATCGAATATATAATATTCAATATTATATATTCGATCATCTAACAATCTGTACTTACCCGTAGCGAGCTATAAGCCGATTCCGCTAGCGCAAACACATGGGGCGGGAGACTTCCGAAAGCCTTTCCACGATAGTTTTGCATATCCTCCTGTGAAAATAATATAAATGGAAAACCATTTTAAAATGGTATATATATGGCGTTTTGTTATGCAACGTAACAAACACATATTATTGACTGATTTAAAAGGCAATATTGTAATATCGTAAATATTTATTTAAAAAACTACCCTAAGAAACAAGTATGGGGCCATTCAAATATTACGTAAGCAGATTTATTACAATTATTTACCCCCCCCCCCCCCAATCCCCTTGTCAGCAAAAGTAAGCAAAGCTCTAACCCCCTCCCCCCATGCTTACGTAAACATTTTTCAATTAAGAATGTATTTGTTTGTACAGCATTGTAAAAAAGCAAACAACTAGCGATGACGTAATCATCATCTAGACCACCTACCCCCTATGTCATCCAAAATAAGCAAAATAAAGCCCCCCCCCCCCCCTAATAGTGCATACGTAATACTTGAATGACCCCTATGTAGATACAAATAACAATTAATTAATAACAATACCCTAACATTATACGATCCATAAAAAAGTAGAATCTTTTGAAATTTCACATAACTTCCCGTCATAACTTTCTATCAATTGTCACTTTCCTACAGCGACAATGGTCATTATAAACATGTGGACCTTTTCCATTGCAGTTGGTTGATTATATTGTAGTGTTTATTATTGTATTCGTTATGGGTGTCTATATATGTATGACACCCATAACGGATGGTAATATATATGATATGTGATCAGAAAATAAAGAAAATTGTACGAAAAAAATACACTCATTGACTAATGATTATCAATGTTACGCTATGATAAACTCTACGTCACTAAAAATCGAAAATTAAACACTTCCTGGGATCAAAAATGCCTATATAAGTTAGAAATAATGTTTAACGGTAATGTTTACGCAGTAGTAACATAAAATGGTCTGCAAAACTTCTAAGTTAGTCGTAGTAGAAAACGTGTACTTTTTAGTACGGTCCGATAGTTTAAAAGGCATCTGTTGTACTATAACATATTATAATATGCTGCTTTACTTGGAATGTTTTACGAATTGAATCACAGTTAACTTGCACGTAGTATTTCTCTCAGAGGTAACAGGCGATTTTAAACAATAGTAAGACTCCAATCGATGACGAATCTATTAAAACGAGAGCAAAATTTAAATTCTAAGCTTCTTGCTAAATCACTTCTGAACAATAAAAAATTACAGTCTATGTAGATCAATTGACGTTTAAATAGGTATATAGGTACATGATGACAAGCCTCTTTATACATTTAGCATCAAAATTATTACTAAGCATATAGCAAGTATAGGATACTATTTTCCTAAGGGCAGCAAGTATCGTTTGTCATAACAAAGTCGCTATTTGCTTCTTCTTTTATGTGAAACCATCACTTACCATGGTGTAGCATCCCAGCTCCTTGTAGGGATTGACTGCGACTAGAATGGATCCTGTGTATGTCTGTGCATTGAGTTAAGGTTAAGATTTTCGTTTAAAATAGTATGTATATATGTCGTATTATTCATGTTTTATATTCATGTCACACAATTCATTTATTTCGTAATATTGCAACACTGACAAGGCACATTTGACCCTCGTGCGTCTACGGGCTTGAAATTAAATTTCAATCCCAAGGGAGCTAAATGTCTTTAACAGATTCCAATGTGGTTGGTTGGATATTTTATAAGTTAACTAGTTGTACCTTGCGTTGCTACGCTATCCCAAAAAAAATACACCAGAAACCTTAGCGAGCTCATGGTTATTCATGAGAACTTTGCTAACGATCGTCACATGATCAAATGAATAGTTTACGAATCTATATAGGACACACAGACAAACATTCATTTTCATATACAAAGATTTTAAATTTTTAACAACAAAACTATTTTCCAACTTGATTAGACTTAGTTATTTATGACCTTATCTTTTCATAGACTATACGCGAAGGACATTGTAGGTCATATTTCGACTACGAGTAAATTAATTTCATAACAATATAGTTTTAATCTTATGTCAGTCCATATTGCCTTAAATGTACCTATGTTTGGAATGCTGTATATTGTACGTAGTATATAAAAGGATACATAAACGAGGTCGTGTATGTACCGCCGCTTGAGGTTGTCGTTGATGGCCACCTCCGTGATCTGCGGCATCATCGTCATGTCGGGCACCCCGGGGCCCTCTTGCTTGTCCCGCTCCTCCATCTTGCCTGCAAAAGATAACCGAAAGATTAGTATAATCAAGTTTAATAGAATAAACAATACGAAAAATAAATCGAAATATTGGTTAACGCGAGTAAGTTAAGTGTGTAGTAAGTACCTTAAAACACGCTTTCTACACTCATACGACGAATACACAAACACCCAGACGCAGAACACGAATCTAAACTCATCATTCAGATACCTGTCTGGACGGGAATCGAACCCGGGACCCATTGCGCGTCAGACCGGTATGGTAACCGCCCCGCCACGCGGGTCGTTAAATACGTTCAATTATCATAAACGTTCAATTTGTGCAAAACTATTTGTGCAATTCTATAGGTACACAAAGGATTACGGGCAGCGTCGCCAGACGTCCCTATTTTTACTTCAAAATTAAATGTCCCGCGCGGGACAGGTACAGTTCCGCCTTTCGGGAAGGACTGGACTGTTGCAAAAAAAAGGTCGCCAAATCTATAAATCTATACAAATACAAGTCTATGTGCAGTTTGTCAACCTAAAAAAAAGGTCGCCATATCTAGATCCTCAGACCCCCTACACCAAGCCTTGGAGAAAAGACGGAGGCCTACACCGCCCACGTCTCACACCGTCACAAATGTCCCGCCTTTAACTATGAAATCCCGCTTTTTTCATTCAAATCTTTCTAAATTCCGAATTGATAAAAAAAAATCTGGCAACGCTCATTACGGGTAATCTGATTTACCATTTACACGTCCACAATTTAGATCAATTTAGATTTAAATTATTACACCATCTAGATATCAAAATTGTGAGATTGAAGTAAGGTATACATTTAGTATTTATCTCATAACAAGGAATAAAGCGTCCCTTCAGGTAGGATAAGTAACTGTAACCATTATTATTAAGTTTTTCTTGACTACAATCACAAATAGCCTTGAGAGAGTTTTTTTTTTTTTTTTTTATATTAAGACCTAACGATAAGGCTGACGGGCCACCTGATGGAAAGCAGTCACCGTCGCCTATGGACATTTGCAACACCAGAGGAGTCGCCATTGCATCGCCGGCTTTGGAGGAGAGCTCTTTTTACACCTTTCTTGAAGAACCCCATGTCGTAGCGCCCCGGGAATACCTCAGGAGGAAGTTCATTCCACATCTTGCACGTCCGCGGCAGGAACGAGCGCGCAAACCGAACCGTGGATGACCGCCACGAGTCCAGTTGATGCGGATGGAACCTCATCCGTCGGCGAGTGGTGCGATAAAGGAAGGGTGATGTGGGCACCAGATCAAACAGTTCCTCGGAACACTCACCATTATAAAGCCGGTAGAACACGCAAAGGGAACCTATGTCCCTCCGCAAGCTTAAGGGTTCTAACCGATCGGTGATCCTTGGGTCGTTGACGATTCGGACCGCTCGCTTCTGTACGGAGTCAAGTGGGTTGAGTTGGTACTGTGGCGCTCCAGCCCAGAGATGCGAGCAGTACTCCATGTGGGGCCTTACTTGTGCCTTATAAAGCAGAAGAAGATGCCCCCCAGTGAAGTACTGCTTGGCTCTGTTAAGAACGCCCAGTTTTTTAGATGCCAACTTGGCTTTACCTTCCAAATGACTCCGGTACTGCACATCACACGATATGTCAACTCCCAAGATCCCCAAGCTTTTATTAATGGTGAGCGGAATTTCCTGAAACTTTGGCGCTACAACAAATGGGGTTTTTTTAGCGGTAAACGCGCAGACTTGTGTCTTCGTGGGGTTGAACTCAACAAGATTAAGTCGACCCCATGTCGAGACTCGCTCCAGAGAGTTCTCGATTTCAGACACAAGTCGGATTCTACTTTCTTCCACGAGTGTCCGAGAGGCGTTCGCACGGCCTGTGTATGCAACATCTCCCGTGCTGTCATCTGCATAGCAATGCATGTTGCTGATTTGTTGCAACATGTCATTGATATGCAGAATAAACAGTGTGGGAGAGAGGACGGAACCTTGAGGTACACCAGCATTAATAGGTTTCGTGTCTGAGCAGCACCCGTCGACTACGACCTTGATGTACCGCTCAGACAAGAAGCTAGCCGTCCACGTGCACAGCCTCTCGGGGAGACCGTAAGATGGAAGCTTCGCGAGACGGGCCCTGTGCCAGACCCGGTCGAAAGCCTTGGCAATATCTAGGCTCACTGCCAATGCCTCTCCGTTGCTCTCAATGGCTTGCGCCCAGCGGTGTGTGAGATATACCAGAAGATCACCAGTTGAACGGCCCTTGCGAAAACCGTATTGGTGGTCGCTGATCAACTGGTGGTCCTCGAGGTACCTGAGGAGCTGTGTGTTTATAACACGCTCCATTACCTTTGAGAGCAAGGAGGTTATTGCTATTGGCCTATAATTGGCCGGGTCACTTTGGTCACCTTTTTTGGGTACAGGGTGAACAAGGGCTACCTTCCACGAAGACGGTACTTGTCCTGTGGTGTAAGAAAGCGAGAATAAGCGCGTTAAGATGGGAGTCAACTCGGGAGCGCACGTCCTCAACACCACTGCGGGAATTCCGTCTGGCCCACTCGACTTCTTGACATCAAGGGACAGTAGAGCTCGCCTTACGGCCTTTTGGGTGAAGCGTATATTAGGCATAGAGCTCCCACACCGCGGGATGGTAGGCGGTGTGGCTCCCCCGTCATCAAGGGTCGAGTTTGAGGCAAAGTGGGTGCCCAGAAGATCGGCTTTTCCCTTTGCCGTATGGGCCAGAGAGTTGTCGAGATTCCGAAGGGGTGGAAGTGAGGATCGGCAGAAATTACCCTCGACAGCTTTGGCCAGCGACCAGAAGGCACGACTCCCGGAGGGGTAACCTAGTAGTCGCTCGCCAATCCTGCCGACGTGCCTAGACTTCGCCTTAGCCATATGCTTCTTTGCTGACCTGGAGGCAGCATTGAAAGCAGTTCGAAGCTCGGGGTACTTCGGATCCTTGCACGCGTGCGCAGATGCCCAGGCTTGATATGCATCTTGCTTAAGACTTAACGCCTTAGCGCAAGATGCATCAAACCAGGGCTGACTCCGCCCTCCGACGGCCACGACAGAGTTCGGAATGAAGCACTCCATACCCTGCCGCAACACATCGGTCACAGAGTTAGCGCACGTGCTAGGATCACCCGAGACGAAACACAGCTGCCTCCATGGGTACGAAGCCAGGAATTCCCGGAATCCGTCCCAGTCTGCTGACCTATAGTGCCAAACTTGTCGCCTCCCGGGGGGACGAGTCCCTACGGGTGGCGTCAAGGGCACCGCAGAGCTCACCAAGCAATGGTCAGAAGTGCCTAGTGGGGCCCCGACCTTCACTTGGTAATCCGCAGGGTGGGTAGTCAGCAGAAGGTCTAGCAAGGAAGCAGTATGGGTCTCTATATCAGGTACCCTAGTAAAACCGGGTACAACTTGAGAGAGCCCATATGCCAAGGAGAAGTCGTATGCAGTCCTCCCGGCGAAGTCAGTGACACGGGAACCAAGCCAGTCAACATGGTGAGCGTTGAAGTCACCCAAAATCACTAACTCCGCCGAAGGGCACTGCTGCAGCACTCTGTGGGTCGCCCACTGGACGTGCTCGAATAGTCGAGTTGTCTCTACATCTCCGCTATAGGACCTATATAGGCACGCGTAGATACGGGTATGCCCCCCAACGTCTACGCGCAGCCACAACAAGGATAGGTCCTTGTCTTCCAGGCAGGCGAGACGGCGACAGCAGATGTCTCCCCGAACATACACACAAACCCCGGCTCGACGCCTAAAAGCGTGCTCAAGATTATAGCCGGGGTACTGAAGATACGATGTGTCGTCCGGAGTTGATATTTGCGTCTCCGTCAAAAAGAGAAAAGCCGGCTTTGCCGTCTCGAGATGGTGATGGACAGCATTCAGATTGGAATGGACCCCCCTGATATTGCACATGTCCACAATAAGTGTGGAGGGAGTAGCCGCTGCGCATACTTTTTTCTTTTTTTGCCTTGCCATTGATTTTTTTTTTTTTTAAAAAGAGTAGGGACTAGAAAGGATTTGCAATGCTCCGTCAACGCTTCACAGGTTAAGATGTGGGTCTCCCAACACCGTGCCTACGGAAGTGATGTGGGATGCTGGCGCGGGGGACGGAAGGGCCCCCGGTCCCCCCCGTACACGACTGCCTGGCTCCACACCGGTCTCTTACTCCGGCAAGGCAGCCATGCAACAGGACTTTACACCGGTTGGCGGGACAGCCTCCCGGGCCAGAGGTTGCCAGTGTTGCCCGGGTTCGGGTCCCCAACTAACCAGCGGGCGGCCAGCGGAAAACCGTTTCACCGGGTCTCCCTGGCCCCCGCGCCAATACACCACGCCTCAGAGGGCATCGGTGCCTAAAGCACCCAGCGGTCCCGGAAGATACGAGGTCGGAGGCACCGCAAAAGGAGGGGAAAGGGGGGAGGAAGGGGGATAAACTGGCTCCCAGGTACGCTACCGAAACACGACGAGTCGCTATTAACGGTAGGTTCCGACCTGGGGGTGGTAGCTAGCCAGGCAGATCCAACAGAGATCTTACCACCAAGCGGGACACCTTAGGGAATTACGCCAGGCAGTGTCAGACCCAGCAACCAATGGGACCGTCGCAGTGAGATGATGAATGCCCATGTAGACGCTGCTGCCCATCTACCTGGTATATAAACCCTTAGTCGCCTTCTACGACACCCACGGGTAGTTATGGGGTGGTCTATTCTGTATCGCCGGAGCCACACGGCACAAGTAAATGTAAATGAGTAAATGTAAAAAAAAACAACAGTAATAAAGTTAAATGAAATAGGTAGTTTTATGTAATTGTACTGTACTGTTCACCTAATGGACGGTTTGTGCGTTGCCTCAGTGCCCTGGGGACCTGCATTAATTTCTTAAGCGTTTAATTACACTAACCAGGTAGATTGCCAACGTAATTACTCTTTTGTTAGTATGCATACTGCATAATACCACTGATTAAATAATGGTTCTGAAGTAATTACTACTGGAAGGTAGGTCACGGTTAGCTGCGTAGGTTAGTTGGTTCACCGAGTTTATTGATGCATATGAGGATTTGAAGTGCCCATTGAACCCTATAAAGAGGAAGCAATAAATATATGCAACTTCTGCTGTGACAATAGTTGACGGTAAACATGATTTTTTGTTTCTTTCTTACTATATCCTAACGCGTACAACCCTTAATGTATCCACAGCCCAGGATTTATATGTTTTTCGAACAAAAAATTTATAGTGGGCCCCTCAATATTAGAGATCGATCAGAGAACGGTTAATGAGAATTTAAGTTGGCAAAAAGATTGTTCAAAAAACATCTAAGAGATATTTCGCTGTTGCCCTCCTTTTCTACAACCCGGGGTCAGATATGCTTCAGTACTTCGGTAGTTTCGATACTATTGGAATACACCTTATATAATACGAAAAAGCGGAAATCGCACCCTAAAAGACCTAGGCGCCCCCAATGCCAGCGCCCGGGGCAGATGTCCTCTCACATATTTGAGTACACTATTCTACTATGCTCCAATCTGGAACTGAAGTTTAATGATTAATATCTAATTATTCTCCAAATATTTTCTACAGACTACAAGACTACAGACTTGACAAGACAGATATGTATATGTTATTAACATACTGAAATAAATATTCAAATATTACTTCACTACAAACGTCGGCGAAATACATATTTGATATAGTCAACCAAACAATATGAATTTAAACATTGGAGCTGACGTGAGTCGATAATTTGTGTCACATTATCTCCTTTGGGAAATAAACACGTTATGCATGCATACATACACGCCGTTACAAACAACAAGGAAGATCGAGAATATTAATTAACAAGTAGGCCGATAAACTATTGCAAACAAGGCATAAAAGTGAAACTAGGACGAGAGAGGCGATTGAACACGGTCCCTTCCTCGCGAGACCGACAAGTGTTTGCACTCAACACAAACATTTAGGGTTGCTGAGATTACTTTAATCTATATTCATAATAGTTGCATAATAAAAGAATAAGCCTCAAAGTTGCCACAACCCTCCATGATTCGAGTGTGGCTGTGTCGCCTCGCCTATTGCTGACTTAGTCCTATTTAAGTTTACAGACATTGAACGCGTCAGGCACGCGTCATGGCAGACATAAGTATATATTATTTTATACAATAAGTACTACCGTAATTTAGGCCGCGTCTGCCGATTTATTTTATTGAAAAACGTAGTTTTGCCTTATGTGTGTGCAGCAGTGGACCTAAAGGGGCTGATGGATGGATGGATGGAATGGGTAAATTATTGGTTATACAAACCATCTTATCGTTAGGTGAACAAAATGATCGTTTACCACTTAAATCACGTAAATAGCGTCTACTCTACGCCTGTAAATATATAAAATCGTACTTAAATCATCAAGAATCAACAACGATAAATCAATTATTATACAATATCTGAGTGTATGTAGTATTCACTACATAGTATAAAACAACTTCTTGCTTAATAAATATATAATTTGATTCCAATCACAACCAATCGGGATCTTAGTGAAGTGGTCTCGGAGAATTTAATAAATCTCGTTCAAGGCACTAATCAATAGTCAATTTGCCGCGAACTCGACGGAGACGACGGAGGATTCAAGTGTTGCTAGGGCTACTAGAAGTTACCACTATTATTATGAGACTTTGTTCAATGTTTATTACGTTGACTATCGTTACTTAAAACACTTAAACACTCTGTATAATGTATATGTTCACGTTGGTTGATATTTATCTCATGTGTTTGTAGTATTTATCGTACACTAGTTGACCCGGCGAACTTCATTCCGTCTAAAAGAAAAAAATCTAAAATTATTAGTGTTTCTCTATTACATATTACATGTATTATACATAAAATCTTCTTCTTGAATCACTGTATTAAAAAAAACTGCATTTAAATCCGTAGAGCAGTTTTAAAGATCTAAGCATACATAGGGACAGACAGCGTTAAGCGACTTTGTTTTTTAATATGTAGTGAGTCTACCATGCCGGCCATGGTGCCAAGAGTACATATTGACGTTGAAAGATACTTATTGTTTATTGAGGCAATAACTAAGATGTCTTATTATTAATTCAACACATAATTCCCTGTTAAAAATTGTATTATCTTTTCTGTATCTACATGCAATTTAATAATAAATAGTATCTTCTCAAAATAGTATCTTCTCTAATGAGTACATACGCTCGCCTTTTCATGACTTCAAAGTAGAATATTTCTCTTTACTTAATCACGAGCGTAATCAAAAGCGATCACAAACATGTTTATCCCGTTCAGATAATAAGTAAACGTCGATAAAGCTAAGATACCCGCCCTTCGATACCGATGTTGTCTCAAATTCCTTCCAAGGACAGAAGGGTCGCGTGGGGGTCAATTCTCTGAACTTGTAGAAATGTCTAAGTAAAATCGACTTTACTTTCGTTCTCTAATGGAGCGATATTTAATACGTAGGTATATGATATCTATTTTGTTTCATTTAGAATATCCTTTTTTAATATAAAAATCGAAGTAGCCAAGGAACATGCAGTCCACATGATGGTATGAGTTTATTCCCCCGCCTATGGACATCTAAACAATCAACCTAAAACAAAACAGTTTCAGACGACTCAGGTGGTCGTCTCCTATGAAAGTAAACCAGTATCTTGTACCAACTTTCTTTATTTCATACTACCAATACAATGCTGTAACAATTAGGGGAACCACCCACATCTCATAATGAAAAGAGTTTAGTCCATAAAATAATATTCTGTTAGGATTGGAAAAATGTAGTGATTTTTTTTCGAAGTATTATAAGGTACGTATGACAGTAAATACTAATACCATGGCATTACCAAGCCTTTACTTTACCACCATCGTGATAGGCAATTCTTATCAAAATTGGAAAGCACTCTATGTCGTTTCTTGAAAGATTTACATGCGACAACTATCGAATGGTTTCAGGATAGTCTATAAATAAAACAAATTTGGTAGCCTTCAATTTACATCAATTTAGATTTCTTACCCCGAAGGGATTTAGAAGTTACGGAGATAGATGAAATAACAGTAAGAAATAACTGCGAAATGACATTTGGTTAGAAAAATGAAATGACACTTTATACAAAAAAAGGTTCTTCATGGCTTGACTGTGGAGGGTATACCTAACTTTCCTACATAAGTTTTTTTTTTTTTTTATATAAGACTAGCTCTACTCCGCAGCTTCGCCCGCGTTAAAAAAATCGATGTATCGATTGTCCCGTGAGAATAACATATTTTCTCACAATAAAAAGTAGCCTATACGTTAATCCAGAGTGTCAGCTAACTCCCTACCATTTTATGAAAATCGCTCTAGCCATTTAGACTTGAAGAAGTCACAAACTTTCGCCTTTCTAATATTAGTATGAAAGTATGATTAAAGTAGGAAACGAACATGCAGTTCACCTGATGGTAAGTCATCACTTCCACCCATGGAGATCTTAAGCAACTTCATATACAACATGGGTTCTACGTGAAGTCAATCACAGATGCGTTGCTATTCCCGATGACTAAGATGGTCGCATCATATAAAAATGCTGCTGTGTTGATTAAGAGAGTGTTATGAAGTCTAAATGTCAGTACGAGACCTAATCATACCTTAGGCTTTAACATCAGTGACCTCTTATCATGAAAAAGACAACATTTTCGTTTGCTACGATAACTAATTTCATAAAAATATTGTCATTTAAGTTAGATTTTTTGTTTCCATTGAAATACTCATTTCATGTCTTTTGCCTCCCTCTCATGTTTCATGTCTCATATTTGATTTGAAAGCTTGCTTAACATCCACATAACCGCTGCGTCTAACGCGTCGATCCTTGTTTATTTATAATGCCAGTTCAACACACTCGCCGTATCGATTTAATTTCGTCCTAATGACATCTGGGCGACGCATAAAGTTCGCGCGATGACAGTGTAATAGCCCTTGAGGCCGGCAGACACTGCGACTTATCGGACGGAAATGTCACTTGCGGATAAATACGTCACTTCGCACCCTCGCGCTTACCGATATTGTAAGGGATGTGTTGTGTGGACGACGTGTAACTGTAAGCGAGCTAAGGTATATTTTACGTACCAATTCTGGACATAGGTCTCCTGGAAATTAGAGAGGGTTTGGACCGTTTTAATTCGGTTCATGGCCGAAACATGTCAACCGCAAATTACATGGAAATCGCATTAAACGAGGTTTCATTAGACCAATAATTACAGCTCACGGTAAGCATATTATTTCTGTGTTTTACTAAATAATTGTTTTACGAAAACAATTAACAATAGTGATACTACATATTAATGAATCGTTTAATCTTAATCAATTTCAATCCTTGTAACAGATTATTGGTTCTATATTTTTATTAATAACATACTTTACAAAAACACACACACACACAAACACACTAGTTCAACGTTTAAAATTATTCGTCGCCTGTCGTTTATCGCTTCATAGTAAGACAAGTAGCTAGACCTGGGAATTAAGTTAGCTGCTAGATTATGGATGGGGAGTTGTTCACAGGAACTACGCACTTGTTGGAACAAGGGATCGAATAGACAGACATATTGAACTATAGATTATCAAACATATGACCGAAGGAAGGGGTTCCTCTAAATGGTATTAAGTGTACTTCGATATAGGCTATGGGTTGTAGACCCTTCTGATTAAATACATACTACATACATATATATCAACAGGGTTATGACCACTTCTCGTCAACCCATTATTGTCCCACTGCTGGGCACGGGTCTTTCCTCAGAATGAGAGAGTTTTAGGCCATAGTGCATCGCGCTGGCCAAGTGCGAATTGGTGGACCCACTTACGATCTTTTTTATAGCATCTCGTCTACCCATTATTGTCCCACTGCTGGGCATGAGTCTTCTCTTAGAATGAGAGAGTTTCAGACCATAGTCAACTGCCAACTGCGAATTGGTACACTTCACGCACCTCTGAGAATGTTCATTTAAAGAACTCGCAAGCGTCTAGATTAATATTAATTGCTTATTTACTGCACATCGTTCACAAAAATATAGAGGTGCCTTGGATTTGAACCTCGGACCTCTAGATTGTGAGGGCGACAAACTTAGTCTACATAGCCTATTCATACCGACACAAAGTGTACCCTAAAAACATTAGTTATTATGGAGAAAAATGTTCAGTGGTATTACTTGTGGAGTAGAACTAAAAAATATTCTACCACCTTCACAGTTCACACCGACTGCCCCCAGTTTAGAAGGCTAACTGTTTTTTACCCGTACCTAAATAATATTTCCACATAATTAAATGGTGGCTATAATTAATTTTGCTAATTAAAACCACGATCCAAATAAATAACTTATTTTTCCGCTATGAGTTCGTATAAACGTATAATTACAATAAATTGTATTATTGACGCAAATCAAGTATAGCATATTAATATATGTAATAATCATTGATTGATTTATTATATGTATAAATTTTAAAGTTTTAATAATAACTTCTCCTCAGTGATTGTCGAATAAATGTCGTTAAAATCCAAGTCACGCAGTTTTAATTCCTTCAAGTGATATGCATATTAAAAAATAGCTCGTAACTTGTTTTTTTTTCTAAATTTGAAGTAGCAAACGAACGTGCAGTTCATCTGATGGTAAGTGGTCACTGCCATCCATGGACATCTGTAAATAACTTCATACAAAAGAAGGGTTCAATCTGAAGTCAATCACAAATGTTTTGTTACTCCCGAAGACTAAGATGGTCGCCTCAAATAAAAGTTGCTTAATAGTTTATTATTATTATGCTCTCATGGCTGTATGCAGTCTTGATCAGTAATTCCTCTTTTTGCATTGGTGCGTAGCGTAGGATCTGTGGGAATCGAAAAATCCTTCTTGTTCAGAGTATTCCCTAAATAAGATCTGTCCTCTGGCGCGGTGGACTATGGCCAAATCCTTATCGCACCTCGATTTATTTTGCAAGTAATGTAAGCAATAGTCGTTAACTTAAATTAAAGCGTAAAGTATAAAACAAACATTTCTTTATTATATTCTTTAATCTGTACGTCTATGAAGTCCCTGAACGGTCAGCTGATTACAAGACTTATATGTTAGATTGATACCTCTTCCTAGCCGTATAGTCTAGAATACTAACACTCTGTACTCATGGGTGTCAACTTCGCTACGGATTTGAATGCAGTGCTTTTTAATAGACAGAGTGATACAAGAGGAAGGTGTCTATGTATAATAAATGCGTAATATAGTGTAAGAACACTGCTAATTTAAGATTTTTGACTTTTAGGCGTCACGAAGTTTGCCGGGTCAACTAGTAATCTATATTTAGGAGATAAGCAGAAGCGTTGTAGTACAAAGTTATTTTGGTATTGTTGCCTAAAACAACCAGAGCCGACCGCAGCCGCAGTTATTATAATCCACTTTCATTAGAAGACCAATATGGTGTGGGAAATTAATACTGTATAATAATTCCATTACTTGCGCATAACAGCTAAAATAAATACAATAAATGTCCTGCATAACGGAGCCAAACGAGGCATAATATAGTTAATTTGTTTCGCTTTATCTTTTCCTGTATAAACAGTTCAATCCATATATAGACGAGTTGGTAATATTTGGATAGATCATAGACATAGGGAAATATTATGTACAATTCTGTACATAAGCCATTGTGTAGAATTTATACCTGTATGTGCTATTATGGATTCAAGTACGGATTTCTGCCGCCACACCTATTTTTCGCTTCAATATGCACTAGCTCGACAAATGTGGCAAAAGATGAAGATTTATTGATTTTGTTCAAAAAGAAACATATATATTGACTGACACAAAATGTTTCAACTAAATCTTACAAAAACGAAACCAATTTAAATTATGAGTCTCTTGAAAATTGTGTATTCGATTGGATTTGAAAAAAGATGATGGAAACTTAATTTTACGACACGGCTCAACGTATTAGAGTATGTCTTCATAATGCCCATTTCCGCACTCTAAATTTATGTCTAGAGTGCGGAAATGGGCATCAATTATTGTTATCAATATCAAACAAACCACTTCGCGTTAAGGACGACATAATAAATTCCATTTGGAATATTAAACGTCCTTATTATCAAATCAATTCAGAGTGCGGCGCCCGCTTATCGACTTCACGAACATCGTTTTGATTCACAATTGTCATGCGTTCGACATTACAGAGTTAATAACGGCATAACTTGTGATTGTGTGTATGTAACTTTTGATTATATAAGCAGTGAATGAGCTTGCAGTTCATCTGATGGTAAGTGGTCGCTGCGGCTCATGGATATTTGTAATGTACTTCATATAAAATGGGGGTTCTATCTGAAGTCAATAACACGTGTGATGTAGCAGCTACTACCGAAGATCTAACATGTTCGCTTCATACAAGAGAGAGCCGTCAATTACTCTACCACGAAAATGCAAGAAATGGTTTACTCTAAAAAATAGGAGTGGTGGCGCGTATACAAAAAAAAACATGCGTGCGTACAAAGTACACATGTCAGAAGTGAAACTTCTTTGGCGAACTAATTTATAAATCTTGTTTATATTTATACAAATCTAAAACTTTAAATTTCCAAGATTAAGAGGAAGGGAAAAAGGCGTGATACGACGTTCGCTCTGTCTCACTTTTTCTCTCAATCTTTCTCACTCGCTTGCTCCCTACTCTCACTCCACGGCTAGTTGCTCATGCTACGTTCGCCCTGTCTTACTCTCTCTCAATCGGTCTCGATCACTCTCTCTCTCTCTTTTCCGACACTTCCGTTGCATACCGGCGTGACGTTTTATCTGTAAAAATTTTACCCTCATGCGCCTAAAGAAGTTTCACTTCAAAAAAACACTATCAAAGTAAATTTCTAATTTATATCTAGTACTAGTCGACCCGGCGAACTTCGTTCCGCCTAACAGTCAAAAAAATCTAAAATTTTATCAATGTTTATCTGATATATTATACATGTATTATACATAAAAAGCTTCCTTTTGAATTACTCTATTAAAAAAACTGCATTAAAATCCGAAGCGCAGTTTTAAAGATCTAGGCATACATAGGGACAGACAGCGAAAAGCGACTTTGTTTTATACTACGTAGTGATATGTGGTGATAGTGAAGTGAAACGTAGTAGCAAGTGTAGTACGTTGATCATATTTTCATAAACAAACAATTCATAAAACACAGACAATGAAACATTTGATTTCCCCAACAGCTAAAACAACCGTATAAATTGTTTGTCTGAGTAATCGTTCGTTTTGTGTACAAAAAAGTGAAATTAAAAATGTTTTTTGTGCGACATTTTGTCACTCCATTGAGCCGCACTCGGCATTTCATAGTTTTTATTGCTATGCACTTGTAGGTGGCGCGCCCTTCGTCCTTTAGGGGAGTGTGCAAGGGAGCGGTCCTTTGGCAAATTATAAATTATCAAGTCGAAAATTTTTAACGATTGCGGCTCCTCTTTTTGCCCGTCCACGCACGAAATGGGTGATTAAATGTTATCATGCAATAATTTTGGATGTACATTTCCGTCGTAGGGTTATGAGTGTTGTCGGTTGTTAGTGCAAATGCTTAGGAGCATTCATATGCACTCTATACTCTATGCACCCCTAATGTAATATGGATTAAGATCATTATTATCTCTCAAAATAATGTTAGATTTCTATGTTGGGAATAAAATTTTTAAATTAATAATTTGGTATACAGAAAACAAACAGTATCTATATATTAATACGTGAAGCAAAAACTTGGGATCCGTTTTCAAGAAACTTGCCGCGGACGGAGGAATATGAAAATTAGCACGGTTATAGTTTATGTAGCAAAGGCCAACGAAATGTTAATATTTTTTTCAAATAATGCAAAAAACATACATAAAGTCACCTAAAAACATATTAAGCACACTACCATGCATTTGAGCAGTGATAGCCTAATGGTTGAAACTTGCCCTCTCGATCGGGAGGTCCGAGGTTCAAACCCAGGCACGCACCACTGATTCATGTGCGTATTATAAATTAATTATCACTGCTTTTCGGTGAAGGAAAACATCGTGAGGAAACCTACACACCCGAGAGTCCTTTAAAAAAAAAGTTCTCGGAGGTGTGTGAAGTCCACCAATTCGCACTTGGCCAGCGCGGTGGACTATGGCCTAAACTCTCTCATACTGAGAGAAGACCCGTGCCCAGCAGTGGGACAATAATGGGTTGACGACATGCATTTGACACAAATACTTATAATAAACCATGGATGTACAATAGACATAATAAACGAAATAAAAATACTATTGAAACAATATCGATAATGTCAGATGTCTTTGTCGTAATACCCGTTTTTTCTTTTAAATGTAGCTTAGTTAATAAAACTCTTTATACCTTTTGGTATTTTTAAATCAAAAATTATTATAATATAATTGAAATTAAGCACGTACTACTTTGGATAATATCAAGTTTAATTTTTAAGTTGAATTACGGTAGAAAAACGACCATTGCCACGGGTAACTAGTGTACTTAAATACATGTTACAATTTGTTCATAAAATATGCTAAAATGTTAAGGATTTTTACACTAAAACAAGTAACCCAAAATAATGATTATTATTCATGATTTGTTTATTATTATGATGATGATATTTGTAACAATGTAATGTTTATATAAATAATCAATAGAATAATAAGGTGGTTTTTCGACATTAGCATTTTGTCACTGATTACGAACCGCGAGAACTTTTACTAGACTCCAAAATTGTTTATCAGTCCATTGTAACGAACAGTCCACGAAAAGATTTGTATTAATCAAACGAAACGCGTTACCAACTTGATAAAATACAGCGGTTACCACAACGCAGACTTATTCCATTAATGCCGTCGGTATATCATTAAGTTCGATACGGTTACATCAAATTTAATAAAAAATATATAGCCTTCCAGCTCCATCAACACTACAAGCGCTACCCTCGAGTGCCTGGGGACGGTGCTCTAGTTAACAAGAAAAATATAAACTTTGTGAAATTTCAAACGCTAGACTATTTTATGAAGGCAATATCTTTTTTCTTATTAATATTATAAATGCGAAAGTTTGTGTTTGTGAGCATGTACGTGTGTTTGTTAGTGTTACACACAAAACTTACTGATAGATTTACGCTTAAACTTTATACATCGATATAGTTAATGACTTACATTAAAACATAGTATACTCATTAGCATAGTAGATGTGTCAGAAATACCGCGGAAATAACTTAGCAAAACATGACAAGATGAAGACATAACAATATGTTCAAGGTGGTAGAACCTGTGTAGTTCGACCGGAGAAGTACCACCGCCACACCTATTTCTAGCGTGAAGCAATTCTTGCGTTTTGATACATGGTGTGGTTGTCGGCACACTTTCACATAAGGTGACCATCATAATCCTCGGCAGTAGCAACGCATCTGTGATTGACTTCAGATGGAACCCATGTTCTTTATTACACACACACACACAGTTTCTACACTCATAGCCCCACAATAGGATTTTCTCCTGTGTCGTGGGTACCACGGACAAATACAAGACGAATACACAAACACCCAGACCCAGAATATGAATCTAAACTCATCATACGGATACCTGTCTTGCCGGGAATCCAACCCGGGACCCATTGCGCGTCAGACCGGTATGGTAACCGCTCCGCCACGCGGGTCGTCAATGTACAGTAGCTTACAGTTCCAATGAGTGGACACGGCCACTTACCATCAGAAGATGTAGGACTCCTAGGTTTGTTGCAATTTCAATCTTATATAACAAATATCACTATTATAAATTTATGTACAGAACGTAGAACGAAGGATATATCACGATCACGACATAGAATAAAAATAGACAGTCCCTTACTTCAAATATCCTTCTCTTAGTCACGAAAACAGCGAAAGCTCACAAAACGCCGAGACGAGTTTACAAAAACAATATTTGTTTGTGTAATGTAAACGTGCAGCTGTCCAATATGTGGCCGTGGGCGAACGGGCCCGTGGCGACACAGCCTAGGCCCAAGCAATCTGGAACCCGTCCATGAAACGCGTAGGTTTATAAGAATTTTGTCGCTACCAGGCAATTGCTTTTATTATTTGCTCCATTTATTAGCTCCACCTACGGGAATTGAACGGAAGCGCAAATATTTATTTTCAATACATTTTCTTGGTCATGTCTATTGTTAAACTATAAAAGCTTTCGGGAGCGGGTCGATGTCCCATTATTTCTACCCAAAATCCTAGTGATTTCCACAATAAACCTCTATTTTTAACCGACTTCCTAAAGGAAAGAGGTTATCTATTCGACACGTATATATATATATTTTTTATTTTCTATTAAAAACCATTCGGACTTCTGGTTCAAAAATTTTCAATTTCCTACTGTACTAAATAACTATACTATATATATAAAGAATACTCTGTACGTATCTATTATAAAGCGTTCGAACAAAAATAACAGTAAGATAGAATTTCAAAGAAATTTTCATTAACACTAATTGGAAAGTTCTGATCATTCCGGACAGAAATAGACATTGTATTCTGAGAATGAAAAATCTTTTGAATTTCAATTAGTAGATATTAAACAGATCTTTGTGTAGCTTATGTAACATGAGTATTATTATACCAACAAGTTTTTTTAAGATAGTTCTTCAAACATCGCAACGGTCGAAATTCGACCGTAATTGAAATTAAAAAACTAAACTTTATGTTGTCCAAAGTAGCACCAATATTTGTCAAATTCAAATAAATTGTTTAAAATTTTCAAGTTATTTTAAACGCACCCGTTAAAGGTAAAAAGAGGTTTAATTAGATAAGCTGCATTTAAAAGCAATAGCGGGTATTTTGACAAAGACATCTGACATTTTTGACGTTACGTGATTTCATAGTAAAACATTGAATGTTCTATTTCGTTTATTACGTTCATAAGTATATGTTTGTGTAAAATGCAAGGTAGTGTGTTTAATGTGTTTTAGATTGATGTTATGCATGTTTTATGCATTATTTGAAAAAATATAAGCATTGCGTAATCCTTCTCTACATCAACTATAACCGTGCGTAATTTCATACTCCTCCGTCTGCGGCAAGTATCTTTAAAACGGATCACAAGTTCTTGCTTCACGTATTAATATATAGATTGTATGAGTCAGTTGAAAATAATTGGGAGACATTTGCGTAGTAAAACCAAAACATTTGTACGGTTGTCGGATAATTATCTGGAGTTCTAGGTTTCTTAAGACGGACTACACAGTAACTTGATATATACAACAAGTATATGGTAATTAGTGTTATAAGAAGCCAGTGCGTCAATGTGTGTATTGCCATTATTTGGGTAATGGAGGAAACCATATAACGTAGGTGATCCACCTTATGGCAAGTTAGATGGCTTAGAACATAAAAATGTATAGAGGGCACGGAGAGCATTCTTATGAAATTTGGGATATTTTAGAGCTAAGAAAATGTACTAAAATTATAATTTGAATTCGTCGTCAAACGAGTAAATAGATTTTATTTCTAAACACGTATGTGTGTGTTTATAAATTTATTGGCAGCATGAGTATTATTATACGGTCGTCCTACATACGGAAGAGCATCTAAATCTTTATGAGTGGAAACACATCTAAGAACCCCTGTTCTATTTTTTTATATGACTGAAGCAGCAAACGAGCATGCAGTCCACCTGATGGTAAATGGTGACCGCCCATGGAAATCTGTAAGCCGCTTCATATAGATCATTGGTTCTATCTAAAGTCAATCACAGATGCGTTGCTACTCCCGAGGATTAGGATGGTCGCCTTAAGTGAAACCAACCACACCCTTCCATCGAAACGCAAGAAATGCTTCACGCTAGAAATAGGTGTGGCGGTGGTCCTTCCCCGGTCGAACTACACTGGTTCTACCACCTACTGGTATATTGTCCTAACAATAAGTAAAAAAACTAGCGTATTCCCGCGGTACCAATCCCTTGGATCACATTCATTTCGCTTAAAACTGTCCTCTTTCTAATTCGAGGACAGACGCTACCAGCGTCCAAAATGTCCAATCAGTAGTTTTAGCGAGAAAGAGTAACAAACATCCATCCTTACTAACTTTAGCCATCATAATAATATCAGTATGATAAATATACCATTTTTTGATATCGAGGGAAACCTTCAAAAGGTACCTGACTGTGTGCCAACGCCGTGAGGTTATGTGGGATTTTTTTTACCTCTCTAACCCCCCGGAGGACTCCGGGATCTCCAATGGAACACAACCGTACGCATGTACGTGAGCATTGAACTCACTGCGCCTCCTCGTGTTTACGACAGCATATGGCCGTCGTCCTACACGGGGTCGCTTGGCTGTACGGTTCGAGCTCCCACTCTTACCGCCCGCAACCCCGGAACCCCTTTTAGTCGCCTCTTACGAAAGGGAGGGGATACCGTCGACCTATTCTGATCCCGGAACTACAGGGATATGATAGATATACCAACCACATTGTTCTAGGTATTTGCCAGATTTAAGTTTAAAAAGTCAGTAATTATCGTAAAAAGTCAATTAACAAAAACGCAAAATTGATTATCTACTTGGAGCCAATAAGTAAACTGTTGAAGCATTACGTACATTCTCTAACACAGTTAATATGTTGATTAGCTACATGATTTTCCTCGTTTATAATTATACAAGTGAAACAAATGATGTCTTTCAACGCGTTAACTACGAAAATGGTGTGATACAAAACCGCAGAGGTTGGTATCAGACAAAATTAACAATTTTCCTGTAAATTAACATACGCTTTGCACATTTTTGCATAATCCATAATCGAAATGTTTAAAGCAATTACCTTACGTTTATATTATAATAGAACATTGAATAGAAAATAAATAAAAATCAATAAAATATTACAAGAAATAACTTACATCATTGAAGTTTAAATTATCTACTTCCTGGTTTTGATCCCAGACTCTACTGCTACTTTAAACAAGTTATCAGTGTTATGACCGGTTGACTTAGAATTGTTGAAAATAAGTTACTAATAAACTTAAATAGAGCAGTGATAGCCTAATGCTTGAAACTTGCCCTCTCGATCGGGAGGTCCGAGGTTCAAACCCAGGCACGCACCACTGATTTATGTGCGTATTAGAAAATAAATTACTGCTTTTCGGCGAAAAAAAACATCGCGAGGACACCTACACATCCGAGAGTTCTTAAATAAAAGTTCTCGGAGGTGTGTGAAGTCCACCAATTCGCACTTGGCCAGCGCGGTGGACTATTGCCTAAACTCTGTCATTCTGAAAGAAGACCCGTGCCCAGCAGTGGGCCAATAATGGGTTGATGAGAGTAACTTAAAACTATTTATGAGTAGACAATGCTCTTGGTTGGGTGAAAATTATTTATTTCTTTTGAAGTATAAGTTAATATCAGTACCACGTATACGAGTATTCATTTTAATGAACTATCCTCATTCACTCATAAATAAATCCTCCCCATTTCTTTCCTATTAAAATATGATTGAATATCACAAGTGATCATTCAAGTATATGCCCTTAGTGCTAACAAAGTATCTATTCACTGTTGATTGAATTAAATTGCGTTCTTGTTTTGCATGCGCAATAAAATCATAACACGATTCGAAATAGCATGGAGTGGAGAAAAATACTTCATCAATGTACTGTACACAATATAAGGAGCAATTAAATTAATTATTATAAAAGTAAACAAGTTGACGCAAAAATAATTAACTGAAAAGTACTACATTTTAAGGAGCTCCATGCAGTGACTATTGTTTTGATATTTTATTCTGTAATATTTTTTTATGTCATCTGAGGGCCCGTTTAATCGCTTCGGCTTGTAGAGTAAGCTAAAAAAATAGACATACATCGAAAAACGTCACCCGCCTTGTCTGTTTAATTATTATCAGTTGCACAATCCATGAAATTATTAATAAATTTAAAATAGCATAACAGTTGTATCGGGAGATGGCCACTACTGTGTCTTTTACCGTACCAATGTCTGCTATGAAATCTAATAATCAAGGAGATTATTAGATTTCATAGCAGACATTAGGAGATTTAAAATCTTTACCACAAACTTTTAACAAGTTCACAAAAAGTTCTCTTTAAAAGTTCATACAATAAAATCTGGCACTTGTGCAAAGATGTCCACAAGGAAAGTTTTGCTTCTGCCAGACTTCGCTACAAACAATACATTCCCTTCTAACATGTGTATGCTACAAATACACATGTTAGAAGGGAAATTTCTTTGGCAAACATTGATTGAAATTTGTTTGGCAAACATTGATTGAAATAGTTTTTATTAGTTTTCTAAAAAAATATATATTATTTAAAATTTCTAAAGCTTTAGACTATATCGGCAATAATAAAAAAACGTGCGGCACTCGGGGACTCTCGCGGTAACGCTATTTCATAACATTTTTTATCAACTTATCCAATTATAATTATTTATTTATGCAGTATTTTTTTCTTTGATAACAATTCAAGTTTTTTCTTTGACACTACAAACTACATATACTTTCTCGCAAACAGCTGCTTATGTCCGATATCCGAGCAGCTCGTCTCGATCCGTGATAGCTTCGTACTGTCGTCCCATATAATGTACTATCGAACAAATTGATTCATGACCCACCATATGCTTATTTTCCTCCAGCCATTCAAACGCAATTAGGTCGAAATTTGCCTCAACATTTGTTGTCTTGGAAACTGACTTGTTATTATTTTATATGACACTGACAGTTACTGATTTCACTGACCTTGCTTTCTTTATAAATATTTTTATTGTGTTGTATAACACCGTTAAAATGAAAAATTAGTTAACATTGCTAATACCCAATAATAATTATCTTTATAAATATGTAACTTACTGTTGGGACGATTTCCCAACAGTAAGTGATATATATCACTTACTGTTGGGCATATCGTGAGTACCCGTTAACTATTATAATGTATCAATTCCGCGATAATATTAGTCTAAAATCAAAGATTTCTCAAGTCATTTTCAATTGTGAAATATCCGTAATTTTCGTTATTCATCCCATTAATCATATTTTGCCGTATTGTATTAATAATAATATTTAGATTGATAATATTTACAAAATTTTGGTAATTTCCTGAAATGTCTTATGCCGGGTTTGTCGCTAACCTTGCCTTCAAAAATTAAATAAATATCCGTACTCTAAAGGCGCTCCCTCATAGGGAGCATTAGCATGGAATGTAACGTTATACAGATTGTAACATTATACATTAATGAACGAGGAGAACCGAACATTGTAATGTTACAATATGTAGTATCTTGATACAACTTGTAACATCAATGCACTAGTTTTGATACGGTCAAGGAAGAAGCAGTGTAATGTAATGCTCAAAGTGGAATCTATAATGTTACATTACACGCGAATGCTCCCGGTGAGGGAGCGCCTTAATGTTCTTAAAAAGTCTTTTTGAGTGATGTTTCTGTTGTTTAATAATATTTAAAACGTCATAAGTGCAACGCCACGCCCGGCAAGAAAACGAATTTGTCTTTGCCAAAATTACAAACGAACTGTCAGCAAGGTGGGTCATGATTCAATTTGGTCGATAGTACATACACGTTAAGCGAACGCTCGGCCGCGTTACATGGTAGGCGGAGTGGGGGGTATTATGTTTTTTCTTTACGGAATTTCTTGATTCGGTCGCCGCGCTCAAAGCCCGCGATAAAAGCTATGCAATAGCTTAAAAATATATATTAAAAGAATAAACGGTAGACAACGGATTCGAATCGGGGACTTCTTGTTTTCAGACCGCCCGATTTCCTATCAGAATTATCGTGATCTTCCAGATAGTGGCGAAATTTACCTTTATACTCTAATGATAGTGTAGCTTCTCGACAGTATTTTTGTAGTTTTTCGACAGCGTATTTTTGTCTCATACATTAGTACAAATTACATTAGCGTTAACCAATAAAAAAGACGCACATTTTCGTGTCGTGTCATTTTAAAAAAATGCCCTCATGCGTGCAAAGACAATTCACTTCAGAAATCAGTTTTAATTACATTAAATCGCTTCTGCCACGGGCTAGATAAATATGTCTTGTCTTGCCCACTGTATGTCGCGATAACAAAGCCCCGGTGTAACTATCGGAGGGTATAATTTAGTATTTAAATGCGGCCACGTTCACACGATCGCCGCCGAGCGTAACCAAGCGGCAAGCCATGTTTCGCTCCCTTGAGAACTCTTTTGAGGTACCGTCTTCACTTGCGTACTGACAGCGAGAAAATTATACAAAAAAACGTGTTAAACTGGCATGTTAATCAAATTAACAGTAGCATGGATAATTACTTACCGCTTTTGGACACACCTCTTGTTACTGAAGCTTATGGACTATTTTTTTTAAAACCTTAATTTCTTAACTTAAGTAACCATGGTCATCGGTCCACCTGGTAGGGGCGCGATCTGTACTGTACCTGTACCCGTTGGATTCAGAGGGCACAGGACCGGTTGGAGTGGCGCCATTGGAGGCCTATGTCCAGCAGTGGACATCAAAGGGCTGATGGATGGATGGATGGAAGTAACCATGTAATTTTCTCAACTTATCACTAGTTATTTTCTATTTTACTACAGCTCACAGCCTTTATACGTATCTTTATTATCATTTCGCCCTTAAAGCCCTCATATCTTTCCGCGTTATTGGCTTAAGTATCAGGAACAGAAGCAGAAAATTGGTTTTTCAGATAGGTACATTTTGTTTTATAGTACTAAGTTATTGTATTACTCTTACTTTTGCCTGGATTCCCGAATTGCTTCAGTCAATTATGACGATAAAGAGCAGGTATCCTAAGCATTAATCCAGGTCGTACACTATAATATGTGTGCGATTTTATGTCTAAACACTGATTATCTGAAATAAGTATTGATCCCTTTAGACATAAAATCGCACAAATAGACTAGCTGAGACCCGCAGCTTCGCTCGCGTTAAAGTAAGTCGATGTATCGATTGTCCCGCGGGAATACGATATTTTCCCACAGTAAAAAGCCTATATGTTAATCCAGAGTGTCAGCTAACTCCCTACCAAATTATACGAAAATCGCTCCAGCCGCTTAGACGTGAAGAAGTAACATACATTCACACATAAACTTCGCGTTCATAATATTAGTATAATAAAACCTCACAAACTTACGTCTTGATATGATAGTAGTTGTATTTGGTGCTATACAGAAGGTATATTAATTAACATTTTTAGAAAGTAAAAAACATATTTTCAATTTCGTTTAACGATTTACATTTTTGATAACATTATAAGTTACATGCAAATAGTTCTATTCGTAGTCACCAATTATATTTTAAATACAGAGAACAAACATTCTTTATAATAGATAACCGCGCTGACATTAAATAAACTTAATTTTCACTCAAAAGTGTTACTTAAAGTTAAAAAAAAAAAAAAACTTTAAAACGCTTTCTTCACTCATAGCCCCAGCGTAGGATTTTCTCCTGTGTCGTGGATGCCGTGGACACACACAAAGACGAATTCACAAACACCCAGACCCAGAACAAGAATTCAAACTCATCATTCAGATACCTGTCTGGCCGGCAATCGGTAACCGCTGCGCCACGCGGGTCGTCGAATAATAATAAAGCAATAATGTCATATTTCTACTTTGAAGTAATTTTATGCATTCACTGTTTCACTCACCTGTACATAATGTTTGTATAGAACTGTAACTTTCGGAGTGTTAATGTGAATTACACCTCATAACGTTTGGTAGTTTGGTCAAGGGCCCTCGATTTCTGATGACATCATTTGCTTAGCATACAATTTAGCCCTTTACCGTAATGATGTAGATTTTTATCGGAACAAATGGAAAGCGCAGTTGTTTGTGACAAATATTGTATTTGATTCTGAATATCCTCGGCTATTAAACAGTAATGCATTTTTATAACCGTTTCCTTTTATGTACGTATTTTGACTGGTTAATGATGGTCTTGCCAAGAGATGGCGCTACTAGTATTCTGAAACACGGTATCAAAGTATTCTCAATACCCTTCATATAATATATATATGATCCGAACAACGACTGTCGGAGCACAGTCGCTCCCCAGGCATGATCACCTAGCTTGGCGGGAGATCTCCCAATGCCAAAGTCTCATATTATGTATAATATTATGGTAAAAAATTGAAAGCTAATTTAGTGAAGTTATGGTTTATTAAAACCTTATAAAACTTTAAGTCACAATTATTTTCTGATTCAGCCAATTGATTGGTGTATGACGATGCAAAGAATATACCCAAATATATTCAACGAGTCCATCAACTCGCACTTGGTCAGCGAGGACTTTGGCCTAAACTCTCTCATTCTGAGAGAATACCCTTGCACAGCAGTGGCACATAATGGGTTGACGAAAAATTCAACGAGTAACCTGTAGAATTATCATAAGAAAGCCAGTTTGAATTAAGGTTTAGGAGCCTCCTCCTCCAACCTCTAACTTCCTATGTCAGACTAACTTAGTGATATCGGTAGGTACGAGTACATACGGGTAAAAAATATGAAACTATAGAAAAAAATTCTGTATCCGAAAATATTCGTAAACAACTATTAGATGCTCATTTAATATTAAAGGATAACAAACAGATTAAAGGCGGGGTCAACTGAATATTAGCAATAACATTCAATTATATATTGTTTACCTTGGTGAAACAATACATCGTTAAGTTTTTATCAGTTCTGTTCAAATTAGGCATTTAACACACATAATCGCATATAACAATAACAATTTTCCTACACATATAGATACAACATACTACTGTGAGACTGTCAAATTTGTTTAAGCGCTATCATTTTAGATATGTCTGTGGCTATCCTACATCCTGCATTACTCATTATGCAAAAGTTACATTTATCAATTATTATGGTTGTACTTTATACGACATTTAAGTAATAATAACATAAACACTAATTATGAAGCTGTAATGTCTCAAAATAAAACATGCATTTTACTTTTTTGATTTTCAAATAAATTATTATCAGTGTGGTATTAGAATATTGGTTGCAGTGCCGGATTAGCCACATAGCAAGAGTAGCAAATGCTACGGGCTTCGCGGCCCAACACCTACCTGCTATTTATATTTTACTATCTTTGCTATCCTGAAAATCTTGAACTTAAAGAAGTAGATATAGAAAGTGTCATCTCTAAATTTTCCCCGATTAAATTCAGAAAAGTTTATTAGTAACAGTTTTGTTTTATTTAATACCCTTACTTAAGGCGAACTATAGGCCTCCTGTCAGAACTTGCTACAGGCCCCGCGTTGGCTTAATCCAGCACTGGTGGGTTGCCTACTTCAATATAACAACTAAATTTGATAAAACATAAAAAGACGTCTATAGCCCAGAACAATTTGACTTGATTTCAGAGGATCATAATATAATTGGGAGACATGTAATAAACCAAGGCATAAGCTACCTAACAGTGGAAACTGTTTGTTTAAAACAAACGTAATATTAATAAAAGTTCAGCGTTAAATGCGGATGTTCCATAAAAC
This sequence comes from Spicauda simplicius, assembly GCA_949699795.1. Taxonomy (NCBI): domain Eukaryota; kingdom Metazoa; phylum Arthropoda; class Insecta; order Lepidoptera; family Hesperiidae; genus Spicauda; species Spicauda simplicius. Next base: position 13,644,385 of record OX453075.1, on the reverse strand, counting down.
GTGAATTCCGTCCCAAAAATGTAAACTGGAAAATATTTTAGTGCACAAAAGCGGGTCGCCAGAAAACCCTAACGACGTAATTGTAATGAATAACACAGTATAGTGATGGTCTACACGAGTTACTAACACGAGTTGGGCATAACTCGCATTGACTCGAGTTTAATTCCTTCTAACTCGAATTAAAATTTTTGTGCACACTGATACGCTAAAATTTTTGTGATAATTGCTAGAAATTTTATAACAAAAATTATCCTTATTGCACGACGCATGACATCAGACTGACCCATTTGTTTAAATTTTACCTAATATAATTAATTATGATTGACCCAACCCATATTTGGAATGAATCTGTTCTGCATTTTTATATTGCTACAAAGCCGAGTTATTAAAATGGTGGAAACGAAACGAATGATATACTCAGTTGCATCCCGTTAAAGAGTTGGTCAACTCGAGTTCAACTCGAATTTCATAAGTTTCAACTCGAGTTAAATCGAGTCATGTTCATCAAGTTGGCACATCACTAGAACAGGACGGACGGTGCTGTTTTTGTAGTTTCATAAACATGACATAAATAATACAGAGCCGTGAGAGGACTTGGAACGTGAGCCCGCAAGATGAATGCGGCAGGGTTGGTGGAAGAGGCAGGTGCCTTGTGAGATTGAAATTAAAAGCGTATTTCATAGTACTAGTCACCCGTAGCATCAGTCGAAATTCGACCGTAATTTAAATTAAAATTTTAAACTTCATATTGTCCAAAGCAGAACGAATATTTTGAACGCGCCCGTTAAATATAAAAAGAGGTATAATTATCTAAGCCGCATTTAAAAGCAATAGCGTTATTTTGACAAAGACATCTGACATTTTTGACGTTATGTGTTTTCATAGTAGACATTGAATGTTCTATTTCATTTACTATGTACCTATGTGTTTGTGACAAATGCACGGTAGTGTGTGTAATGTGTTTTTAGTTGATTTTATGTATGATATATGCGTTATTTGAAAAAAAATATTAACATTCTGCACTCCTTCTCTACGTCCACTATAACCGTGCAAAATTTCAGACTAATCCGTCCGCGGCATAATACTTAAAAATCCGTCACAAGTTTTTGCTTCACGTATTAATATAATAATTAATTAAATTAATTATTTTAAATGACTGTATAAAGGGAAAAGAAAAAATCTACAATATTGAAATATACTAAAACAGAATTATATATTATACCAAATTGTGTTGCATGCGTTGACAAATGTGCTTACCGTGGTTTCGCCCGGATTCGTCACGTAATAATAAACTATGTGCCTTCGCTGAAATATGTAGTTTTTGCTTAAAAGGTAATTTATTATTATCAGATTATTACTATCAATTTATCCGATTTTTTTTCAAGACATCTTTTTGAATGATTTTGGTTGGTAATCATCCAATACTAGCCGACCCGTGCCCACTTCGTTGAACGTTAATTATATTTTGTTCCATCGTAATAAGCCTATAGTAATCCTGAATATTGTAGCTTTCTGATTCTAAAAGAATTTTCACGATCGGTTCAGTATTTCAGAAGATTATCCCTTATAAACAAAAAAAGTTACAAACTTTACCTTTTTATAATATTAGCATAGAAGTATAGATAACTCAATTTAAGAAATAGAGTAATTTTGGAAGAACCACTAAAAGGTTAACGCAACCAAAATCATTTCAAAATTGGTCGAAATTCTGAGCTGTACCAGAATTATTGGGACTATCTGTCAACCCTAGAGTAAGAAGCAAGGAGACATTCCTTTACCTAATGTGGAAAACAATGCGACAGTCAAGGACCACGTTATTTCGGGCGCGGTCCATTCCACGCCGTCAAGGGACACTTTCTTCGAAATCGATTTTGTCATGGACATTATTTTAAAGAAAACATATTAACTACGTTTCAGAATAACTTAGAATAGGAATTGAGCCAAACAAATGATATTTAGACTTGTAGACTATAATATAAAATAATAAAATATCGTTTGAGTCTACCTCAAAGTCTAGTCTTACCTAGTCTAGTCTTATAAGACTATGACAAACAAACAAACAAACAAAATATGATATATCATATTTTGTTTATTTTATATTCTGTACACTGTTTGCTTCCCGCAAGATGCAAAAGTAATATTAAAAAGGAGACTTTAAACAAATATATGTAGGGGCAGCCGTTCGAGCTACCACACCACTTGGGCCGGGCTGAAAATCAGTGCCGTGCTTTCGCGACTTCCGCTGAGTTCCTGTACCATTTGCGATCTTGGCCTGCAGCACAGAATTACATTCGAAAATAGGTTAATTTTAAAGTAGTGTTTATTTATGTTATCACTGTTTTTTTTAATCTAAATACACTGTTTTGTTTTTGTTGTTTATTTGCTGTAGACCTTGGTTTCGTAAATACATACACACACGCTTTCTACACTCATAGCCCCAGGCTAGGATTTTCTCCTGTATCGTGGGTACTATGGACACACACAATCGCACAAAAACACCCAAACCCAGAACATGAATCTAAACTCAACATTCAGATACCTCTCTGGCCGGGAATCGAACTCGGGACCTATTGCGCGTCAGACCGGTATGGTAACCGCTCCGCCACGCGGGTCGTCAAATAAAGGTATTATTATTATAGGGGGCTTTAGCTCTTTATTCATAAGACATTACTTAATGTCCAGTCTTAGGTTCATTAATAAAATTATGGTCTTCATTTGAAATTCTAAGTACCGTATCTACATTTAAATGTAAATATGTACTAGTTCATTCGTAACCAACGCGTGAATAATCTCTTACGGATAAATGAAAGGTGGGTTTATCGTGTGAAGAACGCTCCTCATATTAATAATAAGATGAAATAATTACTCCTCTCGTCACTAATAACATAATCAATTATAAAATGTAAGTTAGCACATGATCTACATATAATTACTATAAAAAGATGCTATCATATCACCGAGAGCTCATTAATTATGAGAAATAAAGCGTAACGAAGTCGTAAAAAGTATTGACCGTAAACCTATACACATAATAAATTTGATATGTCTGTATAGTCGTACATAGAAATATTAGCAGAAATATACTGAGAAGATAATAAAATACTATAGTTTTTTTGTCTGTTTATCTGATTGTTGTAACACGCACAAAGTTTAAATTATGGGTAACATTCACACGTAATTAATGAGGATAAAAACAAAAACATCAACATTTACAATAACATCGTAGTAAACAATTTTGAAGCACTTGAATAAAAAGATTTAAAATACACTACAATCACTAATTAGTACATTAAAGTGTTTGATTAAATTCTATAACTGTTTCCATTATTCATTAGACGGTGTTATTTCAATTTATACCTGTTTAGGAATTTCCACATTACACGCGAGTGGAACCGTAGGCGGAAAGCTAGTATGCTATAATTAAGTTCGTTATGATCTGTTTGGCCTGTAACATCATCAATAATCTTCGTATGTTAAAAATAGGAGATGGTATATTTGAGTATATTTGAGCTTTATAGATATTCTTTCACTGTTCACACTGAAGTTGGGACACAGTTCTACTTGTAATAATTCTTATTACAAACAGCGTGTAGGTTTCAGTTAATATCTTTTTTTTATATAATTTAACCTAACGATAAGGTAGACGGGCTACCTGATGGAAAGTAGTCACCGTGGCCTATGGACATTCGCAATACCAGAGGAGTCGCCATTGCATTGCCGGCTGTGAAGGAGAGCTCTTTTCGCACCTTTCTTGAAGAACGCCATGCCATAGCACTCTGGGAAATTTGACCTATAGACGTCAAACAAAAATAAAAAATGTTAAAAAAAAAAAAAACAAAAAAGTTAAAAAAGTTACTGAAGTCAAGAGAAAGACGAAACGTCTTTGACTTCTATTAAATAAAAAAACATTTTAACTATCCCCGAAAACACAAGTTGTCAAAAAGTTGACAAAAAGCAAGCCTTGAAGGTTAGACAACCTTTACCATCTAATGGCACTCACGAAACTTTAAGTAAAGCAATAGACTCTATTGAATAGAATTTGCTACCGACGCCGACGAAACTCTATTACTCGACCAATAAAGGTAGAGTTGAGTGGTAACACTATAATCCTCAATTAGAACGCCTTCACTACGTAAATGATCGGGTAATCGCGTTGAAAGTAACGTATACCAGACTCAGACCACCGTTAACTAGTCTAATACTCTGTTAGACGGATTAGAATACATTGGGGGATAATGGGGTAATTCATTGCAAGCCGTGCGTTTAAAAGGTAACATGACTACTGAGATCCACGTAACGGAAAAATTATACCCTCAACAATTGAAAAATACTTACTATCTTGTTAGAAATACTTTTACTTTAAATTGTACTTACTTTTGATGGATTACATTGATTTTATCGAAGTAAAGACGGACTATAAATATAATACAAATTCATTGAATTAAGTTCAGCAGTTTCGTTTTAAGACTATTTCAAGGCACACAAAAAACAGGCAGTCAAATTTTCTTAAAAATATTTGAATTGTCTTTTCTATTAATATTTATTACAATTCCCTTAACTTTTTTATTTCAAATTATAATACATTCAGGCGGCAATTTAATTGTTATTATATTTAAGTACAACAAGTTGATATATAACTTCTAGTTAATATTAAATCATTTGAACTAAATAGTCATCACCAACATATAATTTCGTCGTTATTGGGTAAATGTATTTGAGAAAGAGATCAACTTATTTATATACTTTAAAATGTTGCTATAGTCTGTCTGTATGATTAGTATTTGTTTGCATAGGTATTACATATCAATCATTGTTATATTATAAGTTTACAATTAATTGTGTCATTATACTTCAACCATAAATGTTTTGTTTGTATCAAGTACTGCCAGTTTTCTTTTTTGTTAAATGTTTAAATCGATTCTTTATTGAGATTTTTAAAGTCCTGGCGTACTTTGGTGGGCGGCATGTTGTGTAAATGTATTAGTATTTGCATTCATTCATATTACTGTATATTATTTTGCATCTCAATTTATTTCACCAGTCCACATTAAACCGCTATTAGAAACACAAGCATTTTTAAGTTACATCCCAACCCTTGCATACGATAGACGCCTCTCTGTCAATACTATTAAGAACAGTCGTAATGGTTTTACTAGCATAAATATGCAGCCCACTAGTGGTCACTGCAGACCGTAGGGGTAGAAAACACTCCAATTTAAGATATAACTAGTTCAGATTCACTTTTTTATATTAACATCGTATTATTTGCAAAAATAGCATAAAATAAATAAAACAATATTTTGATATTAACTGAGTTAAAATAATGTTACAGTTTTCACAAAATATTTGCCAAATATTTTAATTGTCTTACTGTATATGAAACACGAATTTTAAAATATAGAACATATTGGAAATATTGAATATTTTTCACAGCACAGCGCTTCAAATAAAATTTATACAGCTCAAGCAAATATCAGTCAAGCATCCTTCAAACACTCCCACACTAATTGGATATTGAATATTCCCGTACATTTTTACCTTCTATCTAAAAAAGATTTTATGTAGATGAAAGAAAGAAAGAACGATCTCTATTTAGTAAATTTTTAGGTTACAATAATATTGATTACATAAAATAAAAAAGGGCGCTAAAAATTGAATATGCCGGTTAAGGCGTTCTAAATGTACACATACTCGTATTTATGATTAAAAGACTGATCATTAAATATGTTTTGCGGTATAGAGTCAAAAGAAAATAACTGTTACAAAAATGTAACTACATTTTGTACAAGTTATAGTTAGAACTGTACGCATTAACAAATTATAATAATAAAGTAAAAATAACATAAATGCAGTGTCCCATTTTTAATCAAGTATTCCAATCTCACCCGTCGTAATTGTCTGTTTTTCATTCAGCCTAGTAGATTCAATTTACCTGTAAAGAAGAAAGTATTATAAGTAAACAAAAAAACATTTCTGGCTACAATTACTTTACCAGGTGGTAGAATCCGTGTAGTTCGACAAACATTTTTTGCGTTTCGATGGAAGGGCACACTTTTATATGAGGCGACCATCCTAGTCCTCGGGAGCAGCAACGCGACTGTGATTGACTTCAGATAGTACCCATGTTCTATTTGAAGTTGCTTACAGGTGTCTATGGGCGGCAGTGACTACTTACCATCAGGTGGACTGCATGCTCGTTTGCTACTACAATCAGTAAAAAAAAAAAAACAGTACTTAGTCATAGGGGGTTTATAGGCATAGGTCGAACATATAACCTATACACAAAGTATAACCTATTAATATTCATTAGTCTATTTCTTCGTTCCAGAAATAAATTATAAAGGACTTGAATGTCCATAAATCAGGGAGCAGATGTGATATTTAAGGTGCTCCTCGTGAAAAAGAGGCGATTCGGGTAAGTTGGTTTTATATTATAATCGGCTCTTTTAATTTAAAACTTTTACCTATTCAAATTATATTACTATAGCTTTGATAATTTATAAGATTTTATTACGAGCTTCATTCGGTAATTACGTAGCGTAAATATTGTTACCTGGTGCAACGACAAAATATTTTGTCTTCATACAGATCTTATTATAATTTATGAGTGGCAGTTAGGTTTGGTAACCATCCAATAGACAAGAATTCTAGTAAAATATTAAAATAAATAGTAGATTTAGATTTAGAATATAAATAGTAATTTGAATGATGTACTTATCTAATGCATTAAGACACCCTTTAAATAAATTAATTAATTAAGAGTTATAATTTATATTTGCACCAGAACGAAATTACATAATCTAGCTGCAACAAGACGTTTTTACAAAAGGTTATTCCTATGTAAATGATTTATTATCTCACTTAATTATATGATGAAAAGTAAGTGATACTTGCTAATTCGTGCAAACAAAATCCGTGGATGCATCATTTAGGTACTAAAAATTTCTTATAAATCTATAGATAAAATCTAAATATACCATTCTGACCCACTTTGTGTCCAAAATATATTAACATATATTCTGAACAATATTCACTACATCTAGTCTATATCAATGTTTACTGGGCAGTAAACACAGCTTACATAATCCCGCTCGCCTCAGTCGCCACGTCAGCTTTGCATCGAATTATTCCGCCCTCATAGCGAAAACCTGCACGATAGCAATTTCCTAGGCTATCTGCGCCCATCGGGCATGGCGTTAAATGAACGTTACTTGTATCGCACGCCGCCGGGTTCGCGCTGTTCGTCGATGCACCTATTTACCCCACCCGCCCCACTTTGCCCTAGTTTATAAAGATATCTGAACCGAACGTACATTTTAAAGAAAAAACGATATAGAAACAAATATTTTCTAGTGCTATTTGAAATTTTATTGCCATTTAGAGTAATTGATTCAAATCCGTAACCATTTAATTTGGATTACGAGTATTCAGTTCGAAAGGAATCTATAATCGACATTATAAGAGGTTAAATAAAAATAATTATGTTGACAAGAATAAAACGAAAAACTACATTTACACGGAAAGAACAGGAATTTACAGAGGGTATCATGATATCAAAGCGGTCCCTTTCGTTAGGAATATATTTTGATTAGAAGTACATAATTAAACACGTAGGCCTGGGCACATATGGGTAACGATGGGATAGAAGAAATCTCAAATGTAATTCAAATTGTCTTTATTCAAAGAAAATGGCAAAATAAACAACTTGGAAAAACCCAATACATATCTATCCTACGTACTGTAACTAAGGCATAAAATAGTAGTTCAAATCGTACACGTGTTCAAGACGTCGGGGCTTGTAATCGGCGAAGCGAGCTCGTACGAATGAGGTTGATTGGAGCCCGCGGGATGACGATATTGGTTCCCTGATTGCCGTTTTGGTTCATTACAGTACACGTACCGACACGTGGGAGAATCTCTGTTTCGAAGAATATGTATCCGGTGAAACTTTGCGGGTTTGATTTCTTTTTAACAGATTGAAGCTGCAAACGACCATGATTACAAGTTTTGCAGCTCCAAACTGTTGGTAAGTACCTGGTGGTAAGTAGTAACTGTCGCCGATGGACATCTGTAAGCAACTTTATATAGATCAGTACAATTTGAAGTCGATTACAGATGCAATGCTATCCCTAGGACTAAGGTGGTTGCCTTATCTACAAGTAAGTCGGCGACCATACTACCATTTTATCAAAACGCAAGGACAACTCCGTGCTAGAAAGAGGTGTCGCTGTGGTACCTTCTCGGACGAACTATGTTCTACCACCTGCAAAATGATATGGTTTATAACTTGTAAAGGTTGTGCTAATACAGAAGAAATAAAATAAAGAAAATTGTATGATACGTTGTAGGACGGTAAAAGTTTATGTTCATTGCATTATTTCTGTACTAAAATAGGTTAGGAGCAAACACCTTTGTTTTTCGGTTCACGTATTTTTGGAGTGCAGTTCGATCGCACGACCCGCTACTTTGTTAAAATCCTTTTGTTTAAAAAGTTCGTCCGCTCCGCTTCATCAGCTTCGGGTCCCCTTCGAACTCTGTCCATAGGTAACTAAAACTCTTAATTTTAAGATAAGACTCTTATCAAGCAGTGGGAGAGCGAAAAGCTATTAATAATGTATATAATATGTTAAAATACTTCATCTAATGTATTACTTGTGTATAAAGTAAAAAAATACATGTCCCTATACATTATTAAAAATACATGGATTTTTAGAAAAAAAGAAAGAAAGAAAGAAAGAAAAAATATTAATTTCGTCAGTTTTCACTACAACAGCTTTGTTTATAAGGTGCTAAATTTTATTTCTACAAGTTGGAGGTTGCAGCGAGAACTAGACCAAAATGGAGTCGCACTCGACTCGACATAAGCCGCGAATCCCGTGCATTTTTACACACTCGCATTTGTATTCGCAATAATTGTGTGAATGGTTTGCGAATATGAATTGCAGGGCTTTACAAAAAAGATCGTCAAATCAATACAAATTTAGCCGATAATACAAGCCGAAGAAGTAAAGTAGAGGAATATCAAGGGGAATCTTTTTTTATCGGTCAAAAAACTGCAGAGTTTGTTGACAAAAAAAATAAGGTCGCAAAAACTACATCCTCTGACCCCCTTCTCCAAAAACTAAAAAGAATTTGCATACGCGAATATTCAAGTAATAACATTCGCTACATCACTAGTATACATACACAAGTATTTACTAAGTGTCAAAGCTATTTTTAACCGACTTCCAAAAAGGAGGAGGTTATCAATTCGTCTGTATTTTTATTTTTATTTTTTTTTTTTTTTTTTATATTTGTTACCTCATTTCTCCGGACTGGGTGAACCGATTTAGATGATTTTTTTTTTATTTGAAAGGTAGTGCGTGTCATAGGGTCCCATTTTTTTTAGTATTTTTTTGACTAGGGCATCCATAAGAAAAACGCATAAGTCTTAAATTTGCATTTTCAATGTACGCGATAAATGTATGAATAACTCAATATCCCGCCAACCGATTTTGATGATTCTTTTTTTATTAGAAAGGATGTACTCCAGGGGTAGTCTGATAAGAGTTTGATAAGGTTCTAATCATAGGATCTTCAACTTTTTGGAGCAAAATAATAAAATTAGTGATAGTCGGCCGAACCTTAGCTGGAGAAGTCCAATTGAGTAAAATATAGAATAAAATTACTATGTAGGTATTTACTATGAAAAATTTGACCTTCAACTCTTCAATCCTGATGATGCAGGGGTACTGCTAGCCTGAACTATAAAAGTTGGTCGTTTGATGTTTGCGAATATATAATGAAATTGTTAAGCAAATTCATGGGACAAAAATTTGACCTTCAACTCCTCAACCCTGATGATGCAGGGGTACTTAAAGCCAAAACCATAGGAATAAGCCATTTGGTGCTTACGTATATGTTATAAGATTACTGAGCAAAAACATAAGATGAAAAATTTGACCTTCAACTCCTCAACCCTGATGATGGAGGGGTACTTCAATCCTAAACCATAGAAGTTGGCAATTTGGTGCTTACGGTTATGTAAAGAAAATACTAAGCAAAAATATAAAATCAAAAATTTGACCTTCAACTCCTCAACCCTGATGATGAAGGGGTACTTCAATCCTAAACCATAGGAGTTGGCAATTTGGTGCTTACGGTTATGTAAAAATAATACTAAGCAGAGGCACAAAATTAAAATTTTGACCTTCAACTCCTCGACCCTGATGATGAAGGGGTACTTCAATTCTAAACCATAGGAGTTGGCAATTTGGTGCTTACGGGTATGTAAAAATAATACCAAACAGAGGCACAAAATTAAAATTTTGACCTTCAACTCCTAAACCCTGATGATGCAGGGTACTGCAAGCCTGAGCCATAGAAGTTAGCCACCTGGTACTAACGTATATGTTATAAGATTACTAAGCAACAATATAAGATGAAAAATTTGACCTTCAACTCCTCAACCCTGATGATGGAGGGGTACTTCCAGAGGGGGCGCCCTGTTTGTATGAATTGTAAAAGTGTTTTATGTTTAATTTTTGTGAATATGTAGATGCACAAAGCAAACTTAGAGGCTTTATTTAAATACAAACATAAAAATATAGTCACTAAAAAGTGTAAAATAAAAACTTTTTAACAAAAAATATCTACCGACTTCCATGTCACAAAAAAGTAAAAAATAATTTAAATATATTTTGGTCTAGAACATACTCAGTACTTAGTACATAGTTCTGAAGTCGGTGCTCATATAGGACGTAGTTACCGTCGTCCAGCGAAATATGTCGAGCACCGACTTCAGGACTATGTACTAAGTACTGAGTATGTTCTAGACCAAAATATATTTAAATTATTTTTTACTTTTTTGTGACATGGAAGTCGGTAGATATTTTTTGTTAAAAAGTTTTTATCATTCACACGTTACGTTAATTGGAGCGGGATGATACAATATTGATCTGTTTGCTACACGCGTTGAGCTGATAGGGATTTGTGTTCACGTCTATTTCCATGATATTTTTTAAATTAGAATAAAAGCAGCACGAGAATACGGTCCATCTGATTGTAAGTGGCCACTACTGCCGATGGATACCTATGATGAACTCCAGGGAAGATTAGGTTACTTAAAACAACTAAGGCGTTGCTAAGTGGACAAGTTGCAACACTGGATAAGTTTGTCTTTTATCATCAAATAAGACTAGGCTTAACAATACTGATAATAGAATGAAAAGGTTATGGTAGTGATACCGGAGTCCAACTACTGAATGCACCTTTAATGTCATTCATATGTAATATGTACAGTCACGAGCATTAAGATGTGAGTGATTTTTGCTGCGTTCGTGTAGTCAGATATTATTGGACACATTATTGGGTCAGATATTTTTGCGAATCTGTCCATAGTAAGATCATTATGCTCGTGGCAGTCCGTACCATGATACGTACATATTACATATGAATGACCATTGTGTGGCGTAAGTAAGCTTATGAAAGAAATACAAGGGTAAGCGTCGTCGCACACGGGCCACCATGTACAACCACAAAACGCCGCCCCTACCTATTTCCTATAGTTTCTATACGTTTTATATCTCGCTGCACACGGCGAACGCTTCTAGCTTAGCTTCCAGTGGGTGCGTTTGTGGCCGCCGCGAGTGGCCCGTGTGCGGCGACACTAAGTTTTAAGTTAATTATTTAAAGTATTATTTCGCTTTCACGATTGAAGAAGCTTTAGCTGCAATTATATGCAGTAAAGATATTTTGAAATTGTATAACAAGCTATTAATTATTTTTTTATATTCTTTGTTAAGCGAAGAGGCAAATCAATCGCGTGTGCGAATCGTGAAAAACATCCATTAAATCAACATAAACGGACAAATATGGTTCATAATTAATTAATTTGAAATTAGCTACCTTTTATTGATTAAAAAGGAAAATTGTATTTACGATTGTTTGGATATAAACCTAATTAAAACCATGTCATTAAAACGTAATTAACATCCTTATTTTCCTTATGTCATATTTATAAAATAACACTGTTATATTTATGTAATCAAATTTGTGTCCATAAAATATTTTATTACGGTAATTTATCCCTACTTCCTGCTATAAAACACAATGGTTGGGTAGGCGTCGGTGTTAATCTCAGTTTATCTAGTAGTAATAAAACGCTTATCTTAATATAGTCCAAGACTAAAAAGTTTATGGGTATATGAAAAAGCACAAAAATGGATCAAAGTTTTATGAAACTTAATTAATTTAAATAGGTGCAGCGGTGTGCTTACAAGTGACCGAGTGGGCTAAATAAGATATCACATAGTATAAAACAAAGTCGCTTCTCTATGTATGCTAAGATCTTTAAAACTACCCTACGGTTGTTATTGCAGTTTTTTTAATAGATAAGAGTGATTCAAAAGGAATATTTTATATTATATTATAATACATATATGTATTATATAATATATGTATTATATAGTAAATAAACTCTGATAATTTTAGATTTTTGACTTTTTGGTGGAAAGCAGTTTGCCGGGTTAACTAATTAAGCCATTAAGCGTTACCTAACATCTTTCTTCGTTACACAATAATATACCTTGTGTCACCGTATGAATACGCAGTAGCACTCAGTCCCAGAAAAAAATCCTTCCTTACACTTACAGGTACCTGCGACATTCGTTCTGCAAGTCAGATTACTATGACAACGAATGCTCCACGTAGAAAAAATATAAAAATAAAATAAAAGTTACAATTTATTTAATTAAAATACAAAGTTACAATGTCGTTAATCTTACTATGTAACTTAACGTTGTTAAAATCGATAAAAACGTCTGCGACTCTATCAGAACACGAATAGTTCAACTCAGCACGTGTGTATTATTTACGAAGTACTTTTCATTATTAATTCTCAAAATTAATAAACTTCAATGAAGACAATGAACTCATACAACCTTACCCAAAGTATTGTCTAATACAATACCATGTCATAACAATAACGATGCAGGTGTTGTATCATAAGCCAATTAATGTATTCAAACATTGATTTGGAACAATGTTATACGAGTAAGTTGGTAATGCCAATTGATTTGTTATCAAAAATGAATAGAATGCCTCTGAATAATGCTATAGTCTAGATGCCATCAGTTTTATATGGTATTCTTTGTAATTGTATACCTGTATCCAATTTAGAGTGTAGAGACTCCACACGGGCCACCGGGTATAACCACAAAACGCCGCCACTGGCATGTTTCCTATAGTTTCTACACATTTTATATAGACTCGCTGTACACGGTGAGCGCTCCTAGCTTCTAGTGGCGGCGTTTGTGGCCGCCGCGAGTGGCCCGCGTGCGGCGGCACTAAGTTTTAAGTTGATTATTTAAAGTATTATTTCGCTTTCACGATTGAAGAAGCTTTAGCTGCAATTATATTGCAACATACGCAGTAAAGATATTTTGAAATTGTATAGCTATTAATTATTTATTTATATACTTTGTTATGCGAAGAGGTAAATCAATCTCGTGTGCGAATCGTGAAAAACACAATTTAGAGTGTAGAGTCTACTGTAGACTCCGAATAAAGACATACTTATAATAAAGAATATGAGCATATATTTTATAAAATGAAAGTAGAAAACGAGCATGCCAATACCGCACAAGGGCTTCTACTACCTACATGCACTGTGGCGACCTTCCGCAACTCATCACGAGATGGCGCTACTAGTATTCTGAAACACGCTATCGAATTATTCTCAATACCCCGCATATATACAAGTTCCGAACAACGACTGCCGGAGCACGGCCGCTCTCCAGGCATGATCACCTAGCCTGGCGGGAGATCTACCTTTGCCAAATGCACAAATACCTAGTCCTAGAACAGAAATCTTAATTAATATTTCTGTCTGACCGAGAATTGAATCTATTGCAAATCATATCGGTATGATAATGCCTGGATACATGTAAGACCAGTAATACCAGTTACCACTTGAACTTTCAAGATGCAGTAGTCTATATTTAATAAGAAATTCAATTTTTTTAAAGTATGGTATGCGATGTTCAAAGCCCACGTTACACATACTTGTGTTCTTCATTGTTCACAAGTGGTATAGGTCCTGCTATATCACAGTTAAATTGACCTGTCTATGTAAGATCGCAGATTGCATATTACAGACGACAGGATCGTAGATTGAAGACTTTAGTGAAGTAGAACTCGTAGAAAATAGTACCCTCTCAAGTCGCTGTCCTATGATGGTTTTATCAACTCGATGTAGAGAATGATCATTCAAACAAAAAACAAGTAACAAAAAATTAACCTAACCAATATTATAAATGCGAATGTGAAGTTTGATTGGTTTATAACTACTTCACGCTTCATCTTGACTGATTATGAAAATTTGCTCACTCATTTAGGTGAGTTTTAGAATAGGGTATCTTACAACCTGAAAAATTACTCATCCCGTCGTAAGGTAAATAACATTTATAGCTACATCATATTTGCGACTTCCCGAGGTGCCGACTTAATTAATTATTGTTTTGTTATCGGTTTTTGACCGCGCGCGAAGCCGCAGGAATAAGCTAGTGTCTTATGAATCCATTTATTCTGTATAGTATCTCCGTCATAAGAATGGACACAACATTAACACTATCATAGGCTGCCCGTATTACAACCGCTAATACGCTCTAACCCAAAAAATACTTTATCTTAATAATGTAGACCAATCTATTAAATTGTCGGTTGACCCAAAAAAGTAAGAAACTCATTTAGATACATAAGAACATACACGTATTTTGTGCGAGTATATTCTCGCATCCTTCGAGCGTAGAGTTCGACATGCGAAATATTACCATTTAAAAGTATCTATCACAACGGGATAAGATCTAGACTACATTAATCTGAACGAAAACGAAGTTTGCGATTGTGTCAAGCGAATAGAAACAATTGCGTTGGCGTCCGCAGATTGAATAAAACGTTTAACCCTTGCACTAAAGTCGTGCAAATGTTAACAGCGTAATGGGTCTTTTTGACACAAATGTATTTTCTGCAAAGTACAATGGCGAGGTGAAAGTGAGATTAGTTTAAATAAAGCGGGTTCAAGAACGACATTTGTAAGTCACGATAATGCTCTGTGAAAGAAATATAGTGCAGGGAGAGCTGTGTGCGGGAGACGCCGCCGTTTATTTGATATTATCCGCGATAGCTAGCTTGTAGAGCTCTTTGTGTCTTTGTAGACTTAACAAGTTTTATTAAAGCACTGTAGGTTTAACTTTAGCCTGTTTATTTAAGAAAACCTCATTAAATTGCTTTTAAACTTCTTACAAGCGGTGACAACTTAATGGTTTAGACTCAGTCTGTCAATCCCTCCCACCCCCGTATAAAGTTCTGATTCAGGTATATTCTGTTGATTTTTCGAAGTTATTCGTGCCGTGCAGTCGAAAAATATCAGTTTAACAACGATGTTGTTTAAAGGGACTACTCGGGTTAAAGAAACCCGTTCATTTAATGGATTTTCGCATTATAACCTATAACAAATTTACATCCCTATGAATGTTACAAGTTGCGTCCGTTATATTTCGAATAATATATATAAAATAGTAAACTCATCCAGCATTTTATTTTTGAGATATTTTGCTACGAAAAATATTACATGTAAAATACAGTACAATGTTGTTTTGTGTAGCTCTTATTCTATTTTATATTGTTACCTTAGAAAGTTTCTCAAATTTTCTTCAATTTCTACGTATCCTAGAGGGGATAAAGATAGGAATAAGGTAATAGAGAACCTAAAGCTTATTTGCGTAATGTAAGCCGATTCGGAGCAAACAGCTTTTATTCAAGGTCGACCGTTCTTTGCAGGATTTATTAAAGGAAAGTTGTCAATATGGCGCCGACTCGGCAAAATCGGCGGGACTTAGCCATTTAGTGCCAATTTTTTGAAATAGAAAGCGATTTTAATTTTATAATAAAAAATCATTATGAAAACAACGAGACTGTTTAAGCTAAAGTTTGCAGTCGGGTATTTTGGTTATTTAAACATGAAGTGGTTTATTACCTTTCATATTGTTGGAGGACCGCCACGAGTTCGGTTATTGCTGAGAACTGCATCATTCAACGAGTGGAGAGTTATTTGTAGAAATATTACAACAGTTAATACACATTAAGTTTTTGATAATTTGGTTATTTAACATATTTAGTAGTCATTATATACTTTTTTTATTCTTTTCAAGAGGCAAACCTTCAAAAGACACCTGACGTCTTGGAAGCTATACCGGGTTATGTGAGATTTTTTACCGCACTAAAACCCCCCGGTGGCCGTCCTCAGCGCTGCGAAGAGGAGCAACCGGAGTCATTACAGTTTCGTCGTCAACCCATTATTGTCCCACTGCTGGGCACGGGTCTTCTCTCAGTATGAGAGAGTTTAGGCCATAGTCCACCGCGCTGGCCAAGTGCGAATTGGTGGACTTCACACACCTCCGAGAACTTTTTTTTTTTTTAAAGAACTCTCGGGTGTGTAGGTTTCCTCACGATGTTTTCCTTCACCGAAAAGCAGTGATAATTAATTTATAATACGCACATGAATCAGTGGTGCGTGCTTGGGTTTGAATCTCGGACCTCCGATCGAGAGGGCAAGTTTCAACCATTAGGCTATCACTGCTCATTACAGTTTACCTGTACCAAAAGGTCCCGTGCATAACTTAACACTTACAAACGCATCTCGCTGTCGAGGGTTAACCGATGACAAACGGTCTCGGTTGCGTAACGTCCGCAATGACAAGTGCGGAAGGTAAGAAAAAGCGGCCTGAATGGAAACAGATTGCGATGTATTCCGTGCCCTGTGAGAAAATATCGCTAAGGGATTATAAACTAATAGCGGTTCCGTGTTACAACGACACACGATTCGGCTGTTGAAGCACTTTCTGTCTAGATAAGCAAGTGATATCGTGCCAAGTTCCCAACAATATGTCCATAAAACGTAAACATATAAAATAAAGGGTTTGTATTTCTATCTCCCCTTGAAGTTTTATATGTTTCCCATATCAGTGCTGCCGCCAGATCAATCTAAAGTGGAAATATCATATTAGATTTTGGTTTTATGAGAAACTAAATAAAGACCATTAACGATAGATAGAGCAGTGATAGCCTAATGGTTGAAACTTGCCCTCTCGATCGGGAGGTCCGAGGTTCAAACCCAGGCACGCACCACTGATTTATGTGCGTATTATAAATTAATTATCACTGCCTTTCGGTGAAGGAAAACATCGTGAGGAAACCTACACACCCGAGAGTTCTTAAAAAAAAAAGTTCTCGGAGGTGTGTGAAGTCCACCAATTCGCACTTGGCTAGCGCGGTGGACTATGGCCTAAACTCTCTCATTCTGAGAGAAGACCCGTGCCCAGCAGTGGGACAATAATGGGTTGATGGGGATTAACGATAGACTTCATAATTCATCATCTATCTAATGTCACCACAAGTGTTGATTGATTTATTCCATTATTATAAGGTCAGTTGAATACGTTCAATATGTCTATTTGCTCAGCTATAAATAATAAACCTTTTTAACCGACTTCCCAAAGGAAAGAGGTTATCTATTCGTCACGTATATTTTTTTTTTTTTTTTTTTTTTTTTTTTTATGTATGTTCGGGCGAAATGGGTAGAAATCGTCGACCTACCGACACGATTCATGCGACATTGTATGCGACTAGTTTCACAGGCAGTCCCATATTGAGGAAAATGAAAACCTTCCGGCGGTTTTCCCGGAAAATTGGAAAATGTCGGTTTCTTAAAATCTTGAATAACTTGGGTGTTTATGAACCGATTTCCATTTTCTTTCTTTCATTTGATAGGAAATTTCGTCACGCAACTTTTTCTCTTGGACATGGGTATGCTGTGATGCTTAACTCTTTGAGTTATGGGGTGGAAACCACCACCACTCCTCAAGTTTTTTAGATAATTTGAGATAACTCGGCTTCTGCCGAATCGATTCTTATGAAACTTGGAATATGTATTATATATCTATGCTTATATAGGTTGACGAAAAATTTGACCTTCAACTCTTCGATCCTGATGATGCAGGGTTACAGCTATCCTAAACTATAACATTAGCTATTTGGTGCTTACATATATGTAACAAGACTACTAAGCAGAGACATGTGATGAAAATTTGACCTTCAACTCCTCAATCCTGATGATGCAGGGGTGCCTCAAGCCTAAACCATTGGGGTTGACCATTTGGTGCTTATGGGTATGTTATAACAATACTAAGCAAAGACATATTATAAAAAAAATGACCTTCAACTCCTCAACCCTGATGATGCAGGGTGCTGTAAGCCCAAGCCGTAGGTGATGGCCATTTAGTGCTTACGGATATATAATAAGATAGCAAGGCAAAGATGTACGATGACAAATTTGACCTTCAACTCTTCAACCCTGATGATGCAGGGGTACTGCAGGCTTAAACCATAAACGTTAGACATTTGTTGCTCACGGATTTGTAATAACATTGCTAAGCAAAGGTATACGACGAAAAATTGGACCTTCAACTCCTCAATCCTGATGATGCAGGGGTATTGAATGCCTAAGCCATAAAACTTAGCTATTTCAATCTTACGCATTCAAAATGATATTTAAAAAAATGTAAGGTAAAACATTAGAAAAATTGTTGTATACGGTGGAAAATTGGACCTTCAACTCCTCAATCCTGATGATGCTGGGGTGCTTCAAGCTTAAACTATAGGCGTTAGCTACATGATCGCTACGTATATCTGATAAGATTACTAAGCAAAGATATAAGATGAAAAGTTTGACCTTCAACTCCTCAACTCTGATGATGCAGGGGTACTTCAGGCTTAAACTATAGGCGTTGGCCATTTGATGCTTATGGGTATGTAATATATTTACAAAGCGAAGACGTATGATAAAAAAGTTGACCTTCAACTCCTCAACCCTGATGATGCAGGGTACTGTAAGCCCAAGCCATAGAAGTTGGGGATCTGTTGCTTACGTGCATGCGATGAGATTACATAGAAAAGATATGACATGATAATTTTGACCTTCAACTCTTCGGCCCTGATGATGCAGGGGTACTTCAGGCTTAAACCATAGGCGTTGGCCATTTGATACTTATGGATATGTAATATATTTACAAAGCAAAGACGTATGATAAGAAAATTGACCTTCAACTCCTCAACCCTGATGATGCTGGGGTCCTTCAAGTTTAAACCGTAGGCATCGGCCATATTGTGCTTACGTATACTTATTGTTGTTGTTCACAATACCAACAATGAGTTTCGGAGAGGATATAATTATGATCAAAAATTCCACTTTGAATACAATTACCTGAAAGATGCAAGAGTACTACCAACCTTTTTAAATTGGATGGGTTATTTTTATCAGTATCAGTTGAATTATACTCTTAGTTATAAGGTTTATATTACTTTTTCTACTTTAAATATTGATAATTATAGGTCTATTCTTTAAATAAATGTTTACTCAGAAAAAGTTGTTTTATTCGGTTAGGTTAGGTTCGAACAGATTTTTCCAATTCAGAATCTAAGGGAGGGGGCGCGGTAGCGCCCCCGACCGGTTGTGTCAAAGAAGTCTATTTTTATATGATGACGTCAGCACATAATTTTATTCATCCGAAAATCGGACGAATAATTAATTTTATTCATCCGGTTAGCGGACGACTAGCAACAGCCATAACTGATTTTATCGTGACTGAAAAGCGTGAAAAAAAAAATTTTAAACAAAAAATACAACCGACTTCCATGCCACATAAAAGTAAAAAATAATTTAAATACATGTTGGTTTAGAGCAAACACAGTTCTTAGTACATAGTCCCGAAGTCGGCGCTCATATAAGATACATGTAGTTTCGTCATGATCCAGCAAAATATGGTAAGCGCCGACTTCGGGACTATGTACTAAGAACTGTGTTTGCTCTAAACCAACATGTATTTAAATTATTTTTTACTTTTATGTGGCATGGAAGTCGGTTGTATTTTTTGTTTAAAATTTTTTTTTGAATGCCTTAATCGGCGGTCCTACTGCTGGGCACGGATTTCCTTGGCGGGCGTATTTGTAATCTTCAAAAATGTCAAAGAACATTTTTTAGGAATTCTCGGGCGTGCAAGATTTCTCATTTAATTTTACTTCGTCGGTTAAACGCATAATAGTTAATTTTAGTATTCGTATCAATTTAATTTAATATTAATGTAATATTAACATTTTTATTAAATTTAATATTAGCCCCGAACTCTGAAAAATCTTATTATTCTGAATGGTATCCAAAGGTCAGACCTCCGATTGAGAAGCCGAATTTCCACTATCCAGTTATCTTAGCTTTTTCTGTTGGACTTATCGAGAAAGGCGAATCGCTTAGACTTATGACGTCAAGTTTAAGTGGCACTTATATTGGAATGTAGAGATTAGGTTCTATTTTAAGAAGAGCGTCCCATCGAGCAGCAGTGGAAATTCCTTGGAGAGTTAAATGCTTTGCGTAGTCCGGTAATAAATTTATCGTAAATTATCGTAAATTAATAGACTTTAAAGATAGAAGCTTATCAATTTGAAGAGTAAGGTTGCATAAAAACAAGTACTGCAAATCAAATATAACGGTGCTTTTCTGGCTGAATGCTGTGGTACTCATAATTGAGACACAATATAATAATATATATCTTATAGAGCAGTTCCTAATGGTTGAAACTTGCCCTCTCGATCGGGAGGTCCGAGGTTCAAACCCAGGCACGCACCAATGATTTATGTGCGTATTAGAAATTAATTATCACTGCTTTTCGGTGAAGGAAAACATCGTGAGGAAACCTACACACCCGAGAGTTCTTAAAAAAAAAAGTTCTCGGAGGTGTGTGAAGTCCACCAATTCGCACTTGGCCAGCGCGGTGGACTATGGCCTAAACTCTCTCATTCTGGGAGAAGACCCGTGCCCAACGGTGGGCCAATAATGGGTTGATGCGACGATATATCTACACAACGGCCTATCTCACGTAGAAGTGAAATAATATTTCTAGTTGATTTTTATGATTGTCACACTCAGATTACCTGAATGTTTTTGTCATGTTAATTAAAAAAAACATGCTTCTATTATTCTTTGTTCCTTTGGGGTCCGTCTTAGATTTAAAACCTTATTTTTATAATTTGATACAATTGAATATGTGCAAACAAACAGATGTAAAATTAATATTTAAGTGACTATATGTGAATGAGGGACTAATAAAATTATATTAGGATTATTATGGTAACTTCTGGTACTTTAATTATTAATTCGACCGTAATTTAAATTAAAAAACTAAACTTCATATATATATTATCCGAAGTAGTACGAATATTTCTCAAATTCAAATAAAATGTAATAATTTTCAAATAATTTTGAACGCACCCGTTAAATATAAAAGAGTTTTAATTAGCTAAACCGCATTTAAAAGCAATAGCGGGTATTTTGATAAAGACATTGACATTTCTGACGTGATGTGTTTTCATAGTAAGACATTGAATGTTCTATATCGTTTATTATTTATGTGTTTATGGCAAATGGGTGGTGTGTATAATGTGTTTTAAGTTCATTTTATATATGTTTTAAGCATTATTTGAAAAAAATATTTACATTCTGCACTCCTTCTCTACGTCCACTATTATTTAAATGCTTCACAAGTTTTTGCTTCACGTATTAATATATAAGATATGTAATATTTTCGTGTATATTCCTCACCACAAAATCAACTGCTAGTATCAATTGTATGCTAGTCATCTCGATAAAGTCTCTATAGACGAGGTAATAATGAAGGGCCCAAGGAAACTCGTTACAGATGAGCCCTTAGCGCCAGACCGCATTGCCGTACACGATAACAAGGAAGCGATGTTTCCAGGAATGTACCATTGACTGTCAATGTTCAACCGGTCAAGTGGGAGACGGGCTTGCGCGATACGACTTTGAGTTTTGCGTTTTATTTGAATTTATGCGATTCTTTAGTCATCTAGGGTCAATAGGGTTCTCTTTTACTGAACTGTAAGGCAAGATACTGGAGCTAACTTTCATTACCATGTAAAAAAACATGATTGTAATTATATAAAAAAATGGATATAAATAAGAAAAAAGACAAACCCGCTGAGTTTCTTGCCGGATCTTCTCAGTGGAGGTCGTTTTCCGATCCGGTGGTAGTGTAAGAAAAAAAATGTAACTAACAATTTGTAAGTGCCCCGTTGGCCTATATAAAATAAAGACATTTCATTTCATCTTTAGAAGATCAGTTGTGAAATCTGAAGGAGGCACCTGTTTAATATTATGTAAAATGCTGTTATGCCCTGGTCTGGAGGTTGTGGTAAGGGAGACTGTAATTATCTCAAATATACCAGTTTGGTTATGACGACCCCCGCATGGCGGAGGGGTTACCATATCGGTCTGACGCGCGATGGGTTCCGGGTTCGATTCGCGGCCAGACAGGTATCTGAATGATGAGTTTAGATTCATGTTCTGGGTCTGGGTGTTTGTGTATTCGTATTGTGTGTCCATGGTACCCACGACACAGGAGTAAATCCTAGTGTGATGAGTGTAGAAAGCGTGTGTTCTCATTGGTTGCAACACATCTGTTGGCAAGTTAACTTCATGATTCCTGTAAGTGTTAATACTTAAGGGGTGAAAGGAATTTCAGTGTAAAATTTTATTCGCCAATACCGTGTATTTAAACTATATATTTCATTTTAAAATAAGTAGTCTTTTTAACTATTATTTCTTAAATATATCTAATATGTCATACAAAAACTTGTAAAATAAAAAGTAACGATTTTTTCCAAAACAACGCTCTCAGTAGACGCTATACAAAGTTATCCTGTTCATTTTTTCACCTCACTATAAAAACTACAACTGGAAATTTATTAATAAATCTAAAATTTCGATTACGGAACCCTAAAACGTCGCAAAACCCATGTATGCTCGTACTTCAACCGAGGTGATGTGGAATACTAAGCGTGCGAACGTCGCAGACAATTCTTGTTGTACAAGAATATATCAATCTCGTTTCTCTGTTACGTTTCTAGGTTACTTTTATAAGTCTTCCCATATTTTTTACGAGCATCGCGCAAAAAACCTGTCAATCGCGCGAAAGCTATATCCTGTACCTACTGTATTCTGTTAAATATATTGCAGTTAAACGGGTCTTGTCGTCTGTGCTTAGTTTAAATTTTCAATAATCTTGATTTGAGGATATAGCAATAGTTTAAAGTAATCTAAAACTTTGAACTGTGATTTCTGTTTACAATACGAATTTCGGTAAGATACTAAACTTTTCATAAAACATTGCTACAATAACAATTGTAATATCGCCAGAAGGCAAAAAATATAATATGAAGAAGTAATAAAATTATTGTTTTGTGTGAACCTTCTCCTTTTTGAAGTCTAACAGACTTCAAAAAGTAGTCTAACAGTAGTAAAATAGTCTAACAGACTTCAAAAAGGAGAAGGTTCTCAATTCGGCCGGTATATTTTTTTTATGTATGTACAAGGTCCAAGAATTACTCCGCCGGTAGAGGACCGATTTTAATTAGGTATTTTTTTTTATACATATCCGAATGATAAAACGATGTAACATTTACCAAATTGAATTTGGTAAATCAATATTGATTTAGTAGATCTGCGATAATTCGAAAATTATTTTGCTGGTGTGTCAGAATAATGATTTGTATGGTAAAATAATGTAATATTTTTCCGGAAACTAGCATTTGTATAAAGTAGGTACATATATTATTGATCGTATATATAATTAGAAATTAATTATCACTGCTTTTCGGTGAAGGAAAACATCGTGAGGAAACCTACACACCCGAGAGTTCTTTAATAGTGGATAATATAGTGGAGGAACATCGATAATTTTATATTTTTGAGTTTTAATCGGCACGAAGTTTGTCAGGTCAACTGGTAAACCACGCGTGTACCAATTTTCAGTGACCTCCGATCGACAGGTTTTGCGTCAAAGAGTATCAAATAAAGATGAATTCTCACAATCTTTCCTACTTATAATGATTATAAGATTTATTTATGTTCAAAAGGTACCTTACAAGCGTAACACCCAACTTTCAAACTGAATCAATTCAAACGAGTCTGGAAGTTTCGAATTTCTTGAGATAGGTACCAGTGGCGGATTTATAGATTTGCCGCCCATAGGCTATTCAATTTTTGCCGCCTCTAAATTTTGATATCTTAGTCTACAATCATATCAATTGTCTATCAATGAAATTTCAACTTTATAATTTGTGTTCCATCATCCTCGTTACATCAACTTTTCCCATATAGTTATTATTATTGAGAACTATGGTACCGTGTTAGATCCTTGGTTATTTTTATAGCAAATAATTATTAAAAAACATTATTTTAAGGAAAAAATATCGAAATTACCGAATCGTCATGTCGTTTGTTCTGGCGTTACAATACAAATACGACTACGCAATTGCATGCCTTAAGTGCGAAGCGCGTAGTAGGTATGCTCTATTCTTGCCTAAAAATCTAAATCCGATATTTTCTCACATTGAACCGTACCTAACAAATATGATGTACATGAATATTATTTAAAAAGCAACTTATCAGAAAGAAAAATAATCGCTGAGCTTATAAAAAATATTTTTTCGGTTATGATTAATTATTTTTTATTTAAAAGGAAGTAATTTTAATGCCATATCGTATGGATTTTGGATGATCGTGTTCACAGTAAACACGATAACTTTCGAAAAAATCATTTTTTCACTTCATTTTTTTTTAATATACTTATTTAATTGGAGAGAAGCCGTTGAATAAAAAATTGCAGCTGAGTATTGTTTTAATTAATTAATTCCCATTGACATTTTCTGAAAAAGTTGGCTTTGCAAAAAAGTTATCAAATCTACTGATGTAAACATTTAATTTAGATAATTCGTGTACGACATGAGCGCTTAAGGCCTGCTCATTTGGATTTTCAAAACTTTTTCTTACTACAAATAAAATAATTAACTGATAAAATGTATCAACTTTCTAATGAGAAAATTGTCTCACTTCATATTTTGTGGAAGGAATTTTTTTATTGTCAAGTCACAGTCGTTCAACTATCAGTTATTCGATTAATATGATCTCTATAAGATATTGA
Source organism: Spicauda simplicius (assembly GCA_949699795.1). Lineage (NCBI taxonomy): Eukaryota > Metazoa > Arthropoda > Insecta > Lepidoptera > Hesperiidae > Spicauda > Spicauda simplicius. Next base: position 13,619,297 of record OX453075.1, on the reverse strand, counting down.
ACTAGTTTTTTATTTAATAAAAATTAGTCAATTTTAGTCAGTATTTTTTACGCATAAAGAAATTACTTTCTGAAATTGAATTTGAAAAGTTGCAAACTTGCTACAGCAATCATGGTTATTATATCAATATTAGACCATCGATATTATATCAAGATTGAATTGGGTAAGCAGATCTCATAATTATTAGGTACACGGAGAAAAAATTATAGCAGTTATATAGTCAGTGAATATATGTAAAAATTACTAAATTTCGATTATAATATCGAATCGCTATTGCGATATTCTAAAAGTTCATAATCAGTAATGTATAATTAGTAAAGCGTTTAGGAATTGTTCATGCAGAGATGTTGAAATATTTATTAATTAGCACTGGATATGAGAATATTTCGATTTTTGTTAAATATTTTAATTTCTCTCCAATTTTCGAAATTCGTATTATGTGTGTATAATATTTTTTTTTAATTTGTAAAGCGAAATAAAAAAATTATGAACTAAATTTGCCGCCCCTTAAAATTTGCCGCCCTAGGCTCCAGCCTACTCAGCCTGCTGGTAAATCCGCCACTGATAGGTACAGACGTTGAAAACTATTCAAGTTTGTGGATAAAACGGGGGGTCGGCGGGGGAGGGGGATTGTCTGGGTGGCTCATTGTGGCGGGAGCTGAATGAAAACAATGGTGCCTCCGAGACCGCATTTTGTTAAGATGGTGGAGGAGCTCGAATGTGCTCCAATTTAGCTTGATGTGCTACCGTCTGGGTAAATAAAGTAAGGTTTAAGTGCGCCTTAAAATAACCATGTAAACCATGTAATAAATTCATAGTAAATACAAAATAAATACAACAGATATACATCAGCATTATTACGGTGCCGTCAACACATTATTGTCCCACTGCTGGGCACGGGTCTTCTCTCAGAATGAGAGTTATAGGCCACAGTCCACCGCCCTGGTCAAGTGTGAATTGGTGGACAATTATTACGTCTTACGGTAATGATGATAAAGCATCTCATTTTGTTACTTAATATATATTACGAATATCTTTTATATTACGTCTGCGTTGTATACATTTATGCTCTTCTCGCCTCCACCTACGAAATGATAATATCAACTTAGGAACAACCGCTACCCATTGTTTTAACCAGCTTTCGCTAACATGGAAATTTGTGAAATTTGGACATTTGTCGACCTTTGTCATTGAGATATACCTAATTAGACGACTATGAAAGTCTCGTCATCATATATGGTAGATCGTCTACCATTTATGATGATGACCATCATTAATCATATATCGTTGTATAGACATCCAAATGCCGACTACGGTCAACATTAGTTAATAATATCTTGATAATAATATATTCATCACGGATTTTTACCTACTATAATCATATTAGATATCTCACTAATATTATAAGGCAAAATTGTAAGGACGTGTCTTACTCTTTCATGCAAAAACTACTGCCCAGTTATTGCTAAAATCTAGAGCACAGATAGTTTATAACCTGGCTTACCGCATAGGATATTTTACCGATGTAAACGTGGTCGAAGCGTACGGAGCCACGGGATTAATCTAGCAATATAATCAAGCAGTATTTCAGCGGAGTAAAGTAATAAAAATGTTAAACAATTAACCGCTGACTATTATGTTCTCTTTTACAACGCCATGTTTCTTTACAAGCAATTAACTCGACTACTCTGAATGAAAAGACTACACTAATTGTGGTCGGTATAAACAGCACAAACAAATTAATTTAGAAGCAAATACACTAACAGTAATGGGAACGATCACAGCATATTTCTCTAGGTCTGGTTCTTGAGATATTTATGGTGGTAAGCGCTTTAGATGTTGCTTTTATCGGCAATAAATTCATTTCCTGGCCTATTAGTGTCGGTTTATCGTATAATTGTACATAGTACAAGCAATTTATAGGCCTATGTACACATACAGACGTGTAATAGGTACTTGTAAACATGTAGTTTGAAAGTTGAATTGAAATAACTTTGATTTAAATGTTTTATCCTATTTGACGATTAATAAAATGAGGAGAGTAATACTTATTTATATTATTATTTAAACAAGTATTCATTTAATTTTGAATTTTTAAAATGGGGGAATACGCCACGAAAAAGAGGTATGTGTACCTGTACCCTGGAGTTCAAATAGTTAACAGAAAATTCGCTCCACATCTTGCATGCAGGTAGTAAGAATTGTTCAAAAACATGACAGACCAAGGAGAAATACCATTAACAGTATTTTAATAAGAATACTTCTAGTCCCGTTACTAAAGACAAACAAACAAATACAGAACACAAAGCACGCTAAAGCTTATTCCAGACACAAAACATAACTGCCACCGTTCAAACTTCAGTTAACACCATTTTAATCCGTACAGCTGTTTCGTTCCATTCCACTCAGATTTGCACCAGAACGATATAACTTATATTAAGTTTAAAGTTTTCAGTTGCAGATGCGCTATCCTTTAACTGGGTCATACGGAGGCAGCTTGGCCTAGAAACCCGGTATTTGGGACACCACATTATCTATCTCTTTCTTTTTGCTCTTAGCGTAGATACCGCATTATAAGTATGTAATGTAGCTTTTATTAAAATTGCACATGTTCTTTATGACAGAACATAATATATGTAGGTTATAATGATCAACTTGTTTTTTGTTATCCGATTAAAGTAATAAGCGAGCATGCTATTTACCTGATGGTAAGTGATCACTGCCGCTCGTGGATATCTGTAAACAACTTCACACAGAAGAGGGGTTATATCTAAAGTCAATCACAGATGCGTTGCAACTCCCGAGAACCGAGATGGTCGCCTCATATAGAGAGACGGCAATCACACCCTTCCACTGTAAAAAAGCCAAGAATGGCTACACGCTATAGATATATTGAATCCGGATATTTTTTTATATGGGTAGGAATTGAACCTGCTATCGTCTGCTAAGTGAGACGCACAACGGTTACGGATATCATCAAGAGTGGTTGCTACATGTTTATGTTTAAATATTTCTCTACTGACAAAGTCCCTCATATAAAGTGTAAACCTAGAGAAAGTGAGAGACGCATACTCAACATTAAAAAGTTTACTTTCATGGTAAAATACCATGTTTAAACACGGTTTAATAGAAAAATCTCTTTCTACATTAAATTACTATCTTTCACTAAATTGCCTATAAAGTGTTCCAAAGTCCCTAGATCCACATAAGCGACAGAAGCCTCGAATTGGGTCAAATCCAGGCACTACGACCTAGAAATTTGACCTTTGACCTAACCTATTATGTTTAATGAAACTTTATTTTACGATCTTAATTTAAGTAAAGATATTATAATAAAGTTAAGGCTACATAAGAATGAAAAGTGTGGGGTTCAGAACATTTGGGGTAAGGTAAATGCGGCTTCAAACTAGGTTATATCCAGGCGACGACCCCTGACCTACCCAAATTGCACAACCAATGTGTTATTTGCCGTTAGTGGGATTCTATTCTCGAAGTTTAAATTGCATCTGCAACTTGTGAATATTTCTATCAATGATCTGATTTGCAGCATAATTCAAACTTTATTTCAAACCCGTGTTTATGGTTTAACAGATGTTGAGTTTATAATGAATGCAGCTGAATCTATTTCGATATAACTTTTCAGTCAAGTTAGAGAAGAAAAATATATTTCAAAATTTCAATAAATTGTTTTAAGGTTTGCATTAAAAATGAACAACCCAGGATGAATCTGCACGCGAACGTTCGAAAGCTCGTTATGCATAAGACAATAGGATGGAAAAATCAACTCAGTTAAAACCCGCTGAGTCTATTATAGGGTTTGTAGATATCTAGGGCGTTTCCCTGCTTCATTTTATACCTAGCAACATTGCGTAACTATATTATTATGTATGTTATATTAATATTCGTTCTGAATGTTATGTATCTACTAGTTCTCGCTGTGACTGATTATTAACACAGAATATTTATTCGGTAAAACTACAAAATTAAGTAATATCATTGTGGCTCACGAGCACCTTCTTTGGTACATCCCAGACAGTACCGGTTTTAGGGTAGGGCGCAGTTGGGCCACCGCCCGGACAAGAAAGGGCGCCGCAGACGCAGGCGTTCCTTCTTGTACCTACGTTTGCATTGCAATAAAGGAGCGTAGCAGAAATCTGACCCAGGGCGCTGGTATTGCTAAAACCGCCACTCATCCCAGAAATGCCAAACATTTTAGCTTTAAAACTTTTTGCACTAAGCTGGTAGGTATATCAACAACCGACATTGTAACTTTCACACCTAGTAAAGATTTCATAGAATTTACAACTACACCAACGTATATAAAGACTAAGCTTTAATCACCGCAAATGCTTCATAACTTATACCACTAAACTTGTTCAAACACACAAGTGTCGTAAAGATGTCACGTGGCAATAACAGAAACGACAACAAAGTTACGTTTTAGAGAGCAATAAAGCTAAGCAATGAACCACTTGGAGCCACTTCACCTGTCTGTAATACTTTGAAGTAATCATAAATCACTCCAGTAACTGCATCACAGTTAATACACACATTTGAAATTCTTACAATTTGAATAAATACATTTGAAATTCTTACGATTGATTAGCATCAGTTGAATACTGAGTCTTGCAGGTCTAAAGTTAAACGGGGTAGATAATTATGTATGCAAAGAAATAGACGTAACTTTTATTAGTTACTTGTTTCCGAAAATTATAAATTTAATTTTCGGATATGATAGTCATATTAAGAACATTAACAAGAGATGGCGCCACATGGTTTCAAATCGCGGCATCGAAACTCTTTTTAAACATATTTCTACATAACACTGTGAAAGGGCCTAAACACAAATTAAATTATAACTTGTATTATTATTCCTATTATTCCTAATAACGTGCTAGTATAGTCTAGAAATTAAAATTGTCGACTTCATGCTATATCGTATATTAGGGACAAACATAAATTTAAAGTCTCTTCAATAACTGTACGTTTTAAGAAACTTTAAAATTCGGCTACAATTTTACTTATTCCCATAAAATGCAATTTTTGCATTAGGTACCTTATATTCTTAACGTACAATATTCAAGCTTCGGACTGAGCCAAGAAGAGCACGACGGTCTCTGAGGCATAACATTCTAATGTGAAAATCTGCTATTGCCAATATACCTACTTACTTAAATAAATTTCATGAAGTATTAACATAACCAAATAACCTTTCATCACGTGACAACACATTCCCAGAATATTAATTAAGTTAAAATGAAGAGGGCCCCGCCCAAGGAGAACATAATGTTCGACAAACATAACGAAGGACTCGTGCGAACGAGTTAATCACGCGACTATGTAGGAATATAAAAAAACGTGCAGATGGAAACTAACATAAAACCTAAAAGTAAACGTAACGAAGACAAAAAAATCTGAAGTAGTTTGAACTTAAATTATAGGAAAACACCTAACGTTAAAATAATAGAAAAACGTACTAACTTTATTGGCTTCGTGTTAGAATTCCACGCGTCCTATCTGTTTATTTATAATCTAAAGCCTCGATAATATTGGCGCTTCGCCGGCGAACCTTCAAATGACATAATTAAACTGGGGATAATAATAATAATATATACCTATAGATAGACTCATATTAGAATTTTCTCCAGTGACCCCATGCCATGGACACATTAACAATAATACACACACCCAGTGACCCAGAATTAAAATCTAAATTCAATATTCAGATACCTGTCTGATTGAGGATCAAACCCGGAACCCACTTTGTGTCAGACCGGTAAGGTGACCGTTCTGCTACGCGGGTCAAATCTTTTATATAGCAACCAATTATAACACTGATCCCGGATATTATCATGCTTTGTTATTGCCTCACCTGAAAATATCACCTGGATTTCGACCGGCTTAAACTAAACGTGCACAAGTGGGTGGATAGTAGAAGGAGGGTTTTCAACGGTCACACTTATCCGTTGTCCAAAACACTTGTTAGCTCTGCCCCTTCAGATATTCACTTAGTAGCGACCAGGAAAGTCTTTATTTTTCTTTTTATTTGCCCAGATCCTTGAAACTAAAGTAGGCCGATGTTTGATGTCGATAGTGACACCTACATTAAAATAATTGTACATTATTTGTTATAAAAAAATATTAAAAAAAAAACAACAATTATAAATTTTAAATACTTAATCTCTGTCAATCCACCACCTACACAGCAGCACTGGAGCGGTGAACGCTCCAGGCCTCTCGTAGGTTTAGCGAGAGTATACCATCCATAAAATTATTATACATTTTATATTTTATATAATAAAAAAGTCGTATAAAGTCCAATTTAAAATGGAACTGTAATTTAGCACTGGAGCAGATTAATATAAAGCATTCCTCAAAAATTCGCACTTGGCCAGCGCGTTGGACTATGGCCTAAATTATCGCATTGTGAGAGAAGACCCGTGCCCAGCAGTGAGACAGTAATGGGTTGACGAGAATTCCCCAAAAATTGGTCTTTCAACTAATCGGTCATCATTATGACTATTATTAAATGAATGTTCTCATTATGAACCTTTTAATTATTTATACATTAATTTCATAATACATGCGAGACGATATACATGTTCTTTCGTTCTTCATTATTACCTAGTGATTTGGCAATAATTTTTTCATTCACCCCCTTATGTCCGATACATTGCAAGCTTTTAATTACACACATTCAGCAAGATAGTACCGTAGCACCTTATCAAAAAGCTGTCTCGTAATGCTCTAATCAACGCGAACATCCTCCCAGAGAAACAAAAGGATTACAAATAAATAAATTTATTAATAAGGAAACAGTATTGAAGAATGTAACTGACACCAAGCCGCATGTTTACCTTAACATCATCCAGAACAACCGAGTTCACGAACCGGTCGAGGGTGAAGTCGGAAGCGTGTAATGCAATGTTGGACGCGTGAAGTGGCAGATTATGTCAGGCGCTGGATGAGTTATAAGCCATATGGAGCGGTTCACTGCACGCGTTACTGTCTCGTAAATATGTCACGGATTTACAGCACATTTTACGGTTGAAGTGATGAGGCATTTCGGATGAAACATTTTCATCATTATGAAAGGTTGGTAGTATAGAAATATAATTCCTGTGAAACGATACATAGTGCTTTGTTTTTATTGTTATCGGGTGATTCATCAGTATTATTAAAATTTTGGTTTCACCCGCGTATGTCTTATATGAAAGATCACAAGCTTAATTACATAGTTTCGAGAGGAAGGTATATCTCGTTGTAGTGTATCAAATCAACAAGACAGAAACAAAGTTATAATCATAAATAAATTAACCCATTAACGAAGACGTATCGAAGAATGAAACTGACACCAAGCCTCATGTTTTCCTTTACATCATCCAGAACAACCGAGTTCACGAACCGGTCGAGGGTGAAGTCGGAAGCGTGTAATGCAATGTTGGATGCGTGAAGTGGCAGATTATGTCAGGCGCTGGCTGAGTTATAAGCCACATGGAGCGGTTCACTGCACGCGTTACTGCCTCGTAAATATGTCACGGATTTACAGCACATTTTACGGTTGAAGTGATGAGGCTATTTGGCATTGTTTATTATATATACAGGCTTACTTAACGCAGTTCAATCGGTAGGCTAATGGCTGAAACTCCTCAAAATCAAGAGTCCAAGTTCCAATGCCAGGCACTCACCACGGATTTATCAATTGTATTTGCTTTATTACTGTTTTCATTAAATTTGCGTACAGTCTCCATCCATCAGCCCTTTGATGTCCTCTGCTGGACATAGGCCTCCACTAAATGGCGCGACTACACGTACTGTCTACACGTATATAATTGAAATGTAATTGTGCTAGTTCCTAGCTTATTTGTATGTTACAAACTTTAAACGGTAAACATATTCATTATGATGAGTAAGAGCTACAGTGGCCATTTAACATGAAAAGAATAGCCTTTCCATTTACCTTACTAAGTTATCATCTCATTTACTTAATTACCAATGCACGCAGCCTAAGATGTGTAAAATGTTAATATCCACCAGTCCTTGGAAGTGCAGTTCCTGCCGTAAGACTTAGCTTCCTGCAGCACGTTAGAAGGACGTAAAGGATGCAATTTCAGACAAATCCTACGATCGGTTGCACAACAAGTTTGAGGTTTTAAGTAACGCTTGTCGCGTGGAGTGGTAAATCATGTTAAAGATTTGAGACGCTTATGGTCTGAATGCTGTATGGAACAGATAAGTTCTCTCATTGCTTTCAGAATAGTGTAAGTGATCTTACTTGTAAGTCTGTAACTCTTGAACTGTGCGTAAGGGTGAGTTTACATCGTACGTAAATAAAGAGTTTACAATTTTCTGTTAAAAAAATCTAGCATTAAAAATTGCTTTCTACAGTCATAGCTGATATACTAAGATTTTTCCTGTGTCGCGTGAAATGCCTGACCAGATACCGAACCTGGAACCTTAAGCGTGTCAAAATGGGATGGATGATTGTTTGGGTACGCTAGTGATTATTTGACGATGACGATTGAAGACTTTTAATTTAAATGGACCACCCGAAATAAGAGGTTCAGCCACTGGATTTCAATTTTTAAGCTTAAATCAAGGACTAGGGTTAAGATTCTTCAATAGAGTTGACGAACTGGTTGAGTGACTTGTCGATAGCTCATAATGCGTCTAAGACATAAGACTTGCAACGGATGAACCTTTGTCATCTGAGGAATCTAGTAGCGTTTCCCGACGTCGGTAACATATACAGATTAATGTCCTGTCTATAGAGACAGGAAATTAATCTGCAGAGTTTGTACTGTACAGATGTTGGCATACAACTATGTTTGTATGCGAACATCGTCATACAGGTTGGCATAGTTACCAAGATTAGTTTTCCTAGTACAATAGACTGAATGAAAATCGAAAATTAATTAATGTTGATGCATAGCTCATAGCAGTAGTGTCTACAAACTTATAGGCGTGTACGTAAAGGATGTACGTACGCTCCTTTGCACTGAATGACCGCACAATTCAAAATTCATCAATTTTTAGTAAAAAATACAGTTTTTTTTATAAAAAGTCTAGACTTTATAAACTTGGTGCTTTTTAAATTTATTTTCATTATTTTAACTTCATTCCCTTAAAGGACGAGAACAAAAAAATCGTTTAATTTTTCCCTTCATCGTCAACCCATTATTATTCCACTGCTGGGCACGGGCCCAGCAGTAGGACATGTCTTCTCTCGGAATTAGAGAGTTTTAGGCCATAGTCCACCGCCCTGGCGAAGTGCGAATTAGTGGACTGAATTTTTCCCTTGCTCTCCAGTAAAGTTAGCGTTATGAGTTCTGTTCTGTTATTATTCACTCCAAGCGATACACAATTGTAAACCATAGTGGTCTCACCATAAAACTGGGTCATAATATAATGACATTTCCGTGTATTTATATTACGTTTAAAACTATGCTGCTTATCTCATTACAGTGAACAGCAGTGGAATAAAGACATTCTAATTAACGACATTTTCATTGGTAGTGCAATGATAAAAGACGGTTATTAAGAGAAGCTATTGTGAATTCAGGTGATAAGGTAAAAATGTATAACTGAATCCAATAACATAATTATGAAAAAAATGTAAATTAACAATTTTGGAATCAACCAATGCGGTATTATGTGGTGCAATGATATTCCGCTAGGTAGATGCAGATCTGTGGGCAGCTAAAGATTGTAAATATCTTTTTTAATGTCAAACATTACTTTAAGTATATTTTTTGGGATTTTTACCGCATATATGCGGTAACCCGCGTGGCGGAGCGGTTACCATATCGGCCTGACACGCAATGGGTTACGGGTTTGATTCCCGGCGAGACAGGTATTTGAATGATGAGTTTAGATTCATGTTCTGGGTCTAGGTGTTTGTGTATTCGTCTTGTGTATCTATGGTGAGTGTAGAAAGTTTGTACCAAAATCCCAAGAAACAAAGTATACTGCGTGCAAGTGTATTCCTAATTATTTATTTATCACATTTCTTTAAAAGGCACTCACAAGTCACCTACCGAGAGCGACATAATGGTTCAAGTAACCAACAATCAGGCTTATCAAATCACGTAATTACGTGCTGCGTCGTCGTCGCATTCAATTAGCATAACCGATTGGTCCTTTTAACTAAGAGTAAACAAACTAGACGACTTTTGTACACAGAATTGTAGAACCCACGATGAGATTCTCTATGTTACGATTGAGCACTATACACTGGATTTTCTCCCGTGTCGTGTGTGGATAACCTAAAATATAAATTCATCCTTCAGATACCTGTCCGACCGAGGATCGAACTGGGACCCAATGCGCGTCAGACCGGCAAAGTGACCGTTCCGCCCTACGACTCGTTACAACATGTAATTTTTAATAAATACTTGATCAGGCGTACAACGCGAAATCCATCACATCACAGAACTATGTAAGGCAAGATACTGGAGCTAACTTTCATTACCATGTAAAAAATCATGATTGTAATTATATATAAAAAAAATTGGTTATAAATAAGAAAAAAGACAAACCCGCTGAGTTTCTTGCCGGATCTTCTCAGTTGAGGTCGTTTTCCGATCCGGTGGTAGTGTAAGAAAAAAAAAATGTAACTGACAATTTGTAAGTGCCCCCGTAGGCCTATACAAAAAAATAAAGACATTTCATTACATTTCATTTTACTTCATGGTGATCTGAAATATAATTAAGATTTACAGTGTAGTATCCTCCTCCACACTCTATTGGCATCGCGGTCGTTTAGTTCCCTAAATTAAAATAAAACGTTTTTAAATGGGAACACTATCATAGATAGTCTATGACATTGACACTTGAGGCGTCACTTCTTTTTCGCGCTCGTACGAGGCATCGTGGAAAAGTTTTGCAATACCGCATTATCATGCCTAATCAAGCAAAACTTTTGAGAAAATTAAGGAAATACGAAGAAAAACTGAGGAAAATCAAAAGGAAAACAGAAAATCTGCCGTGTCGCAGTCGCAGCCGCAGCAGAAGCACTTTGCGATCACGAGACAGGTCGGTCGATCCGGACCACGTGTCCATAGAATTAACACCAGGTAAGAAAATAATGCTTTTTGCGCGCATAAATTCTTACTACAGCACAATAAGACCAAATTTATAACAAACCTAACAAATACTAATATCTAAAAGTGGGCACGCTTTCCAAGGGAATGCAAGAACAGGCTTGAATAACCAAAATACATACAATTATACAACAACTTAATAGTTGTAATTGCATTAGCAACTAAATGCAACCATAATGCCTCGGTACCATAGAGTACGAGATACTCGCTGTGCCACATTGCTGACACAAATGGTCCGCATGTACCCCTACATCTATTAATGTAGGACGCTTATATAAAAATCCACTAGAGTGGAATAATATGAGCTTCACACACACAGGGCATTAGAGCCGTTGAGTACGAGATACTCGAAGCGTTACATTGATGACGCTAAACGGTTCATTTCTGGCCATCGAGTACGAGATACTCACGCTGACATTTCTATGTGGCAATGGCTTGAAAAACTGAGCTTGTGACATGTCAATCTTTTATTCCAGATGACACAATACAATGCCTGAATAATCCGGATCAGACCACCGAAGAACCGGAGGTGAATCCCCTCATGTTAGCCCTTGGTAAGGACTATGCAGAGCCAGACACTTTCTCGGGGAGCCTACACGAAGACATCAATAAACGATGGACGCATATTCTAACAAATGGGCTCTCCAAACAAGAAAAAGAAGAAATCATACAAAATTGCAAGATTCCAACAAACTGTAAATTCTTGGAGGCACCGATACTGAACATAGAAGTTCTAACAGCCTTGACTGAAAGTGCAAAAATGAGAGATAAGGGCATTGAAATAGGCCAACGTCAGCTAGGAAGGGCATGTGCAGCCATAGGACAAGTTATGTCTAATATTTTAACGGAGGAAGAGACAAATAAACATGAAATACTAAAAAAGCTTACCGAGGCCACAAAATTGCTGACAGACTTTCATTTTCATCAGACCAAAACAAGAACAAAACTAATACTACCGCTCCTTGACAAAAGCTTTAACCAAACAATAGACAAACGCGGCACTCATCTCTTTGGAGATAACCTGTCTGAAACAATTAAAAATGCAAAACAGTTGCAGCAGTCTGTAGCACAGATCAAGAAGATTGCACCAAAGACAAAAAGACCACCGGTAAACAAGAGCGGTCCACCACCAAAAATAAGAACCAAGGGGATGACACGTGGTGGACCAAAAACAAACCAGTCATCATACCAGAGACGCACCCAGCCCAAACAGGATCACCACCCAACCTACAAGAACCGAACCTGGACTCACCGGAATGCCCCAACACAACGACAATAAATCAGGTACATGCGGGAAATTTAAAAAATTATACCAACAATTGGAGATTAATTACTCGGGATCAAACCATATTACAATGGATTGAAGGTTACACCATTCCATTTACTTCAACACCACAACAAAAAATAATACCCAACAACAGACTGTCAAAAAAGGAAAGTGATCTAATGGACAAAGCCATTACTGATTTACTAGCCCTAGGTGCTATTTCCCCATGTCAATATGTGAAGGGCCAATTTATTTCTAAAATCTTCTTGAGATCCAAACCCAACGGGAAATATAGATTCATTCTGAATTTAAAAATGCTTAATAAGTACATCGAAACTAGTCATTTCAAAATGGAAGACATTAGGATGGCTATCAGGCTAATTGATAGACAGTATTTTATGGCCTGCATAGATTTAAAAGAATCTTACCTCCTAGTACCTATACACACCAAACATAGAAAATACTTACGATTTCAGCATTCAGACCAGCTATATGAGTTTACAGCACCGCCATATGGGCTATGCACAGCTCCCGCAGTTTTCACAAAGCTACTTAAACCAGTGATAGGGTTTTTAAGGAGCCGGGGCCATCTTTCTACCATATATATAGATGATTATCTTTGTATAGGGAAAACATACCAAGAATGTCACCAAAACTTAGAAACAGCACTTGACCTTTTCCAGAATTTAGGGTTTATAATAAACACTGATAAAAGTAATCTAATACCAAGTAAACAATGCATATTTTTGGGATTTTTGCTTAATACAGAGACAATGACTCTTGAACTGCCAGAGGATAAAAAATTACAAACCCTTAGACTCATAATGAAGTTTAAAACATTAACAGGCTGTACCATTAGGGAATATGCCAAACTCTTGGGCACATTGGTGGCAGTATGCCCAGCTATACCATATGGGATGATGCACACAAAAATTATGGAAAGAGAAAAATATCTAGCTTTAATTCGGTCTAATGGAAAGTATGATGCAAATATGTGGATGTCAAAGGCCATCAAACCTGACCTACAATGGTGGAAACGTAAAATACAAAGTTCATGCAGACAATTAACAGAAGCTCCATATACAATAGAGATCTTTTCAGATGCTTCACTCACAGGATGGGGAGCATACTGCAATGGGGAAAGCATTGGGGGATTGTGGTCAAATACAGAACAAAAATTTCATATAAACCACCTAGAGCTCATAGCAGCCTATTTTGGATTAAAATGTTATGCGAAACATTTAGAAAATACGAGTGTTCTATTAAGAATCGACAATACCACCGCCATTGCATGCATTAACAAAATGGGAAGTATCCAACATCCCCATCTCAACAAAATTACCAAAGAAATATGGGAATGGTGTGAAGGACACAACATACACATATATGCATCGTACATCAAATCAAGGGATAACATGGCAGATCAGGAGTCAAGAAATACAAATATAGATACCGAATGGGAACTTTCATCGGAGGCATTTAAGTTATTGTGTATCAAATTCGGACAACCCCAAATTGATTTATTTGCGAGCAGAATAAATGCAAAATGTAGGTTGTACGTGTCATGGAAAAGGGACCCATTTGCATATAATATTGATGCTTTCACATTAGATTGGTCAAAATTCTTTTTCTATGCCTTTCCTCCATTCAGCATGATTCCCAAATGCCTGCAAAAGATCAGAAATAGCAAAGCTAAGGGCATACTAATATTCCCGAGGTGGAGCACACAACCCTGGTACCCACTAGCCATGTCCTTATCAATATCGGATCCCATTATATTTTCACCTAGTGATAATCTGTTGCAATCACCTTTCAGCACAAGTCACCCTCTGAGCTCATCACTTTCCCTGGTGGCAGCAGTCTTCTGCGGCAAGCATTCCGACATAGAGGTTTGCCAGAAAGCTCACTAAAAATCATGCTGTCTTCCCTGTCTCCAGGTACGCTCAAACAATACAACACAACTTACAAAGGTTGGTGGATCTTCTGTTTGAAATATAGTCTGGATATATATAATGCATCAGTGCCCCAAATACTTCAATTTCTTACTGAAAAATATGAAGCTAATGCAGGATATAGCACACTAAATACTGACAGGTCAGCATTGTCCTTATTAGTCAGCACAAAAATCGGAAATGATGATAGAATCACACGCTTTCTTAAAGGCGTTTATAGACTCCGACCATCAAGACCTAGATATAACGAAACTTGGGACCCAGCAAAAGTGCTAAACCACATGGCCGGAAAATTCAGAATTAACTTTAGAAAATTTAACAAAGAAAGCGGTTATACTTCTAGCATTGGCTTCAGCTCAGAGAGTTCAAACACTATCATTAATAAAAATTGAAAACATACATACATCTGATAAAAAAATAATCATATACATAACTGATATTACTAAAACATCCATCACAACAAAAACATATCCAGCCATACACCTCCCCTTTTTTACTCAAGATCCAAAAATATGTCCGTCAAGAGCCCTTCAGGCATATATTGAACGAACAACACCTATCCGGAAGGGAGAATCATGCCTATGGTTAACCTATAAAAAACCTTACAAGAAAGCATCAAAACAGACCATTAGCAGGTGGATAAAAAATATGATGCAACACAGCGGCATAGATATCTCGAGATATTCAGCCCATAGCACAAGGCACACAGCAACATCATCCGCAAAAAGAACAGGAATAAACATGGAACTGATCAGAAAGGCGGCAGGATGGACATTAAATTCCAAAGTTCTTGCAAAATATTACAACCTACCCATCAGTGACGGAATTCCCCAAGAAACCTTTGGCATTTTCTGGTATCAGATAGATAATCATCAATCATTAAGAAGCAAGCATGAAAATGATTCGGTAAAATGTTACTAAAACATCTATAAAACAACAACAACTGATTGTAAATGATGAATAATCATGATTATTATTAAATTAATATGCAAGGCAATACTACTTGGCCCTATGTTATTAAAACATTAAAACCACAATTATTTTCAATATCAAGAATCAGGGAAATAAAACAAAATTAAGAGACATAATATTGTATTTTAACAAAAATAATTGGAAATTGAAATCTGATTTAAACATAAATCGTTTAATTTAATGATTACAAATTAATGTTCTTTGTACTATCAATCTAAATAAGAAAACTGATTCTATTACAATTTCATAGACCTAACAAGATAGCAAATAATTGAATAAGAGTAAAATCTCGTCTACATTAATTAAGACAAAAACTGTTAGGTCATCACTATTACCAATTAATGTGATTTATATGTGATTAACACGCTTCATGATAAAGTAATGAATATAAGACTGAGAGATTGTGCATTTTGTTTATATATTAAATATATATACATTGTTAATTAAACATGTTGTTATTTAATTCACAAAGTTTATAGTTGCAGCTAAACTCTAAACATCTACACTGTAAATCTTAATTATATTTCAGATCACCATGAAGTAAAATTAAGAATTAGACGAGCTTACCTGTAAGTGAAGTCTGATTCTAATTTTATGAATGGTGATCTGAAATATAATTACCCACCCACCCAAGAATCTAAACCCGAACTGCAACAATAAAATAAATACACAAAGAGACCTCACAGACCCTATGATACTCTAAAATAAGTGACGCCTCAAGTGTCAATGTCATAGACTATCTATGATAGTGTTCCCATTTAAAAACGTTTTATTTTAATTTAGGGAACTAAACGACCGCGATGCCAATAGAGTGTGGAGGAGGATACTACACTGTAAATCTTAATTATATTTCAGATCACCATTCATAAAATTAGAATCAGACTTCACTTACAGGTAAGCTCGTCTAATTCTTAATTATGACGTTCACTATTCCACTGGCGTTATCAAACGGACATAAACAAACTTATGATTCTATCTACAACAAAACTCCTTTTGTCAATCCGCTACCAGGACCAAAGCTAGTGTTGAAGGAGCCACAAGAATTCAGATTCAAACATTGTAATGTGTCTTTCACCTGTAAAGCAGAGTCAGCGCTGCTTTCCACATTGTAAAGGTTTTGTAAAGTTGCTTGCATAATCGCCTGTGGCATTACCTCCGAGTCCTATGGGGTGACAATGCGTGTACGAACGTTCTTAGGGACTTCTGTTTTATTTATGGCTTGCATGAGCTCAGCATAAAGCGTTCATAGATCATTGTCATCGTATGGTATGACGTTGCTTTAAAGGTCTCTTAGTGCAAGAGGTTGAAACCCCGCTTTTACTCCTACTCGGGAACGACGAACGACGAATGATGAATCAACAACGAAATGTTATGATTTTATAGTAGTTTTTTACGTACTTTTAACTTTTTTTAGGTTGAAGCATCCAACGAGCTTTCTGTACGCATCAACCCATTATTGGCCCATTGCTGGGCACGGGTCTTCTCCCAGAATGAGAGAGTTTAGGCCATAGACCACCGCGCTGGCCAAGTGCGAATTGGTGGACAAATTGTGGTGGTGTTGCTTGCTGTACACCTGATGGTAAATGGTCACTACTGGCCATGGACAGGTGTAATCAATTTCAAATAAACACATGGACTCTGTCTGAAGTCAATCACATATGCGTTGCCACTCCCGAGGATTAAAATGGTCGCCTCATACAAAAGTGTGCCAGCAACCACGCCCTTCCATAAAAACACAAGGACTTCTTCACGCTAGAAATATTTTTTTATACTTTTCCTTTGAAAATATTAACGAACATAAAGATGTTAGTAAAATCAAGGATTTTACATAAATAAGTTATAAGCAGACTAGTTGCCCGAAAGCATTCAGTACAAGTGAGGGCGCTTAATAAAATACGAATGTAAATTCTCCCCAGCTACTTAACAAGATGTACACGTCGGCAAAATTTCATCAAGGGAGTTCTCGACGAATTTTGCCTAAGCACGACTGTAAGATGTTATACGACCATAAGAAACGGGATAAAA
This sequence comes from Spicauda simplicius, assembly GCA_949699795.1. Classification (NCBI taxonomy): domain Eukaryota; kingdom Metazoa; phylum Arthropoda; class Insecta; order Lepidoptera; family Hesperiidae; genus Spicauda; species Spicauda simplicius. The sequence goes on along the minus strand of OX453075.1, from coordinate 13,601,979 downwards.
TGTCTTGGCTAATTAATTTAGGAGTTTATCTCTTTTGTCGTCGGTCTAGTCAATGTTAGGAAGTTTATCGAACTATCTAAACGAGACATTTCCAATTTATTAAGATCGGTCTATAGACACGAAGAGACGTAAATTTCAACACAAGTTTATAAGTAAAAATTAGACATGAGAAAATTTGACCGAGGGCTTTACTTTTAAATTACTAAATATCGCAATAATTGTCATGACGGTTAAATATACTTCACAAAATTGACTACGGTACATCATAAATTTAGTTACTTTTATGTCAGTTATTGGATATAGGATATGATTTATTGGCATCGTAAAAGGCTAATTAGCTATATAGGCGTTTTCTGGAAAAGTTGTGGAAGCAATTATACGGTGAAAATAGAAAGAGACGCATGTGATCGTCCATAAGCACGCACGAGATATTAAACAAGATATATTTCTTTTCTGGATCAGTAACATTTAACATTAGAAATGTTACTGATCCAGAAAAGCTCTTATTTCAGAGCGCGAACTATCTTATTAATGTTATTAATGCGAATGTTTATGAGGATGTATTCTAATTCATTTATTTTAATATAGGTACCTATAAGTATGTTTTTTACTATGTCATGCAAAAGGTTAAGGTTTCACACTCACGCACACATAGTATTTGACCTAGCTTAACACACAGGATACTTTATAACGTGGTAGATGTGACCAAAGTGGGAGAACCAGTGGGAAAAATCGAGTTCTTTAATGACGATAGCTCTCTATACGTCTTCAGAGATTTCTTTTAGACTCAATTTTAAGAACTTTAAGAATGACATCAAGCAATGAAGTTAATATTAGAAATGCCAGCTAAGAAGATGCCACCAACAGAAATAAAGTAGGACACTGAGTGTCAAGTGGCTTCAGAATGTTCAGGACGCCTTGTCCTTTATACGCCCCGCGATGCGAGGTTACTGACCCGCGACTTGGTATCTTAGAGAATTTTTAATTTACTCTCCTAAGGGACTCGCGCAGTGACGACTTGGAAAAGGATAATCACGCTAGCTCATGTCAGTATAAGGAATATGTATCTTACGCTCAAAGTTTACTATTGAAACTACCAAGACAAACTAGATACAGTTGGGGTTTCATGTTTTTTTTTATATCTGAAGTAGCAAACGAGCATTCAGTCCACCTGATGGTCATGGACATCTGTAATTAACTTCATACCGAACATGGGTTCTATCTGAAGTCAATCACAGATGCGTTGCTGCTCCTGAGGACTATGACAGTCGCCTCATATAAAAGTGTGCCGGCAATCACACCCTTTTATCGAGACGCAAGAAATGCTTCACGCTAGAAATAGGTGTGGCGGTGGAACTTCTCCGGTCGAACTACACTGATTCTACTACCTTCAAGATTACAAATATATAATATTTTCGAACCACAAAATAAAAGAGCTACTTTTTCTACTATTCTGTAAAAGTATGACTTCAGTCTATTGAACAATTCATAACAACAATTCACGTTAGAACAGATAAGTCTAATATAATTCTGTCTGTTCATATTTCAGAGATGTAATTTTCATATCGATACACGCACGTAGTAATTACATCAAAAGTATGTCTACTATTATACAAAAAGCTATTAAAATGAAAATTATTTCCACTTAGAGTTTCAACAAACACTAGCTTGCTGATATTCGAGGGCCGGATCGAACAGAAGAGGCTTTCAGCTCATAAGTGCATCCTCAGGCTGCGTTGCTCACAGTACAACGCGTTAAGCGGTACCTTTGTACCTTAACGCGTGAAGGTGGTACCTGTAAAGCATTGTACTCTTTGAGCTAGAGCTTGCAACTCTTGATTTCTGAACGTCCTTTGACGCAGTGGTCGATGGGTGGTTCAGAGTATGTAATACGATGAAAGCTGTATTTTGTAACACAACAACAAAGACTGTCGTGGAATCTACCTCATATAAATTAGTTACTAACGTTTTTGATAACAAGTACCACCAAAACCTATAGAAAATTTCTTACTATTCCTACAACTTACTACCCCGTAATCTATAAAAGTAGCACTCTGCTGGTACAAGGTAAAGTAATAATCAAATTGTTGTCGAACCAGGGATACTTGTACTAAAGTTAAATCAATCAACCTAAACGAATTTTACAGCTTTTATAAAAACTCCTTAGAAGGAACGCCTATCCAAATAACCTAAAATTTAATTTGAAGAATCTAATCTATTTCTTTATCATTTAAACCGTCACAAAGTACTTAATGATCACTTTAATAAGAATTATTTCATTTCTGGCATTCCAATGAAAACAAATTGCTTTAAAATGCAAAAATGCTTCCGTATAATTTATAGCCTATACGTGGTAGACCCCATTACTCCGCCCGGAAAGGGTGACGTCAACAAAGCCTTCCCGTGCCTCCAAATTGTTTGTATGTGACATTTCCGGGACACGAACTGAATTAGTTATAGATATTTATATTTAAGAAAGAAATAAAGTATAAGCTCCTGTGGGAATTAATAAAGTTTGGGAAATTTAGCAATATCGAGGTTTGAGGCGTACTTGCATATATTGATTCCAAATTTTTAGTAAGTTTTTAAATAATTATTTCTGTTATGTTTTATAATTAATACATATAAAAAAAACGAAAGCTAGCAAATTTGCACATTGGGTATGTTTTCAAAAAGTACGTTTGGAGGACTGAGAATAAGAAACTAACAGAAAACCCTATATTTTTTTGAGAATTTTATATTAACATTAATACTTTATTTGGTTATAACCCATTTACTGTCTCTAAATTTTACAATTAATTTATGTTACAATTCTTTACAATGCGGGTTAAAAGCAAGGCGCCGCTACTCTAAGGTTAATTTTTCGGTACATGTAGGCTTGATAGTAAGTAGGTACTCTCAGCTTACGTAGTACGCTTTGACCGCAGACAGTGGATTCGATCTTGATAAATAGCCTATCCCGATACAGGATATGTTGCGAAGGGTAATCAATATGGCTAATCCAAGTCCTTGGGGAGAATTAAACCTGGATTTTGTTTTAATTTCCCTGTTTTACTTTTCAGTATCCATATGATAGGACCTGAATACAGGCAGTTATAGTTACATATATAACAAAGTTCAGGAACATGCAAATAAATAACACAAATCTTAATTTAACATTTAGACACTTGTAGTTGAAAAGACGTATAACCTTTTATTTTATTCGGTACTATACTATTTATATTCTATTGTACTCAATGCTCTCGCCATACTTATGTCTTAAGACAATAATTTTTAAACGGTTCAGGTTTAAAGTCAGTCGGTCGAAAACTTCATCTTTAGGAATATCGGAATACTCTATGGGCGACCTTAGCTTTGACCCCAATCCTATGTCCCTCGCCATCAGATGAATTGCATACTAGTTCGCTACTTCTATATTACATAAATGCAATGTTAGAAAAACGAAACTAGAATTTTCTGTATGGTAAATATACTGTAGAAGGTTATCAACGTTTAACTACATACAAAAATGTCGACCATGCTTTGTAAAACATGGTAGATTTTAATTATCGGACTATTATCCTAGAAATATTACAATATTTCCAGGATAATAATCCGATAATTAAAATCTTATTTCTACAGCTCGATGAGAACACTCAGAGAAACAACCAACCTCGCTACAGCGCTACTCTTAGCTACATAAAAGGAACTAAACACAAAAACAAAGTTGAACACTACTCCAGTACTTTCGTTTTATTTCTCACTGACCCCATTCGCTTGAGAACCTACAGGAAATAAACCGCCGTAGGATAGGAATTAGCACGAGTGTTTATTCAAGTCTACGCTTAAGTTGTAGTGTAGACGCTTTCGCTCGGCCATGAAGAGAAGCCATGAAGAACCTAAATAAGATATAGGTAATAATAAAATTGGTAAATTTAAAAACTCTGTAAAATATTTATTTCGGGATTAATTGCATTTAATTAATTATATATATATTTGTAATCCTCTAATACCCTTTTTTTACTGTACATACATACATACATACATACCAGACTTTTATACTATACTTAATTATAGTTATACATACAGTTAAGTGATATAATATAATCTTAAGCTTCTAAACTCGACCACGATGCATGCCGTGGTGGCCTGTAATTAAGACTACGTTTAATTTAAGCCTAATCTAATTCTTAGTTGTAAGTGTATTGTCTTGTTGGCTACTCTTTTTAAATAAATAAATGAAAATGAAATACTCACTACAAGCGACATTCATAGAGCAGTAAGCGTTGATTAGCGTTAAAAACTAATTTACGTGTCCATTCTTATAAAGATGATGCAGTATTAAAAGGTATATGAACTCTTAACAATTCGCACTTGGCCAGCGCGGTGGGCCTGTAAAGCCTCTTAGTATAAATAATTATCTCAACATAAAATAAAACAGAGTTTATGACGTTTCCTCAAAACAATCTTTGTTTATACTTTCACTCATCATTGCAACCTACACTGCAAGATATGGCCGAAAACAAAACGTATCGTGCATTGTACATTGCAATGTACAGGCGAATATGTAAACATTGCTTTGAGGAAACATAAGTCGCGCTAAGAGATTTGTTGACAGTTAAAAACAAATATATGTGTCCGTTTTTATATGACGACGTCTGAGTTATATTGTTGAGATGAGATTTAAAAACAAATATATGTGTCCATTTTATATGACGAGGTCTGAGGAATTGTAATGGTATTTGCTAATATTCGGTCAATGAACTTTTCAGCATCAAGCGAATGTTTCTATATTCCCTCATACTCAAAAAATCGAATTCATACAAGCTTATGTGTTGTTTAAAACTATTAATCATCACATTCTCATACGTTTAACCAAATCAATAAATCAGCATCCAAAAACATTCTTCCGTTACCAAATTAAGACGACGCGGCGTGTGTCCACGTTAAAGTGACAGTGGATGACTAAGAAATGAATAGAACGGAAACGTTTCCCATCCAGTGTCGTTGAGGCACGGTGCACTGTGCCAACGCCACCCCGTAGTGGATAGTACTATAGGGCTGCCAATGTAATTAATATTATAAACAATGTTAATAATATTATAAGCATAATAATATAATAATAACTAGCTGTCCCGACAAACGTTGTTTTGCCATATAAAAAATAAAAAAAAGTTTAAGGGTGGACAACCCTTAAGGGGTGTGAAAAATAGATGTTAGCCGATTCTCAGACCTACCCAATATGCTTACCAAATTTCAGAGGAATCGGTCAAGCCGTTTCGGAGGAGTATGGAGACTAACATTGTGACACGAGAATTTTATATATAAGATATTACATTTATCTCTATATATTAATACGTGAAGCAAAAACTTGGGATCCGCTTTTAAAATACTTGCCGCAAACGGAGGAGTATGAAGTTAAGCACGGTTGTAGTTGATGTAGAGAAGGATCACGAAATGTTAAACCTCTTACGCACTATACTCGTCAAAAAATAAAAGGCCCGTTTTGACATTTGAGAAAGACCCTAGAATGTAACTTGGAAGAAACTGAAAGAAACAATAAAATAATAATTAAATACAAAAATGATTTAAAAAATACATACATTTTTTTATCGTATTATATAATATATTGCAAGAATTTTTTTTGGGCTTACTTTATAGTAGCATTCAATTTCTAATTATTATGAAACGTCTCAAAAGCAGTTACGTTCTAAGTGTTTTTTTTAAGACTTGTATTGTAACCCATTAATTTACATACCCATTAAATACTGTATTTCATCGACTTCATTGAATTTTAATAGTAATTAAATATTGTGAATCTTTACTGAAAAAAATGAGCTTGGCGCTCAAAGCCGTAAATAAAAGTTTGAGTTGGCGACACTGGTTTCATATTTTTCATTTTTTTGTTCCTTTTTGTGATTGAGTGAATGTTATTATAACTAAAAATATTTAATTAAAGACACATTGACCTTTCGTACCATTGTATCATTTCAAAATACCTACACTATTAAAGTTTAATTTAAATTTTTTAATCGGAATTTTTAATCCAATGCACTTTATAATACTTGATCAAATCCAACAAATACTCATTCAAACTTAAATCGATTTCTCGTGAGTATCGAGTACCGAGTCATTGGTTACTTCACTAATTTCGTCGCGATGACAAATGTCAAAACGGGCCTTTTAGCCGCTAGCCGCGCGGCTTTTCCAGTTTAATATGAAATCACCCCAAAATTTCAGCCGCCGCGGTTGGAAATTTATCCAGATTTATCCAGAAAAATATTATTTGGTTGAGTTAAATCTGATTCTACCCGTACTACTTTTTGAAGTTGGTAGAAACGGTCGAACTACACTAGTTCGACCGGGGAAGTACCACCGCCACACCTATTTCTAGCGTGAAGCAATTCTTGCATTTCGATGGAAGGGTGTGGTTGCCGGCACACTTTTATAAGAGGTGAACATCATAGTCCTCGGGAGTAGCAACGCATATGTGATTTACTTCAGATAGAATCCATGTTCTGAATGAAGTTGATTACAGATGTCCATTGGCGGCAGTGACCACTTACCATGAGGTGGACTGCATGCTCGTTTGCTACTTCAGTCAGATGAAAAATAAAACTAAATACATGCAGATGAAAAGCGGTCTTCCTACTAAGTAAGGAAATGTGAATGTCGGTAATGCCAAAATATGTGACATTCGTAATCCAATAACCCCGGAATCGTACGTTACGTTAAATATGCCTTAAAAGGAATCATATTTGCGAAACGTAATCCGATCCTTGGAATAAGGAAATTACATGGCGCGTGAAACGTTTGGATGAGGTGATAGCCCAATGGTTGAAACTGGGCCTCTCAATTGAGGGTCCCAGGAACGCACTAATGATTTTTCTAAAACGATGCGCGCAACTATTAGAAATTAATGATCACTCCTTTAAGGTGCAGGAGAACATCGTAAACGTGAACGAGAACACGTGAGAAAGTAACACATCTACGGATTCTCTAAGAAGGGTCTTTCTGGGTAATATCAGGAACATCACATTCGCCAACGAGCATGCCAGTCGTGGTAACTATTGAAAATCCCCATGACGGAAAGCCGAGGTCTAGCGGCGGATCCTAAGTCGGATGGGTTATCGCGTTACAAAACCACGATACATAGATAAAATATTTTATATCAACTGGACTAGCAGTCATTCTCCTGATTTGCTTCTGTTTCTGCCTGTTTCTGCCTCTCTCGACAACCCATTATTGTCCCACTGCTGTGCACGGGTCTTCTCTCAGAATGAGAGAGTTATAGGCCATAGTCCACCGCGGTGGCCAAGTGCGAATTGGTGGACTTCACACACCTCCGACGACCTTTTTTTAAAGAACTCTCAAGTGTGTAGGTTTCCTCAGGATATATTCCTTTACCGAAAAGCATTGATAATTAATTTCTAATACGCACATAATTTTAGAAAAATCAGTGGTGCGTGCCTGAATTTGAACCTCAAACCTCTTGATCAAGAGGGCAAGTTTCATTAGAGTATCACTGCTCTCATAATGTATACATTAAAATAAACATTAATCCTGAGACAATTATGCCTACAGAATGTATACAGAAGTCAGCCCTGCAAAGTGTTGGCGGCTCGCGTTACACTCATACATATCCGCAAAGGACGTTGCTCGGAATGACAAGCAGTCCATTGTCTATTGCATCAAGTACTTTAGGATTTCAACCATGGGGTTAGAGTTTAACACTTAAAACTAGTACTTGGAAACTTTCTTTTTCTAAATGAGAAGTAATTTTTGTTGAATGCGTTAAAACTTCATAACACACATGTGTCAGATATGCGAGATTTCTCAAAATGTGTTTAAACACGCATGAAATTTAAATACAAAAAAAAACATGTACTGCCTGTACTAAAATCAGATTCAGAAGAATCACATTTAATGTAAATGTTAAGTATGTAGCAAAAATTTCGAGAGCTTCGCTGTCCTACTGTCCTACCGGTTATTGTATTTCAGAAGACGATAGAAATTCTAAAAAAAATTTACTGTAACAGTACTGGCTCCTTACTATACTTACGAGTAAATATAGGCACCAACGACTACGGCAACCGGGGAGGTACCACCGCCATACCTAACTTAAAGCGTCATTGCAAATCGGGGTTGCGGGCGGCTAGAGTGGGAGCTCGAGCCATCCAAAGACGGTGGCATGTATGGTCGATGATGATTTCATCATGTGATGGAAGGTGTGCAATACCTCTTTACAATCAGATATCAACCTAAAACTTTACAAAAAAGAGATTACTACTAAAAAATAAAGGTTTCGTCCCATACTCACACCCTTTAACCGTAAAGGCGGCATGCACACCCAACACGCATACATTTCCGGAGAGGATACCAGCCGGCATGACAAGCGGCCCATTGTCTATTGTTACGAATGCGATAACTAAGTTAGGGTATAGATTTCTAAGCGATTGATGTTACCTGTAGACGTAGGTACTGAATAGACACCGAATTCTTGTAATGTTAAATAATCGAGAGCAGTGGCAGTTGAAATGCGGCTTCTCAATCGAGGGTCCTTCAATTGAATATTGCCGCACGCAGATTTGTCTACATTTGTCGATATAATTTCCATTAATTAAAATATAAAATTGCTATCCATATTGTTACGGACGACGGCGTCAATACATAAAATAAGTTAGAATAAGATAGGCATGTATTGTTATCCCACTCTAAATATACGCAATGTCAATAGATGTAAGAAAGAGACAGCGCTATAGGAAAGAAAGAGATGCAGAGTGGTGCCGTGTGCAAAAGTGGCTCGCACGTGATTGGTGGAGAGGCCGGTACCGCTGACTACCATACCCTGCTAATGTAAGAATCTTAATAGTACTTAAGCACGCCTAATGCATTGTTGATCATGTTGGGTATTTGGCATACATCAATAAATAAGATTGAAGAGCGAACTACGAAGTTTTTATTGAGACGCTACAATCTACACTCTACAATTTGGTCCTTCGAACGTCGGATTCTGAAGATTTGGCACTCCACGACGGATTCAGAAGCGAATCTGTACTGCGGGCGATTCAGAAGCGAATCTACTCTACAGCAGATTCAGAGGCGAATCTGCGCTACTCGAGTAAGGACTGCAGCGCGTCGGATTGGATACGCCGGTCGCTATGAACACGAGAAGCCGTGTTCGCTCCGAATCTGGATACAGCGAGCCGGAGTTACCAGTAGGCACTAAGAGTGTGCTTGCACCGTCACTGCACCGCATTTATGAAGACTCGCCGCAATCGCCGTCAACTGTAGCAGGAAGTATTCCCCAAGGGAAAAGATTGGAGTACTCTCCGCCACGAGCAGCGAGAGAGACCGCGCCAGAGGCGTCAATAGGGACGTCCATTATGGGGCCGCCTGCACAACCAGTTAGCACTCCAATGAGACGTGAAGCCGCATCACCAATACGAAGACCTACGTCACCGGCGTTGAGCATTCACACTAACACGTCGAGAAAAAGCGCTGATGCAAGAATGAAGATGGCGCAATACGAGGCAGAAAAGGAACTCGCGGAGCTAGAAGAAAAGCGACTGCGCATCAGAGAGAAACTCATCAAGGCACGACTAGCCGCCGAAGTGACAGCGATAGAAGCCGAATCAGAGTACAAATCCAGCATATGCAATGAAAGAGTACGGGACTGGGTCGATAGAAGCATAGAAGAACAACGACCATCAGCACCGAAATTCAGGGAAGAGCCACAAGAGGCTCACCCCCCCGTTAAAGAGCAACGGGGGGAGAACGCCAAGTACCAGGGCATTCAACGACTAGCCGACGCATTGGAAAAAATGATTACGTCTAGGCCGCTGCCGCGTCAGACAGCAGAACTACCCATCTTTACGGGAGCCGTCGCAGAGTGGCTACCATATAAAGCCGCTATGGAAGATTCTACGAGACTCTTCAAATTCTCTCCGACGGAAAATCTTCTGCGTCTACGAAACAGCCTACGAGGGGAAGCACGAGAAACTGTACTTTCGCAGTTATTCACCGCCTCCAGTCCAGAAGTAATTATGCGAACGCTAGAAATGAAGTATGGAAGGCCAGAATTTATAATTGATCGAGCAATGGAAGAACTCAAGAAGCTCCCTAAGCTAGGAAGTGCGAGTACTGATCTATACGAGTTCGCAGTCAAGATTCAGAACATAGTCTACACAATCAAGAGTATAGACAGAAGAGGCTACCTACAGAGTCCGCTTCTTGTTCGGGACGTCATGGACAAATTGAGTCCGCATCTCGTCAGCAAATGGGCGGAGTACGCAGCCAATAATGAAGCTCGTATTATAGAAGAAAACGAAATGATCGTCCTCTCAGAGTTCTTGATGGCCGAAGCGGATCTGATGATCAGATATACCCACACAACCAGACGAGGTGTTCCAGTACCAGTAAAAAAAGAAGTGGCTCCAAAACGGGCAGCTACTAGAGGCGTATACACTGCAGAAGGCATCACATATGAAGATGAAAGAAGATGCTTTATGTGCCAGTCCGAGGGACATTACACTCCCGATTGCGCCAAACTCAAGGCACTCGACACCAACGATCGCTGGAAATGGGCCAAGGATAACAGAATGTGTTTCAAATGTATGAAACGGAAGCACAATCGATTCTCCTGCAAAGCTAAAGCCTGCGGAGTTCACGGATGTACCTACCGACATCATGCGCTTCTACACAAGGAAAAGGCAACGGAATCGGCTCCTACGGTCAGCACTCTGAACGAATGCAAAACAGCCGACTCAACCGCACTAGTAATGAGCGTTACAGCAAAGAAGACATCTGCGGTATTGCTCAAGACCTGCAAGGTGAAGCTCAGCGGTCCACGGGGGGAGATAATTACGCACGCCCTCTTGGACGAAGGGTCCACGGTGACACTAATAGATGAAGTATTAGCTAACCAACTCACCGATGGCGGATCGAAGCAGCCTTTGAACATTAGAGGTATCAACGAGCAAAAAAGAATAGAGAGCAAGGCGATCGAGATCCGAGTGAGAGGTCTAAGAGAACAAGAAACATACACCGTCAAAGCCCGCACCGTACGAGGGCTACAGTTACATCAACAACGTATACCGCATAATTTAGAGCGGTATCCGTACCTGCGCAGTATACGAGAGAAGATCTGCACAGGAGAAGCCAAGCCTCGCATACTAATAGGGGCTGACAACTGGCACTTAATAGTATCGCGACAGCTACGCGCTGGCAAGAAAACAGAACCTGCCGCATCTTGGACAAAGCTGGGTTGGGTGTTGCATGGATCGGCACCAGGAAGAGCGATTTATCAAGACCAAGCAGCCGTACTTCACATCTCCACAAGTGACACACAATTACAAAAGCTCGTCGAATATTATTTCGACGTAGATTCCCTTGGTGTGTCGACCAAAGAGAGGGTTAACAAGTACGAGAAGAGGGCCAACGATATTTTCGAAGCAACTGCCAAAAGGAAGGAGGGTTATTTCGAAGTAGGCCTTCCTTGGAAGACCGACAACACCACACTCCCCGATAGCTACGAGTCAGCTTTAAGAAGACTACACACGTTAGAGAAGAGGATGACTAAGGAGCCCGCCTTTAAGGAAGTATATACGGCTCAAGTCACGAACCTTGTACAGAAGGGCTACGCGACCGAGTGCGATGGCAGCGAAATGAATAGCAATCGCAAATGGTTCTTACCTCACTTCGCCGTCACGAACCACAACAAGCCAGGGAAAGTGAGAATGGTCTTTGACGCAGCGGCCAAGGTGAAAGGAGTCTGCCTTAACGACTTCCTGCTAGAAGGGCCAGACTTATTGACTTCACTCACAAGAATACTGTTCAGGTTCAGAGAAAAAAGAATTGCCGTAACCGCAGACATCGAAGAAATGTTTCTCAGGATTAAAATAAGACCTGAGGACCAGCCAGCACAAATGTTTTTATGGCGGGACAAGCCCACCGATCCCCCAAGAAAAATGAAGATGGTATCGATGATATTCGGAGCAAGCAGCTCACCGTACCTCGCTCATAGCGTGAGGAATCTTAACGCCACAGACTATGAGCAAGAATTCCCAGAGGCAGCTTTAGCAATTAAGGAGCGTCACTACATGGATGATTACTTAGACAGCTTCCAATCAGAAGACGAAGTTATTAAGATGGTCAAAGAAGTAATGTACATCCAACAGCGGGCCGACTTCAACTTGAGGGGGTGGAACTCAAACAATAAGAAGGTTCTTGCTAGCATTCCAGAAGAAAAGAGATCCCAGAACGTCGACGTACAGCTAGTGGCACATCACAAGGAGAAAACGTTAGGACTTCGATGGGACCCAGACTCCGACACTCTTACATTCAACACGGATATTAAGAGAGTTCCCGATGAAGTCAGGCTGCGACTAAGAGCTCCTACTAAGCGCGAAACCTTAAGCGCAGTTATGTCAGTGTACGATCCGCTGGGGCTCATCAGTCAGTACACCATCGTCGGCAAGATAATATTGCAACAATTATGGCTTAAGAAGGTGGACTGGGACCAAGAACTACCGCAAGAGGAAGCCTATCTTTTCGCCGAATGGATAAAACGACTCCCAGATGTCTCAGCGCTAGCTATACCAAGGTGCTACAGTATGAACTTAACGCCGCAAGCCCATATAGAGCTTCATATTTTCGTCGACGCGAGCGAACAGGCGTATGCAACGGTGGCCTATTGGAGGATCGTATACAAAGACTTAACAGAAACCATCCAAGTAATGGCCAAGGCAAAGGTAGCTCCGCTAAAGATGCTCACCATTCCAAGACTGGAGCTTCAAGCGGCGTTGATTGGGGCGCGACTCGGAAACACGATACTAAAGGAACATACCTGGAAGCCCAGACGAGTCACCTATTGGAGTGATTCTAGAACAGTTCTGTGTTGGATAAGAAACGAGAAAAAGAAATACACTCCATTTGTCTCACACCGCCTAGCAGAGATCGCCGAACTCACACAAGCGGCTGACTGGCGGTGGGTGCCTACCACGCTCAACGTGGCAGACGACGCCACCAGATTTCAGAGCAATAAGATCGACAGTCACGATAGGTGGTTCACGGGGCCCCCATTCCTTAGGGCACCGGCAAACCAGTGGCCACAGGAGAGCGAGGATAACGAGACCGAGGAAGTGGCATGCTACGCCTATTCAGAAGATGACACTTACCCAGAGGACTCACTGCCCGATATCCGAAGGTTCTCCAGTTACTTAAAATTAATAAGAACTACTGCGCTAACACAACTCTTCATTGAGAAGCTGAAAGCCAAAAGGAAAAATAATATACATCTAGAAGTCGCACACCTGAGAGCGGCTGAACGACGTTGGCTTCAGAGAGCGCAGAGAGACTCCTTTAAAGAAGAGTTAATAAGGCTAAAACAGAATCAGCCGCTACCACGACGTAGTAGATTAAAGAAGTTGGACGCCGTATTAGACGACAACATAATAAAGGCGAGAGGCAGAATAGGTGCTCTAAATAGTACAACGCACTCGAACCAGCCAGCGATACTCGACGGACGGCACCCGTTCACTCGTCTGCTCATCGAGAATTATCATCGCCGGGCGGGTCACGCGAATAACGAACGAGTCGTCAATGAACTCCGACAGCAATACATGATTCTACATCTGAGGCCTACAGTCAAGAAGATAGCTAGAGAATGTCAGTATTGCCGAGTATACAAGGCGGCTCCAAAAACGCCACCGAAGGGAGACCTGCCTAAAGTGAGGCTGGAACCGGGTCACCGCGCCTTCACCTACTGTGGTGTCGATTACTTTGGACCTATGATGGTGACCATCGGACGAAGACATGAAAAAAGGTGGTGTGCATTATTCACTTGCCTTACAACGAGGGCAATTCACTTAGAAATCGTCCAATCACTCTCCACGGACTCTGCTATTATGGCACTAAGAAGGATGGCCGCCAGGAGAGGCTGGCCACGCGTCATATACTCTGACAACGCCACCAACTTCAGGGGAGCAGACGTTGAATTAAGAAATGTTTACGAGTCCTGGATTACGGTGCTACGAGATTTCAGTCTGCAATATAACACCGACTGGCGTTTTATACCACCGGGCGCGCCGCACATGGGAGGAGCTTGGGAGCGCTTAGTGCGTTCAGTAAAAGTAGCACTTAGCACTACGCTTAAAGAAAAGGCGCCCAAAGAAGAGGTACTGCAGACATTAATCACTGAGGCAGAATACAGCGTGAATGCACGACCACTCACGCACGTCTCCGTAGAACCCGACGATGAAGAAGCCCTGACGCCAAATCACTTCCTTATCGGCTCATCTACAGGACTACCACGAACGGGGCCTTGCACCGAGGCGGACCGCAGCACCTGGTGAAGAGCGCAAGCGCTAGCGGACCAGTTCTGGCAGCGATGGCTTCGAGAGTACTTGCCAACACTCATCCCGCGGGGGCAAGCGAGCACTGTAGTTCCGCAACTTCGAGAAGGCGATCTCGTCATGGTGGTCGACAGCACGCTGCCCCGCAACACTTGGCCGAGAGGAGTCATCGAGCGAGTGCACCCGGGATCAGACGGCATCATCCGGTCTGCAGATGTCCGCACTCAAGGAGGCGTATTCAAGAGACCTGCGACTAAGCTCGTCGTCCTACGGATGAAAGAGGCTACGACGTGTCTGCGCCGGGGGGAGAATGTTACGGACGACGGCGTCAATACATAAAATAAGTTAGAATAAGATAGGCATGTATTGTTATCCCACTCTAAATATACGCAATGTCAATAGATGTAAGAAAGAGACAGCGCTATAGGAAAGAAAGAGATGCAGAGTGGTGCCGTGTGCAAAAGTGGCTCGCACGTGATTGGTGGAGAGGCCGGTACCGCTGACTACCATACCCTGCTAATGTAAGAATCTTAATAGTACTTAAGCACGCCTAATGCATTGTTGATCATGTTGGGTATTTGGCATACATCAATAAATAAGATTGAAGAGCGAACTACGAAGTTTTTATTGAGACGCTACAATCTACACTCTACACATATAATAATTAGGAGTCTATCGAATTGCTTAATCGATAAATTAACTTTTCTTGAAGCGGAAACTGTACACTATTAAAAGCTCTGTATAAAATCATCTATACAATATATATGTATGGAATATAAACTGAAGTTCAAGTTACGTCCAAAGAGTGCGTGGACGATTGCACTTAATAAAAACGGTTACAAAAGTCTGCAGTAGTGTTATGTAACTTCCCGGTCGAAACATATACGTTAACAGAAGTAATGCATCGGTCGACCCAAGGAATAAATCCATAACCTTTGAACTGGATTATCGTATTTAACATAAATACCACAAACAGAATAAATTTATCCTCATAAATAAGAAATAGGTGGTCCACAAAGACCTTCCCAAAGAGGCAATTGACGTTGTCAAGTGTCGTCCACTAAATTATTCGCATCCCGACTCCTTTCGCTATACAACACCGTACCTGTTTTGTGTTTCTCCGCAAATTAGTGTTCTTCTACGGGTGCTTCATCTTTTGGCATCTGCAACAAGAGCGAAAATGTAAAAAAATAATCCAAGCAAAGGAAGAGCTGTTTCAAAAATAAATTTACAGGCTTAAAGAACTGCGATGAATAAAATCTGTGTTCTGCAACTGAATAATATCCTGAATATCTGCAGTATTTTTATGAATTTCAACAAGAAAATAGTAGTAGTTGTTTTATTTATAAAACATATTAACAGGTGTGTTTACCCTTCTTGAACCATTTATATTTTATATTGTATTGTATTTTATATTGTATTGTACCATTTATATTATATTTATATATTGGATTTATATTTTGATAAGTTTAACAAGTCAATAAGGAGAACTGAACCGTTGTGTTATCATTAAAAACTTTATGATACCTGCGTAATGCATAATTTATTATTCGTTTATTTTCAGAGAACTATTTTTAAAACAGTAAAATCAGGGAATAACTTGTAGAACAAACTGATAGCACAGATGTAACGTATATTTGATAAGCCCTAACAAAATATGAGAATTAGGTGAAACTTTTTTATTCGTAAAAAAGTTTCACATGACTATGGTCATGAGAACCAGCAGCGATGTCCATAGAGGAGAAAGTAAAAAAGAGGTAGAAAGATTTTTCCTCCAATTGGCAATAAGTAATGGTCACTTGTCCCTTGTCACGTCTTATCGTAAGCTTTACAGCAAGTGCTACTGTTTATACCATAGATACACACAATAATTGGAACTTCCTTCCAATTTGTGACCGCGACGCATTAATTTATTATTCTAATCGCATACGAATGCGCCAAGTTCAAAAACCCCAGTAACAAAAATAAAACACTCCGATATGAATTCGTACGGTACCGTCCGTTTTCCGGTGCGCCCACCCGAATAAGAACTGTCATTGACTAAATTATAATATTTTTGCCTAATAACTGTGTAACGAATATTTAATGGTTGCATGCCGATCCGCTCCTGTGCATTCAAATTTTACTCACTACGTTTCTTTTACTTTGTCCGTATTATGTATTCATTTGCTTAATCTTAATCTGCCTGATTTCTACTGTTTTATGAAATGAAATGCAATGTCTTTGTTTTGTATAGGCTATTGGCACTTACAAATTGTCAGTTATATTTATTTTTTTACACTACCACCGGATCGGAACACGACCTCAACTAAGATCCATCATGAAACTCACTTCTTTTAATGTGATTTTGTTAAATGTAAAGCCGTTATATTACCTATCAGTTATACTATTACTATTATTACTACTTACAAAATTGTTAAAACACTCAATATAAAGATTATAATAATTCTTAAAATTCTTATCGTAGTTGTTTTCGTAATGTTATGTCCTTAGAGCAAAATGGCACCAATAAAATAAAAATAATGTTATCAATGTACTATTGAAATATTTCTGTTTATAAAGTAAAATTCCTCTAGACCGTTTTCTTTAAAGTATTTAAACTCTTTACACGAAAATGTAGATTAAAATTTTCATGAATCTACTTGGCTGAAGTGAATCTATTTAAGCCGGTTCCATTTTCTGTAAGGTGAGGCTTAAAGGATAACGGAATTTGTAAAGTAAAAACAGGTAGTAATCTAGGTTAAAACATGTTTTCAGTTCCCGGGAATTTATTCCAGGTAATCTGTTTTATTCGAGTAAGTACGAGATAACACTTTAGTGAAGCAAGTTGTAAATGGAAATGTAAGAGTTAATTTTAATTTCATGTTTTACGCATTTACGTATTACGTTATGTATTACGTAGAAATTAAAATAAGGAAACTTGATGTACTATTAATTTGTACAACCCACATATTGGGAATAATTATATACAAAGAGGTATGGGTTTGATATAAGTACTGAATTTACAGTAAATTTCTTAATTTCTACTAGATGTCGGGCTTAGCGACTATTGATCACACCCTTCATTAGGATAGACCAAGTCCAACATTGAACCTACAAAAATAGACTGATGGATGGATGACGACGTAAAAAATCATAATTGATAAACACTCTAGCAAACCATACATACATACAAGGGAATCAATTCTGTTCCCACTAATTCATGAAGGTGATAGAACCAGTGTAGTTCGACCGGGGAAGTACCACCGCCACACCTATTTCTAGCGTGAAGCATTTCTTGCATTTCGATAAAAGGGTGTGGTTGCCGGCACACTTTCATATGAGGCGACCATCATAGTCCTCGGGAGTAGCAACGCATCTGTGATTGACTTCAGATGGAACCCATGTTCTGTATGAAGTTGATTACAGATGTCCATGGGCGGCAGTGACCACTTACCATCAGGTGGACTGCATGCCCGTTTGCTACTTCAGTCAAATAAAAAAAAAAAATCACCCAAAAAAGGATAACGAAGGAAATAGAGGATTAATAAATCCCCTGGTCTAATATGTGCGTGAGGCAAACAACAATTTATAGCTGTGGCTTAACGAGGGTTGAACAGAGTGATGGCGCCATACAACATTATTGTTCACGAAACGCTAAATGGGAAATTCAAAGGATTTTATGTGACTTCAAAATGAACACTTAACAGCTAATGTAATCCTAAACTATTATAATTTCAGTAATTCTTATAACTAAGTCTTTTTATGAAATAAATGTGATTCACATGATATGCAACATATAAACCAACATCTATCATGGGGGTTGTATTATTTGTCTAAACCAGCCTGAAGGAGTAGTAGGTAGCGAGTTGAGCACTATGAGCGGCGTCGAGCTAGGACGATAGATAGTATTAGAAATGATCTTTGTCATCATTAGGACATGGCGACAAGTCATACGAAATATAGGTGAGTTACGACTTCTAGAGGACTTCTATTTATTCTCGTTATATCTTATAAAAATATATAGAGCCATGTGTGTTCCCGCTTAAGAAAATTTATAGCACCTTGCACACGCTATGACAATATGACAAGTTGCAAATTTGCTATTTCGTAACACAAAAAATGAATAAAATTATTACCTTACATTTTAACGCGATACTTATAACATTACTAATATATACGTGAACTATCTTATGCCACTTCCTAAGTACCTAACCAAATGTCTATGTTTTATATCCTGTTAATAAGCAGAGGAACTAAGATAATAGCAGTCGCTCAAAAACCGTTAACAAATTAAGAAATGCTTATCAGTGCATCTATAAACATCCAATGTATTCAATTGTGCTCAAGCCATATTCCAACACAATAAGTTACAATAGGCTGGGCTTTTAAAGGTCCGTTTAAACCAACGCGTGGATTGCATTATAAACGGCGATGAGTGGTAAGTGCAGAAAGATAGTATAAGATATATGCACCTACTTAGTTAAATGTTGATTACTTCTTAAATATACTAAAAAAATAAACTAAAAACTAACACTGAAAGATTGAAATGAATGTATCGCGAAGATTTTTTTTGGACAATTTTTTTGAGGATCATATGTATGGTCATTAAGGGTAGCACCGAATCTGTGATTGAGTTCAGATAGAATTTCAGTGCTATATAAAGTTGCTTGTTATGTGTATATAAGTTTTCAATGGGCCGCAGTGACGATTTATACCGGTCTGATCCCAAAAACTGATCAATACTAACATGGCCATTTAATTTTATTTTTTGTCCGGTCTGATCCATGTTTAATTTTTAATTATTCCGTTCCAATCCTCAACACTGGATCAATAATATTTTAAATTATTTTCTATTCCGGTCTGATACTCTATTTATAAAGCAGTGACGACTTTACCTTTAGGTGAACCTGGGGGACTGCATGCTTTTTGCTTTCATGTTATATTAAAAAATAACCAATTAATTAGAGACTGTTGCCCGAAAACCATTTCACAAGGAAACGCGTAATCTAATTAACCCCGACTCTTGCGGTTGGCACACATAATCCTCCCAAACATCAAAGGCGTTTATTTATATACAAAATCCCAGCTGAATTTCTCCCAACTCATAACATCGAGCGTTCCAGCACATGGTACTGACTCATTAAGCTTTCATCGGGGAAGTAGTCATTAAAAGTGTGCAGCAACGAGCAATTTCCGGTGGATACCTCGCTGATGCCAAAGGGAATCCTGCCACAGCTCGCATTATCATTGAAACTGCGGGTTTGTTCGTTATATGTAAAAAGCTTTTTTTAATTAAAATTTCATGTCATACAACGCTTGGAGCACCAGCTTGTTGGATGGCGCTTCGAAATCCTGAGTCCTTTTGTGATTAAATAACAGGCATTTGCTAAGAATATATATATTGCATAAAATCATGAATTTAAGATATATTCATAAATCAATTATATACCCTTAGCTTTTTTATAGAATTTTTAAGTCCATTTTGACAGTGCTACGGCTCTGCCAATTTTCAAATAAAAACAGTATGACAGGCGCGATTGTTATAAAATAGAAATAGATGTTGTGTTGGAGCTGTCTTCAAATTGCTATCTTACCGAAATAATTAGCTAGATAGGTACTATGTAATGCAAATGAGCAGAAAACCTGGGCCATCGGGCTTATTGCAAGAAATATAATCTTAAAATAACATCGTAAAAAAAATAACATTTTATTTATTTTACGCATACGCTTTTATTTATTTTATACATATACTTCAATTTCAACCAAATCGTTTGGTTTATCGCAACGAAACTGCCAAATCCTTTACAGTAAGCGCCTACTAAGTGACACAATGTACAATGCAATATTTTAACATCATATTTTAGGACACGTGGCAATGTTTTAAAGCAGGAAAGCGTATGAAAATGCGAACTTAAACATATAAAAAATCATGAAAAATGTAGGTTGAAATTATAACATTCCTTCGTTATATAAAATTCGCTCTGGTTGCGCCCAGAGTGCTACGCGCAGTACTGAAAAGTGTAATTTTACGCACACCTACTCCGCCCTACGGTAATCAGGGCTTAATTTAAAACACGGCGGTTTTATTTTCAAATATACTTTAATAATATATCCGCGTTTCCTAAATTTTCGGTTTCTTTTGATGTTCCGTATGGAGCAAATCCCATACTGAGCTGAGACCATCCGTCCATCGGTCTGTTTGTCTGTTCTACATTTATTAATCGATATCGGCCAATCCGACTCATAGGTTCCGAGGTAAAAATCTAACAAAATGTGTACGTGTGTGGCGGACATATAAATATTTAATATACTTTACACGACTTTTGAGAAAATTATTTATTATGTTTACCATCACAATTAAAATAAGCGATAATAATTAATTTTGAATGCTTACATAAATTATGATAGATGACGATGATGACAGACGATAAGATAGAATACCTAGATAAAAAACCCCTCGTTTTGCTTTTGACGTAAATCTAAGTATGTAGTTAATTAAAGTAGCCACCGAGCCTGGCAAGCGTCGTGGTGGCAGCATTGGATGATATTAGGTACACGGGAAGACGTTGATTACCATCTTCTGGATTATATCCCAAGTGATAGGATATCAACGGTAAGACAGGGATTAGTGCTATTCAAGACAACGCACGTATACAAAAATACGTATAAACAAATAATTTACATATTTTATGGGCAGCTGCAGGTTATTTCCGATAATGTCTGCATTCTGCGTCGAAAGGTGTGCTTTTGTAATAAAATCAAAAACAAAATACATATTTAATGAATGTGCCGACTGCTGCTACAGCTGCGAAAATTATCACATTATAAATTACCACTTATTGGAAAGGTGGATGCCATACCACTGAATATAAGTATGCAATTTCGATAAGAACCACTATTATAACATGAAACATTAATCATTTAGTTTTTTAAAGCATCTATAGAAAGTTCGTGTAAATTAATTTTTTGTGCAATATTTTGTTAACTGGCAATTATGGTGCTTCCTACAAAGTGTATCACAAATATTTACATTAACTGATTCACCTCATAAACTGAATTGTTGCCTGTTTTCGACGCAGTAAATTGAAATGGAGGACCACGACCATCACTTATTTATCCATCCATCTATCAGCCTTTGAGGTCCACTGCTGGACATAGGCCTCTTCTAAAAGACGCCACTCTAACCGGTCCTTCTGAATCTGTTATTTATTCATTCACTAGTATTTTGTAACTATTTAATATTAAACTAAAAACTATTACGTCTAATATATGAAACCATTCTTGTTGAACATTTAAATTCAACGCCTTATAATTTTTTACTCTAGATCCATACATAATCTGTGGTATCATATGCCTTTATTTTTCTCTTTGTCTATGCCTTGTGTCGCGCACTTTATATCGTTTTTGTAAAACAACTAAAACTAATAAATAGTACATTTACAGTATTTTTAGTTGTTTAATTCAACAATTCTAATATCAGTGTAATAGTTTACATTTAAAACTTCGTCATATTTTTCGAGATACGACAAGTAGGTACATTTTCCAGTGTCGATATGTTTTTTACTGGGTCATTAAAGTTCTCTGCACCTTGTAGCGAAATTGGACAAAATTTGATCATCGACGTTGAGAGCTCAATGTCGCTTGCAATGCCAAGCGCGAGTTTCATGGCTACAGTTATAGAAGACACTCGTGTATTGACCCAAGAAAAACTAACGCCTACCACCTTATCGCGCTGTCCCATCGCCATCATTTTCGAAGTGGTCGAGCCAAACGGTGTAGCGGTAGGTTAGTGTTATCTCGACACGACACTTCGAGCGGACTTTCTAATAGTAATTGACGGTCAGTTTTTTGTGACACAAGCTGTATATGTAACGTTTTATGATTCTCGGATTTTCTCGCGACTTCGTCGTCTACATGAATTAGACTTCGATCGCAAATGTATAGTATAAATCAGACTGCCTGTACATATCATTCTTACTATCAGTGTTTCTCAAAGTATGCGATAACACCCCTTTGTGAGCGCTAAATCTCACAGGCGTTAATAGGCCTAGAGAGGTACTAGCTTCCTCTCAATTCAACGGTTTCAAGGTCGAATGTTGGCTAATTTGTATTTCAAATTTTAATATTACCATTTCTAAACCAATACCACTCAATTAGTGGATTCTTATAACTGCTGAGTTTACTTGGAATGTCTTAAATAGTCTTAAAATCCCAGACAATCGAATCTACTCGAAGTAACCGCAACATTCTGCTAGAACTTTTTTCTATACATATTGTAGCATATGTAATAAAAACGTTTATAATTCTGACATCACTTATTGCGTGTTCTGTACTAAGCTGGGGATTATACCGTTAAAGAAGGAGAAGCTTAAAGAGTGCGATAAGAATTTAAACGCCGTCTTTACCATTTTAAAGTTAAATTTTATTACCATTCGCTTAGTTACAATAGAATATAACCCGATTACAGCCCCGGCGCCCGCGTTTAAGAAAAGTAACGTAACTTTAACATACCTATAAAAACTTTTGATATACCAGCTAGATAGCTGTAATGAAATAAAGACTAAAAAAAAGCTTTTTCTTATTTTTATTTTTTTTTATCTGTCTGAAGTAGCAAACGAGCATGCAGTCCACCTGGTGGTAAGTGATCACTGCCGCCCTTGGACATCTGTAATCAACTACATACAGAACATGGGTTCCACCTGAAGTCAATCACATATGCGTTGCTACTCCCGAGGACTATGATGATCGCCTCATGTGAAAATGTGCCGGCAACTACACCCTTCCATTGAAAGGCAAGAACTGTTTCACGCTAGAAATAGGTGTGGCGGTGGTACTTCCCCGGGCGAACTACACTGATTCTACCACCTTGAACTGTTTCTACGTAACTATAACATATAAAAACTTTTGATATACCAGCTAGAGAGTTTGTAATGATATAAAGACTAAAAAATAAAAGCTTTTAATTATCCAATAATTTGTACAATAAACATATTTTAAACCTTTTAATTAAATCAGTAGTTTAAATTTTATGCGGTTTTAAGCAAATAGGCATCAAACAAACAAATAATTTACCTGTCTAAATAAATAAATGTATTAAATGATGTACTAGATTATAAGCAACTAAATCCTACAGTATACCTACCCCGTTAAAATGTGAATTCAATAGAGATTAGATTCCATACAGTAAACTTAATCTTGTCCAGTTTACTTATCATTCAGCTCGTTACTATTTTCCGATGGAAAAATACATTTTCCTTTCCTCCTCTAAGCATATCGTGTCTGGAAGCGTGGTTAAACTGTCACTCGCATTTGCATAGCGTGACGTCACGCGAGTTGAGCGTCCTCTTTCCTATCCTGACGGTATTCTGTTTAAGGGTGGACATTCAGAGCTTATGACATGCGATGGAATTAACTACCAATTATCACGTATTTTCGGTGGGTTAGGCTAGTATAACCTATTTCTAGCGTGAAGCATTTCTTGCGTTTCGATAGAAGGATGTGGTTGCCGGCACACTTTCACATGAGGCGACCATCATAGTGATCGGGAGTAGCAACGCATCTGTGATTGACTTCAGGTGGAACCCATGTTCTGTATGAAGTTGATTACAGATGTCCATGGGCGGCAGTGACCACTTACCATCAGGTGGACTGCTTGCTCGTTTGCTACTTCAGTTGAAAAAAAAAATAATAATAATAATAATCGCATCAGAACTAACAGATTTCGTCAATCTTTGAATTGATTTTGGCACTTGTCCTTTATCCTTATCGTGACTCAAGGTGAAAGATTAAATATTAAGTTGAAGTCGTTTTGTTGATTAAATATTATCTTAAGTGTGTTTAGAAAACGTCTCAGAATATAATATTAGCCGTAAGTAACACATTTTGCAAAAAATCCTTTATTCGTCGTTTATAACAAAAATATCTGTCTACGATGATTCAGAACATTAAAAGAACCAAACACATATACGGTTAAAGTTGTTAGGACAGGTTTTAATTCTAAATAGGCTAACAATGACTAGTTTTTTTCTTCAGAGGAGGTATGTCACTTGCGCTTACTACGTACAGATCTTTACTGACAGGGACTTACTAAGTAAATTATCAACTGCGCTCGAGATTAACCTACAAAATAAACACAATCACGTGTTCTGTTATGTATATTACCTAATAACAGTGTTTTGCGCTTCTGTGTTGCTGTCGAAAGGTATGGTAAAAAAATATACATATTCAAGGCATTTTTTTTAATCTGACTGAAGTAGCAAATGAGCATGCTGTCCATCTGATGGTAAGTGGTCACTGCCGCCCATGGACATCTGTAATCAACTTCACACAGAACATCGGTTTTAGCTGAAGATGCGTTGCTACGCTTAAAATGTGCCGGCAACCACACCCTCCCCTCGAAACGCAAGGAATGCTTCACGCTAGAAATATGTGTGGCGGTGGTTCTTCTCCGTTCGAACTACATTTTATCTGACGCTCATCACCAGTAGTGGCCACAAACCCTCAAATGGACCGCATGCTAGTTTGCTACTTCCATATTATAAAAAAAAAATCGCGTGTGTGTCATCACGACACGGTAACAGTAATCACAGGCTATCGTATGTGCATCTAGCTATTAACATTATCTGTTTACGATAGATTATCTTTTCAACGAGCGGATGTGAGAGCGGTTACTAAGGAATATAAGGCTATAAAGACTCGTGATGATGCACTTATAGTGAAGGAAGGGGGGAAAGGAATACTAGTATCTATATAGTATTTTTTGGTATTTTTAGTAAGGATTTGAAGGTGGTAGAACCAGTGTAGTTCGATCGGGGAAGTACCACCGCCACACCTATTTCTAGCGTGAAGCATTTCTTGCGTTTCGATAGAAGGGTGTGGTTGCCGGCACACTTTTACATGAGGCGACCATCATAGTCCTCGGGAGTAGCAACGCATCTGTGTTTGACTTCAGATAGAACCCATGTTCTGTATGAAGTTGATTACAGATGTCCATGAGCGGCAGTGACCACTTACCATCAGGTGGGCTGCATGCTCGTTTGCTACTTCAGTCAAATAAAAAAAAAAATATGGAGTGCGAGTTACAGGTGCGAATTTATTCATAGCAGAGCAGTGATAGCCTCATGGTTGAAACTTGCCCTCTCAATCGGGGGGTCCGAGGTGCAAACCCAGGCATACGCCAGTGTTTTATGTGCTTATTAGAAATCAATTATCACTGCTTTTCGGTGAACGAAAATATCGTGAGGAAACCTACACACCCGAGAGTTCTTTAAAAAAAAACGTTCTCGGATGTGTGTGAAGTCCTCCAATTCACACTTGGCCAGCGGTGGACTATGACCTAAAAACTTTCTCATTCTGAAAGGCCCCATGCCCAGCATTGGGACAATAATAGGTTGTACCCCATTTATAGATTACGCGTTTATGTATTTGAAAAGGTACAAACTCCTGCAAAATACATAGGATACAGTTACGTTCCAAGCATACCCATATGTTTACTTATTCCATAAAATTATATGTTTCCATCGGGATTCGAACCTAAAACCTTTGTGAAGGATCTGCACATTAGGTATGCCTGCGCAAATAGGATCTTAAAATCTGATAGCAGAGGTCACTTTAGGGGTAAGTCTATGCCGCAGTGCGCTACTCCATACATTACGATTCCAGTCACTCAGGCATGAGGTCCAATTGAAACGTGCGCTCCGTGATCGGAAATATGAAATATGCGCTACTGCCTTGGGACTTATAATATTTGTAGTCTTTTAAAAACACTACTCACCCGTCGCAACGGTCGAAATTCGACCGTAATTAAACTCAAAAACTAAACTTCATGTTGTCCAAAGTAGCACAATTATCTCTCAAATAATTAAATGTTACTAATTTCTTTTTACCTTTCAGTTGTATTTAAAATAACTTTAAGTTATTTTAAATACAACTGAAAGGTAAAAAGAGGTTTAATTCACTAAGCTACAAGAAAAAAAATAACTGGTATTTTGACAAAGGCATCTGACATTTTAGATATTATGTTTCCATAGTGACAATGAAAGTTTTATTTCGTTGTGTGTTCATGTCAAATGCATGGTAGTGTGCATTCGGCAGTCACAGAGGCGTTGCTTGCTATCATTGTGCAGTTCCCATTAAACATTTTAAATACTTCACTAGCTCTTAACTTTTTTAAATACCAAAATCAGTTAGCACCACAGACTACGTAAAAGGCTCAGACAGACAGACATAGGAAACTTTAATTTTATTAAGTTGTTACTTTTAAACCTTGATTCCTTGTAAGCTGTTTAAAAACATTTGACAGGGTAAACTACTAGTCCTACTCTTTACCTTCTTTTAACGAAGCGCAGCATGATTGGGACGTATTAGACGTCCCAAACCTCGCCTAGGTGTGGGAGGAGATTATTAACTACTGAGTATTTAAATTTAAAAATTATTTGTTGTCGTCAACCCATTATTGTCCCATTGCTGGGCACGGGTCTTCTCTCAGAATGAGAGAGTATTAGGCCATAACCACGCTGGCCAAGTGCGAATTGGTGGACTTCACACACCTCCGAGAACTTTTTTTTTTATAAAGAACTCTCGGGTGTGTAGGTTTCCTCACGATGTTTTCCTTCACCGAAAAAATATTTAAAAGTATAAAAATAAAAACATATTAATCTGTTAAAGTTATCAGCATTGTAATATAGTGTCTAAATGTAAGTCTCTTATAAATCAATACGAGTATGTGAGTGCCATAGATTTAGAACGCCTTAACCAGCACAGTTAATTTTAGGCGCCCTTTTTTAACCATCTTATGTAATCAAAATTATTGTAAACCAAAAAATTTAGTAATTAACGATCTTTCTTTCTTTCTATTCAGTAGTAAAAAATGAAAAGTTATATCCACTCCGAATCTCATTTACTATGTTACATACATAAAAAAAAAATGGTTCCCATAATTAGGTCATCAACTTTATCAGTAGCGGCCACAGTACAGTAGTAGTAAACAGCTGTGAAAAGTATTGTAATTACTTCCACAGGAAAAAGAAAAGCAATTATAAAGCAATTAAACTTAGCGAGAGGAGACGAGCGGTGATTATGAGGTATAAGTGCCTGATGAGCTTTTAGAAATTTGTAAGTTGTGTGTACTTAGGCATAACTTAGCACAAGTTTGGTTTGGTACTTTATAGTCTTATAGTTTCATGAATTTATGAAATACTAGGTCAGTCCTGCCGCTTCGGACACGTCTACCATGAGAATGAGTTTCCTATGTGTTAATCTACCTAGATTGTTTTACGCTGACATTTGGTACATACATTTTTTTCTAACTGAAATGCCAAACGAACACGCAGTCAACCTGATTGATGGTAACTGCTCACTGCCGGTCATGGACATCTGTATTCAACTTCATACAGAACATGGGTTCTATCTGAAGTCAATCACAGATGCGTTGCTACTCCCGAGGACTATGATGGTCGCCTCATATAAAAGTGATAAAATACAAAAAAATATATTCCTATATAAATTTATGACCTCATAAATTGATGACATCTTAAATTATGTGTGTACCACATGTCAGTGAATCGGACCGGTAGTTTTTGCATGAAAGAGTAACAAACACACTTTCATACTCACATTTTTAATATTACTAGTTTCCCATTTATAATATTACTAGTTGACCCGGCGAAATTCGTTCCGCCTAAAAGTCAAAAATCTAAACTTACCTTTGTTGCACTCCTATACATGTATTATACATATGAACCTTCGTCCTGAATCACTCTATCTATTAAAAGAACTGCGTTAAAATCCGAAGCGTAGTTTTAAAGATCTAAGCATACATAGGGACAGACAGCGAGAAGCTACTTAGATACCAAGTAGTGATACTCCAAAGTTGAGTAAAGAAAATTAATTAAAAAGAAAATAATTCTTAACTTTATCATGTCGTGAAGTTATCACTGTTATATTGCTAGATATGAGCATATCGTCAAAATGAGAAATATCCCATAATGTTAAATAATCCCATAATGTGATTTCCTTTCACTCTTAAAAAAATATCATAATCGATATTTAAAACGAACATGACTCTGTACCATTGGTCCTTACCATGGTAACCCCGATCTCAATAGACCTTCCACAGGCGAAATTTAATCTTACGATGTGATAACTATCTTTATTTAAAGTAACCTATACTGTGATTGACATTATATACACTTTTACTGATTGTTGATACGATGTTTGAATAAGTAATTATTAATTTAGTGTCTGACATTGATAGATTGTTTTAATGAGTAATGTTTTTTATATGTAACGGGTACAAATGATATGCGCATTTTGAATTCTTTTTGCAGATATGTTGACCCACTTATATGGATCGTGGTCACGGCTAAACTGCGTGGCGGGGAGAAACCGTTCAAAAACACTAGTGGCAAATTCATCTTTGTACTTTTTGTAAATAGTCTCTAGCTCTTTAGTAGCTCTTTTATCAATGATCTCTTCCTCCTTTGCAGTTTCATCGTGACCACGATCCATGAACGAATTGAAATATCGGCAAAAATAATCCAAAAACCACACAGCTTAAGTACTGCCTAAATATTATAACGAATCAATCCGCGGTAATATTAGTTTTAAGTGAATTAGTAATTTTATTCAATATATCTGGCGGCCCCAGAGGAGTTTTCCTATTAGGTTTTTTTATATCAAAAGTTTTTAATATCAAAACAAAAAAGCAGAGTAGTGGTTGACGTCGCCTATGGACTTTTGCAGCAATTGAAGAATCGTCAATGCATCGACGGCTTTAATAAAGAGCTCTTTTTGCACTTTTTTCAAGAGCCTCATGTCATAGACCTTTTGGGAATACTTCGTATAGAAAATTTAATTGTTTCAAAGAGTATAAAGAAGCTTCTAACCACATTTGTTTAAAGCTTAGAACGCAGTCATAATTTTGTAAAAAGTAAAAGGAAATAAAGCATAATTTCATCCATACTAGTCCATCCAAATATTATACTGGCGAAAGTTTATGAGTGTCCATGTTTGTTACTTCTTTACGTCTAAACGGCTGGAGCGATAGTTATAAAAATTGGTAGGGAGTTAACTGATACTCCGGATTAACATATAGGCTACTTTTTACTGTGGGAAAATATCTTATTCCCACGGGCCAGTCGATTTTTGTAAACGCGGGCGAAGCTGCGGGAAACAGCTAGTATTTTTATAAAGCTTAGAACGCAGTCATAATTTTGTAAAAAGTAAAATGAAAAAAAAAATGTGATTTCATTCATAAAAAGCTTTTAAAGGGTAATTTTCAAAACTCGTTTGGTGTAGAAAATTACCCTTTCAAAGCTTTTTATGGATTCTTGGGCTTTAGAAATTCGTTGACCCGGTGACCCGTTTACTATACATTGGTACAAAAGATCGGGATTTCTTTGACAATCGCAGGTTTCAAGCGACAGGTCGTTTCAAATGACCATAACGCGTTACAAAATTCTCACGACTTTCTTTAGAAATCAGACATGTGTGTGCGTGTGTATGAGGGAGAGAAAGACGGAAATAAAAACTTTTTAACAAAAAATATCTACCGACTTCCATGTCACAAAAAAGTAAAAAATAATTTAAATATATTTTGGTCTAGAACATACTCAGTACTTAGTACATAGTCCTGAAGTCGGTGCTCGACATATTTCGCTGGACGACGGTAACTACGTCCTATATGAGCACCGACTTCAGAACTATGTACTAAGTACTGAGTATGTTCTAGACCAAAATATATTTAAATTATTTTTTACTTTTTTGTGACATGGAAGTCGGTAGATATTTTTTGTTAAAAAGTTTTTATTTTACACTTTTTAGTGACTATATTTTTATGTTTGTATTTAAATAAAGCCTCTAAGTTTGCTTTGTGCATCTACATATTCACAAAAATTAAACATAAAACACTTTTACAATTCATACAAACAGGGCGCCCCCTCTGGAAGTACCCCTCCATCATCAGGGTTGAGGAGTTGAAGGTCAAATTTTTCATCTTATATTGTTGCTTAGTAATCTTATAACATATACGTTAGTACCAGGTGGCTAACTTCTATGGCTCAGGCTTGCAGTACCCTGCATCATCAGGGTTTAGGAGTTGAAGGTCAAAATTTTAATTTTGTGCCTCTGTTTGGTATTATTTTTACATACCCGTAAGCACCAAATTGCCAACTCCTATGGTTTAGAATTGAAGTACCCCTTCATTATCAGGGTCGAGGAGTTGAAGGTCAAAATTTTAATTTTGTGCCTCTGCTTAGTATTATTTTTACATAACCGTAAGCACCAAATTGCCAACTCCTATGG
Organism: Spicauda simplicius; assembly: GCA_949699795.1. Lineage (NCBI taxonomy): Eukaryota > Metazoa > Arthropoda > Insecta > Lepidoptera > Hesperiidae > Spicauda > Spicauda simplicius. Next base: position 13,571,362 of record OX453075.1, on the reverse strand, counting down.
TTTAGGATTGAAGTACCCCTTCATCATCAGGGTTGACGAGTTGAAGGTCAAATTTTTGATTTTATATTTTTGCTTAGTATTTTCTTTACATAACCGTAAGCACCAAATTGCCAACTTCTATGGTTTAGGATTGAAGTACCCCTCCATCATCAGGGTTGAGGAGTTGAAGGTCAAATTTTTCATCTTATGTTTTTGCTCAGTAATCTTATAACATATACGTAAGCACCAAATGGCTTATTCCTATGGTTTTGGCTTTAAGTACCCCTGCATCATCAGGGTTGAGGAGTTGAAGGTCAAATTTTTGTCCCATGAATTTGCTTAACAATTTCATTATATATTCGCAAACATCAAACGACCAACTTTTATAGTTCAGGCTAGCAGTACCCCTGCATCATCAGGATTGAAGAGTTGAAGGTCAAATTTTTCATAGTAAATACCTACATAGTAATTTTATTCTATATTTTACTCAATTGGACTTCTCCAGCTAAGGTTCGGCCGACTATCACTAATTTTATTATTTTGCTCCAAAAAGTTGAAGATCCTATGATTAGAACCTTATCAAACTCTTATCAGACTACCCCTGAAGTACATCCTTTCTAATAAAAAAAGAATCATCAAAATCGGTTGGCGGGATATTGAGTTATTCATACATTTATCGGGCACATTGAAAATGCAAATTTAAGACTTATGCGTTTTTCTTATAGATGCCCTTGTCAAAAAAATACTAAAAAAAAATGGGACCCTGTGACACGCACTACCTTTCAAATAAAAAAAAAAAACATCTAAATCGGTTCACCCAGTCCGGAGAAATGAGGTAACAAATATAAAAAAAAAAAAAAAAAAAAAAAATACAGACGAATTGATAACCTCCTCCTTTTTGGAAGTCGGTTAAAAAAGAGCGCGTGCGGTCGTGTGTGCGTTTAAAGAAAGCATGTAAAATGAGCAATAAATATATTTTCCATAACATTTATTATCCGTAAAAATATAAATAATTAGTCCATCATCTTTGGGCATCCGCCATATTGGATATAGAGTAAAGTCACAAATCTATTCATGCGTTGTCATCCAAACCAACGTTGTCATCCAAATCTCATTTCAATGTGTTAGGATTAACTAGTATTAAATTCAGTTGCAACATTTAATTCGAATTATACTGACGCGAACAAGTCAAGTAATTTTTTTATTTTACTTGACTTGACGTAATAAAGTACCTGGGGCAAATAAGGGCCACTAGCGATAACTGGCGCTTAAATACTTCTATTATAGTAGAAAATTAATTCACATATTCAAAAGAGCCATAGGTATTCGGAGCTGTTAGCGTGCGGCCCGTACGTCCTGCCATTTTACCAGTAGCCACCTATTGGCGACAGACTGCGCTAAACCGCTTGGATTTATAATTATTGGTGACAAAGACAGACAAAAAAAAAACATGCGTGCGTACAAAGTACACATGTCAGAAGTGAAACTTCTTTGGCGAACTAATTTATAAATCTTGTTTATATTTATACAAATCTAAAACTTTAAATTTCCAAGATTAAGAGGAAGGAAAAAAGGCGTGATACTTCTCACTCGCTTGCTCCCTACTCTCACTCCACGGCTAGTTGCTCATGCTACGTTCGCCCTGTCTTACTCTCTCTCAATCGGTCTCGATCACTCTCTCTCTCTTTTCCGACACTTCCGTTGCATACCGGCGTGACGTTTCATCTGTAAAAATTTTACCTTCATGCGCCTAAAGAAGTTTCACTTCAAAAAATCTTTGTCAAACACTTACGTCCTCTTCTATGTTTCTATTTTTGGACATATCCAAAGGGTAGATTGAGCGGGTGAAGTCTTATACATGTTCATTCACCCGTTGACCCGTTTACTGAACAAAGATATTGTACAAAGATCGGGATCTCGGCTTTGACCGTCGCAAGATCAAAGCCACAGGTCCTATTGAGATTCAAATTAAGCGTGACAAATTCTCCGTTCTTATATTTGGGGTTTCCTACTTTGGAATACAGAAAAGTCATACGAATTATTTATTGCTACTTTTCATTGCTGATTCCCTTTTTATTTATAACTCCTGTTAAAACATTTTTGACAGCGAATAGACAATTTTTAATCCTCTTTCTCGTATTCCATATAATTTTGTTACAACGCAAAAGCGAAATATCTGATAACAGGGCATTCCTTTAACTTCAATGAAAGAGCAGTTTCAAAGCTATTTTTAATCAAAAACGACATTCTAAAGGAATAAAATGGAGGCTGGTATTAAATCGAGTCTGAATATGACAGCAAACAAACGCACAATGGCCTCTCGGCGTTTGTGATAGCACTCAGAGAACGGACAGTGACGCAAAATGGCCTGCATTGAGATAAAAGTAAAAAGGTACCGCCTATTCTAATTCCAGCGCTTGGAAAACTGTCTGTTTAGCTCCCAAAGGTACGTTTGCTTCGCAAGGCCGGTCACTTTAATTAGGCTGTTTTCTAGGATTACAAGTTTTGTCGATCGATATTTAAATCTTCTCGTCAACTCATTATTGTTCCACTGCTGAGCACGAGTCTTCTTTCAGAATGAGATAGTTTTAGGCCACAGTCAACCGCGCTGGCCAAATGGACATTTAAATAGCAATAATTAATTACTAATGGGTATAAATTAAAACATACATTAAAGTATAAAATATAAATATAATTATATGATGGAGTTTTTTATTACAGTAAAATGTATTTTGAGTATGTCATTGATTGCTCCACACTGTTACGTGAGTTATAATAATATTTAATCTGATAAATTTGAATAATTATCATCAGAGAAAATAAGGGTATTGTATAAGTTTAACGCCTTAATTTATATTTTACTTAGAGTTGGATACGTTATTAAGCGTACAATATCCACACCGTAATTTGATTAATCTCGAAACTTCCGCATATTATTTGAATACGGGAATCGAGCAATAGCACACAAAGGGCACATGGCACTTGACGCTGTCACTGTGCGCCAGTCGCAGCTGTACTTGACGAGCGTCAACTGAACGGCTACACAGTATCGTGATTCGATTAAGGGACAGCGGTCATAGTATATAGGCGCTGGCGTGTTGCGGACTACACAGTATACAATATCCATAACATAATTCGATTCAACTAAAAAGTTTCAAACATTATAATACGGGAATCGAGCAATACAAAGGGCACATGGCACTTAACGCTGTCACCGAGCGCCAGTCGCAGCTGTTGACGAGCGGACTGAACGTCTATACCATGGTATCGTGATTCGATTAACGGGAAGCGGTCATAGTATGTAGGTGACGGCGTATTGCAGACTGCATAGTATACAATATCCATATCATAATTCGATCCAATTCTAAAGTTCTAAACATTATTTGAATACGGGAATAGAGCAGTAGGCACACAAAGGGCACATGGCACTTGACGCTGTCACCGAGCGCCAGTCGCAGCTGTTGACGAGCGGACTGAACGTCTATACCATGGTATCGTGATTCGATTAACGGGAAGCGGTCATAGTATGTAGGTGACGGCGTATTGCAGACTGCATAGTATACAATATCCATATCATAATTCGATCCAATTCTAAAGTTCTAAACATTATTTGAATACGGGAATAGAGCAGTAGGCACACAAAGGGCACATGGCACTTGACGCTGTCACCGAGCGCCAGTCGCAGCTGTTGACGAGCGGACTGAACGTCTATACCATGGTATCGTGATTCGATTAACGGGAAGCGGTCATAGTATGTAGGCGACAGCGTATTGCAGAGTACATAACATAATACGTACTTTATATTAGGGTACTCAATTTATGCAGTAATAGCTAAAGGTTTGATGCTCAGATAATGCCACTATCTACATACATAGTCCCCACAAGGATTTTCTACAGAGTCGTGAGTGGACACAATGACAAATACACAAACACTCAGTCAGAAAGCAAAATAAACCATTCAGATCGGGAATCGAACCCGGAACCCGTTGCGTATAATACCGGCGAAGCGAATTTGAAATGCTACTGAGTTTGACTTGAAAATTGTCTGAGGTAGCCAGACTTTTGAAGTCAAATGTAACCTGTGTTAAAAAAGGTCTTAAGTTAAGCCTACCAATTTTCACTTGACGACCCGCGTGGCGGAGCGGTTGCCATACCGGTCTGACGCGCATTGGGTCCCGGGTTCGATTCCCGGACAGGCAGGATTCTGAATGATGAGTTTAGATTCATGTTCTGGGTCTGGGTGTTTGTGTATTCGTCTTGTGTATGTCCATGGCACCTACGACACAGGAGAAAATCCTAGTGTGCTATGAGTGTAGAAAGCGTGAGCGTGAACTTGGTCGGCATGGTAGAAAGATTCATGTGGTCGGCAGAGTTCAGAAGAGTTGATAACAATAAAGCAGAATAGTCTATTGTGAACAATATAATTATGTCGTTTGCACACATACAAGAACTGGACACACAGATAAAATACCAAATATTTTATAAGAGACATATTTAACTTTAAATGCGCTCAACTTTATAATTTACGTTTATGAACAATTAGTTTTTATTCATACAACTTCTTATTATATACTATTTCTTTTACAAGATATCCCTCTTTAAACTTTAATTTTACTCCAAGGAAACTCGAGCTTTACAAAAATGTAGACATAAATTTTGCAGGAGTTTGAGCACACAAAGTAAAGCCCTTAGGACAACAAGTTATTATATTATAGTCCTGACCTCTGTGCATGGAGTAAGTTTGTTTGAAAGCCTTCAATAATTAATCTCGGTGAAAATGTTTTAAAGCAAGCAGAAATATTTAATACAAGAACACATTTTACGTGTGTCATAAACGCGACAAAGTTTTAAGTGGCTCCTGTAAGTCGCTTGATGTTTATTTTTATTTTTAGCCAACTTTCGTAAATGAGTGTGTGTTATTTTATTATGAACTTATACATACACAAGTATGTGTGCACACACCAACAAGCATCATATTTAAAAAAATAAAAAAAATACACATCCCTAAGTAATATATACCTCTAACTATAACCCATAACACATACCCTGTTATGTTGGATTTTACAAAGCGGTACCAGACGCATCGAAAATCGAGTATAACAAATCATGCCTCATATCGCAAGAATTATCCAAAATTAACACAAAGAGGCGCGCGCAATTCAAACTTAGCACCTACCTTACCCCTTATATTTGTATGAATCAAACGCGGCAAAACAGGCCAGCCGGTATACAAATTACAGTTTGTTTATTTTGAAAACACAGCTCTTTGTGTTGTATAGCAGAGAAATGTATAATAGAGGCAGTGACAATGACCCAGTGACACGTGGGAGACCTCTGAGACCTCTTCAAAAACGAGCAAGCCTTCATGTCACGAACTAACAGGCTGTTACTATTTTAGTTCTCGTAAATTATTTGTAAAGCTTTGTTTGTGTTTATTCTCCTTCATTATAAATAGACACCCCTTTGTCGAGAATTCACAAAATTAGACTATATACAAAATTTAAAGGTATATACCTTAAAGAGACGCTTAGGCGATTCCCCGAAGGTCTATAAATAATGGCTTCTTTGCCTCTAGCAGTTCAGTTTTTCATTTTATTATTGCTCCAGTTTACTCATGTTATTTATGTATATTTAAATTAAGAGGATTTCATTTTTTCCTATTTGAGCAGCCACAACTTGTATTATTGTAACTAAAAGTTCAAAGTTAAGTAACGTTTTGTGTTGCCGTGAGTTAGATGAACCTGCCATAGACGCCAGTGACTTATATTCGTAGGGCGGCATGAAGTCCTGATTAAAATAATTACACAGTTAAGCAGTCTTAATGCTTTTTTTTTGTTCTCGAGGGGGAAACCTTCAAAAGGTACCCGACGCCGTGGGAGCGACGCAGGGTTATGTGGGATTTTTACCGCACTAAAACCCCCCGGTGGCCGTCCTCCGGACGGAGGACTCCGGGTACTCGGTCCGACCGCAACCGGAATACTCTGAGCGCGTTGCTCCATCGGGCTCCTCCCAGATGGGTGGCTGGGCCCACCGCTCCGTCTAGTCTTTACGACGATATGCGACCACATATACCGCCGTCCTTCCCGGGATCGCCTGACCCAACGGTTCGAGCTCCCACTCTAGCCGCCTGCAACCCCGGAAGCCCCTTTTAGTCGCCTCTTACGACAGGCAGGGGATGCCGTAGCCCTATTCTGATCCCGGAACTACAGGGACAAGCAGTCTTAATGCTATCATATAGTCTTGGTATTTGGTTCGAGAACTGTGTCAATGGTTAGTCAATAGTCAATAAAGTAATAGTTAAGTATTATAACCATTTAGAGTAATCGTCACTGGACTTTCAATCACACTTCCTAATTGCTGCCCTGAATAATCTTGCACACTTTTAAATCTTACGAAAGAAGTTTTTGTTTGAGTAGCGGAACATTAAATTTTACGAGGTGACGAAATCAATTTCCGTTCAGGATCAACTTTCGGTATACAATTATTTTATTTTATAAACAATTAAAAATTAAATGGATTTTTGCTTTTGAAAGTATTACATATTGTATTTGTATTCATCTGTTGGCATGTTTTGATAGTTATGATATTGGGTATTCCACGTTCTTTAAAGGGCTTTTAAAGCTGTTTTTTTATCTGATCGAAGTAGCAAACGAATATGCAGTCTACCTGATAGTAACTGGTCACTGCCGCCCATGGACATCTAAGTAACTTCAAATAGAACATGGGTTCTATCTAAAGTCATTCACAGATGCGTTGTTACTACCGAGGACTATGATGGTCGCCTCATATAAAAGTGTGCCGGCAACCACACCCTTCCATCGAAACGCAAGAACTGCTTCACGCTAGAAATAGGTGTGGTGGTGGTACTTCCCCGATCGAACTGTACTACTGGTTCTGTTTCTTTGCGTTTACCTAATCATCGCATTTTTTTTAAAGATAATGGCGTTATACCTCTAAGGCATTATGGGCGGATTAAAAATATAATTTCTTTTTATATGTGTTATGATTAAGGATATCTTTATCAGAGCAAGTAGACGGTTTTTTAAATTTATTTTATTAACCCAACTAAAAAAAATATCGTAGGCGTGCTCGGAGCGTAAGTTCAGCATTTTACGAGGTGGCAAGATCAACAGATTCGTTCCTCATTCGATATGGGCACTTAATTATCTTAAACAAACACGGTACACGTGGTCTGGCGGGGGCTTTTCGGCAACGGGGTCACCGACCCACCACGTTTAATGCTTTATTAGTCACGATTAGGATCGCCCAAATTAATTATACGTCAACGCATTCGCGAATTTTATGCCCGCTGCACGAGTTGATAGATTTGCACGAAGGAGGTCGACTCTTTGACGAATATTTCTATTACGATTATTTTTAGTGGTATTGTAATATGGTGAATTGTGAATTGACACTGTAATATGGCCAATTACAAGAAATCTGGTTAAAATTACATCAATTATGTTAAGTATAAAATAATATTTCTTATCATTTAAATTGTGAGATTGAGCTTACAACGTCGTCACGTAAAACTTATCTACGTACTTATCTAGCAGCAATACTTTTTGTTTTAAAATCCATTGTTACAACGATTACTGACGTCCATATACCAATTAATAAAGAACAACAAAATTCATCGTAAAACCTTATCGTACATGGCATATAAACGCGTATCGCTTTATACACATTAACTTCGAGTGAGGTCACGTTCGTCCCTTAAGTCCAACTAGTTACACATACACCTGTTAAAACTATAAATATATTTCCAGTAACTCACGATCATTTATTTGGTTACACAGTAAACATGGTAAAACCATATATGTAAGACTTAATCGCTTTTAAAGACCGTAAAGTTTAGCAGCGGGCTCACGGGTAGGATGACCATCTGTTTTGTTTAACTAATACCAGTTCAGTATTTACATTATTTCAATAACGCCCTAAAACTTTTTCTTTTGTGAAGTTAATGGCGTTAGAACTGTGCTTTTACATTTTTATTCGTATACATATATCACAAATTATATGCCGTATTCAAACATAGGTAAAAGAGTAGAGTTAATATTGGTAAAACTGAAAGGATGCGCAACTTTTTATGCCGACTATAATAAGGAAGCCAAAATCCAATCACATGGTATACATAGTTCGACCTGGGAGGTACCACCACCACACATATTTTTAACGCAAAGAAGTTATTGAGTTTCGGTTGAAGGGTGTGGTTGCCGGCGCACTTTCGTATGTAGCGGACATCAGGTGGATTGAATGGTCGTTTGCTACTTCAATTATATAAAAAAATAAAAAATAAGACTTGTTTTAGTATTGTACAAAACTACGCGCAATATCTTGTTAAAATTATGCGATTGAAACGACTTAAAACGTAACCCCGACTAGTTAAATTCTTCTCAGGTTATATTTTAGCTGAGGAAGTGAAGCGCGACTGATCGATCGAGCGATTGCTTTGCGCACCGGGCGGTCGCCGAAATCAATTGAACGATTAGATCTCTAGCTGCCAATTTGTTGTAAGCCACTCTGTCAGATGTGCAAACTATGCTCATTAATGCTTCCGATAGGTAACGGAGTCGATGCTGACTTTGATGGGTTAACGAACAAATATAATAGCTATTTAAAAGATGAAATATTTTTTGTACTTCGATTGCAATGGCACCGTATCTTATTAATTAATATATTATTAATGTGGAAGTTCGTGAGGATTTATGTGTTTGTTATTTTTTCACGTAAAAATCTTCAGATCGCATTTCACTGAAATTTAGCACACAGATAATTTATGACCTACATTAAAATATGGGTTACCATTACCAGGGTAAACGTGATCTAAGCGAGTGGAGTCATAGGAATAAGCTAGGTAATTTATAAAAGCGGATTCAGTAGGATGTGTTTCGCTAGATTGTCTCATAAGTGTAACATGTATGATACCAGTTCCATTTTGGGTTGAATTCAGATGACGAAGAGTGACAGTGGGCTAAAAGAATGTCCGCTATTGTCAAAAAGCCTTGTTACTCTCCATCTACACAGATGTCCATTGTAAACAAATATAAACGGTTCAGTTCAGTGCGTCGCGGTGTGAAGAATTTTTATGTGTCCGCGGGAAATGTACGTCTATTGCTGTGATGACGTCGTAATGTATTGGCGACGTAACTACGCCGTAAAACATTAGGACTATTGCTAGCTTTTGTGTCAATTAGAAGGGTTCTGCTCTTTACAATAGTGACTTGTTTGAGCTGTTTCATCATCATCATCAGCCCGTTTTAGTCCACTGCTAGACATAGGCCTTTCCCTAGGCGCGCTACTGAGCCCGATCTTCTTCTCCTGGGCGGCGGGAAGCTCCTCATCCAGGTACTTCCCGCCCCCCGGCGCAGATCGTCGCGCGAACGAGCAGGAGGGCGTCCCACGCTACGTTTACCCAGACGCGGTCTCCACTCTAATAACCGCTTACTCCAACTATTGTCGGTTGTACGGCAGATGTGACCGGCCCACTGCCACTTCAGCTTGCTGGCCTTTTGAGCTATGTCGGGCTGTTTGTGTTACTGCATTGTTGGGCAGGGCATTATTCGCAATTCATTGGTGGTGTTGGAGCGTGCTCTCATACAGTTTTAAGCCAGATTAGTATTTTAAAATGCCAAAAGAACATTCTAATTACAGAATTCACCCCTTGTTGATTTATCTATTTCATACATGGTGATGTTCAGACCTGAACAAATTAAAACCTAGTAAAAAAAAAATAGTATCCTTTTACAGTCTTTATTTTAGGTATTCTTTGATATGTAAATGATCCTTGTGGGAATTCTAAAAACATGTGCTGAATTTGGATCACAGTAAAGTGTTTCGCACAAAGCGTCAAGTCTACAACTCTTCTCCGTACCCTTTCGGTTATTTAGTATTTCAATCGTGTGATTTCATGAGTAGTGTTATAGTAGGTTTATTAAGCGGAATTGCTGGCATTCTTCCCACGACCTTTTGCCAATTTGATAATGTAACTTTGCATATGAAATTTTAAACAAAACTGTGATAACAATTATCTGCATGTTTGTTTCAATGGCGTGTTTATTGGAGTGCATATTGATAAATCATTGCATAACTGGCAGTTTTCCTTTACTTCAGCAAAATAAAATTTCATTAAGTAAAAGAGTTTTGTCTTTTCAGTTGATTACAGGTTTTTCGTAGTACAAGAACTAAAATCCACATACATCTAACAAATTGTATATAGAACAAGATATTCTATATTATTTTCTTTTCAAGGTGGTAGAACCAGTGTACTTCGACCGTGGAAGTACCATCACCACACCTATTTGTAGCGTGAAGCATTTCTTGCGTTTCGATAGAAGGGTGTGTTTGCCGGCACACTTTTACATGAGGCGACCATCATAGTCCTCGGGAGTAGCAACGCATCTGTGACTTCAGATGGAACCCATGTTCTGTATGAAATTAATTACAGATTTCCATGGGCGGCAGTGGCCACTTACCATCAGGTGGACTGCATGCTCGTTTGCTACTTCAGTCAGATAAAAAAAATATAATGGGGTGTTTTGCAAATGAATGAATAATATAATCAGGTGTTTTGCAACTGAATCTGAAAAATTACTCCAAAGTCAGAACTCAGCATCTCTCTGCTGTTTTGAAGCGGTAATTGATATGATAGTACTGTATTTGTTGGAGAACGGCAAAAATACCACATTAAAATACATCATAGAATAGCCGAAAAAAAATCTAGAACAAGAAGAGAATAAACGCAGGTAGAAGCCAGCGATTATTCTCTGCTTTGAAGTAAGACAGTAATGAGCTGTTCTCTTTTTAGCCATTAACGTAGGAATCTCATAAAAGGACTGCATAGAAGCTACGGCCATTGTATCTGAGGGGCTATTCAGCCGTTTTCTGAATGCAATAATAGAAGCAGAGGCTATCTACGTTCAGGACCAATTAGTCTTTGAGTAAGCCTATTAGTTCCACTCTAATTACATCCACTCAACATAGAGACCAATTTTCAAAAGTGTTTTTGTTTCTTTTTTATAAGATTGAAGTTAAACGAGCGTAAAGTTCATTTAATTGTAAGTGGTCACTGCCGCCTAGTCATTTGTAAACAACTTCATTTATAACAGGGGTTCTATCTGAAGTCAATCACAGATGTGTGTAAGTGTTGTTACTCCTGAGGACTAAGATGATCACTTCATATGAAAGTGACCCGGCAACCGCACTCTTCCACTGTAAAGGTGGCGGTTCGCGCCTTGACAGAGACAAGAGATCGAGACAAGAGACCACGACCGAAGACCGCGACCGTTACTTGACATTAGGCAATGCATAAGCGACAGTTACCAAACGAGACGGAGACAAGGAGACAGAGACGCGAGACGGAGACGGTCGCTGCCCAGGACGAGTAGTGTCTCGTGTCGCGCTCCAAAAACATCTCTTTAGTGCTTAAAATGAATACTTTTTCTACTTCTTGAGTATTTTTTCATCAAACATAAGGCTATTCTTCATTAATAGCAAAAATAATCCTTTTTGGCGTCTATTTAAATATTATTTCTAAGCAAGAAGAAATTTTCTTTTAGTTTTGTATTTGTAATCATAATATAAGACAAATCATCGTATTCTTCTTCCTCCATTGGAAGTTCTCCTACTTGGTTTTCCATCATATTATGACTAACTTCACCGACAGACTCTCCGATACTGACGTCTTGTTTGAGAAGAGTCCGAGATACTTGTCGCGGTCTCCGGTCTCGGTCTCGCCTTCAGTACATGCGGAAGAGACCGACACATTTGTCGCAGTCTCCGGTCGCATTCTCCAGTCTCCAGAACTGCATTTCTCCGGTACTTCTTTGATCGAATCATTCTCTTTTTGTCTCCTTTTTTAAGGATTTATTTAATTAACTAGCTTTTGCCCGCGGCTTCGCTCGCGTGGAATTTAGTCTGCCACATAAAGTTTGCAAGGTGGTAGAGCAATGGTTCAACCAGGGAGTTATCACCGCCGCACCTATTTCTACCGTGAAGCAGTTCTTGTGTTTCATTAGAAGGGTGTGGCTGCCGGCTCGCTTTTATATGAGGCGATCATCAAAGTCCTCGAGAGTAGCAACGCATCTGTGATTGACTTCAGATTGAACCCTTGCCCTACTTCCTAAATCTGTGTGTTTAAATTTCAAATCACAGGCACGTATATTAATTTGAATTAGTTTTGTCGGCAACGGATATTAATACTTATTCTGAAATTAAAAGTTTTAAGAAAGGGTCTCAAAACGCGTGACGGTTACCAACGCGCAGTTGGCTAGCGTGTTCAACTACGACGTAAACTACTGCTAATCTGACATATGTGCCGAGTTGTGTAACATTAAAAGGTCGATGACGATTGAATGCCATATCTAACCTTTTCCACTGTTTCATTCTTATTGACCTTTTTTTTTGTCGAGGGGGAAACCTTTAAAAGGTACCATACGCCGTGGGAGTGACGCAGGGTTATGTGGGATTTTTATCGCACCAGGACTCCGGGATCTTCAAAGGAACGCAACTGGAGTCCTCTGAGTGCATTGCTTCCTCCCAAGTGAGCGACTGGGTCCACCACTCCTTCTAGTCTTTACCACGATATGCGACCACAGGTATACCACCATCCTTCCCGGGATCGCCTGGCTGGACTGTTCAAGCTCCTTGCATCCTGGCTCTCACGACAGCATGCGACCACACATGCTGACATCTTTCCCGAAGTTGCTGACTGCGTGTTTCGAGCTCCCAGTCTAGCCGCACGCAACCCCGAAAGCCCCCTTTTAGTCGCCGCTTACCACAAACAGGGGATACCGTAGCCTTTTTCTGATCCCGGAACTACAGGGACGTCATTCACATTGACCTTTCCCATTTTGCTCCGTGATTTATAACCATTTACCTAAATATTAATTTCATATAACTTCGTTGTATATGGCGGCGGCGCACGGCGCGTACTGCCGGTCAATGAATTGAGTACGCAATATGTTATACTCGTAACATCTTCTAAACTACTTATCCAATTTACATAGTGTAAAAAGTAGATTTAATCTGTATTAGATGCTTGATTTTTTGAAATCATTTATTTTGATAAGGATTAATATTTAGTTTGTATAAAACCCATGGAAACATCAACTTCATATTTTTTTAATTTTCAAAGTATAAAAAGAGTTATTGTGGGTTATACATAAAATATAGATATATGCTGTCGCGGACTTTTATTTAGATCTATGTGAGCCAAACAATCCCACCGTACATTATATTTGGATATCTCCAACGGTTTAGGCAGCGTACGCGAAGATAGCTCTCAGAGGACAACTTTTTTTGCGACTAATCTGATATTTCTCGTTATAGTATAACCTTATTACACAAAAATCGGTATAAATTGTAGTCCATGTGTTATTCTGATGTATAACCTATATTACTGTAAAGTTTCAACCAAATCCGTTCAGTAGTTTTTGCGTGAAAGAATAACAAACACACATACATCCTCACAAACTTTCGCATTTATAATATTAGTAGGATTCCTTCTTTAGTGAAATTACATAACTCGTCATGTGATTTCATTACATTCTGAGTTTCTTTTTTATAGCTTTAAACCAAGTCAAACTGTCTTAAGTCATTTACGATTTATTTTTCCTTATCCTATATATCCGCGAATACTTTAGTAGTTTCATTTATATTACTAAAGACGGACCTGTTTTATGATAATTTTGTTGATACGTCTCGATAACTAAATAAATGTATGCATCAGACCTTGCTTCACCAGATCAGATAATAAGATCACTCATGAACTACGGCAATATTAAAGGCACTATAGACTGCAATCCACATATTCTTAAAAAGTTATAATACTTAACGTAAAAAGGACGTACACTCATTTGTTTTAGAGAAAGATTTGAAGTTATCAGCGTGGCGAATAATAAAACCTTGTCCTGAGAAACGTCGAAGCCCACCAGTGCTACATTAATGGATTGTGTGGTATTAAAATAAATTCAAGAACCTTTGTATACTCTACTCTACTATTAAAACCATTTCATTGTTTCAAAGTGTTACTTATATAAAATTACGTCGACGCTTCCGTGCTTTATACCCCTTGTCAAGCTCAGAGCGTCGCTCGCTTCAGTACAAATTATGTCGGTAACAGCTTGTGACATTGCCGTGAAACTGTTGTAAAGCAAAAAAAAAAAATTCTGATGGATACCTACCCTAGAATAATCACTAAATAATATAAAACAAAGTGGCTCCCGGCTTAGATACGAGTATATGCTTAGATTTTTAAAACTACGCAACGGATTTTAATGCAGTTTTTTTATATTAATAGAGTAAATCAATATGAAGGGTTTTATGTAAAATAATATACATGCATAATATAGTGGAGTAACACTGATGATTTTAAATTATTGACTTTAAGGCGGAACGAAGTTCGCCGGGTCAACTAGTGCAATATAATAAGTAATTTTCATGTTATGTGGGATGTGTGTTATTAGTACCGTAGGTGTGTAATTCTAATTGATTTTATTCGCAAGGAGCTACTATATTGTATAATCAAAAATCTAATTTTTGATTATACAATATGGTAGTCAGTGGCATATTCATATGTCTAAACATATGATATGCCACTGACAGTACCGTTTCACCGTCCATTTAAAAAACGGTTAACATTTACGTATCGTGTATCGTTTAAAATTAACATATAAAGGCGTTAAAAACTTTTTTTTATTTAATTTCTTATAACAAACTTATTAATTGTTTGTAATTTATTCAAAATACATATTTCCAACAGCTGTTTGCGAGGACGGACATTGAGTGCTCGTGTTATCACCGGCACTGGTGAGGCCGTTATCGAAGGATGACCTTTAAACATAGACAAAGGTTTGTTTATCTGACTGAAGTAGCAAACGAGCATGCAGTCCACCTGATGGTAAGTGGTCACTGCCGCCCATGGACATCTGTAATCATACATAGAGAACATGGGTTTCATCTGAAGTCAATCACAGATGCGTTGCTTCTCCCGAGGACTATGATGGTCGCCTCATATGAAAGTGTGGCTCTTCTGTGTGTTGGTTCTTCTGATTCGGGTGTTTCACTTATATGAGCCGTTTTAATGAAGCTTACAAGTGTTGAAATGCACCTGTGGCTGAACCCAGGTAAGCTATACACATAACCATGTGTGGCATACATGATTTTCTTGAAGCATACTACTTTTAATTAAACTTTTTATTATGTCGTTTACAACATGAAATATTTTCTTCAAAATACACTAAAAGCACAAGAACTATCCGCGACAGAGACCGCAAGTATAAGCCACGAGGCATCCC
The DNA here is from genome assembly GCA_949699795.1 of Spicauda simplicius. Taxonomy (NCBI): domain Eukaryota; kingdom Metazoa; phylum Arthropoda; class Insecta; order Lepidoptera; family Hesperiidae; genus Spicauda; species Spicauda simplicius. The sequence continues at coordinate 13,556,087 of OX453075.1, read as the reverse complement.
ATTACTAAGCGAGCTCATCTCGCGAAAACACGCATCTTCCCGACAATGACGCTCCTTAGAGGCTAAGCGAAACTACTCGCTGGGCCCTTTGTTGCGGCCCCTTTCTTTGATATACCACGACGAGAACTAGGATCTTTGGAAAATTGTCTCTCAAACACGGGACCTTGTTTGTTTGCCATTTTGCTTTATTTTAATTCAGCTTCGGTCTAGTACTGAGCTTATGATAATCTATATATTACGAAGAGAATTTTTCACGGAAGAGTGTGAGGTTTGGCATAATGAAATTTCATATAAAGAAGGAGTGCAGAACGATTTAAGAGTAGAGAAAATTTGTACAGTACGTGTACTAAATACGTATGTTACATAACACAAAATAAAACGACGATGTAAAACACAAAATGTCAACATTGTTAGATGCATATGTCGAAAAAATGCTTTATGGCATTTAAAAGCAGCTTAGTAAACTAATTTTTGTTGCCATGGATAATTTTCAAATTTGCTACTTCTTCTCTACATAAACTATAACCATGCAAAATTTTATACTCCACCGTCAGCAGCATGTAACTTACAAAGAAACGCAAGTTTTTGCTTCACATATTAATATATAGATATGAAATTCGTAGTCGTGTTTGTTAAGTGAGAACCAGTAAGGTATGTATAAGAAAAGTTTTATTTTTTCCATAGACATTCATATAACTTTTCAACTCTAAAATTTTTAAGTTTAATATTGCACCCCGCGCAACTTCGTTAGACGTAAATGATTGACAGCCATCAAGTAATTTATTTTCATGGCATGGAACACCGCATCAACTTCACTCATTAAAGAAAAGTATACGCACTAGACCCAGGGTCAAACATCTCATATAGTACGCTTTCCCGCAACTGTCGATAGTAGGGATGTTATGGATATGCAATTTCGGATCTGGATACGGATACGGATAATTTCAGATACGGATGCGAATATCGAATAATTTTGGCTTATCCGATAGTTTTCGAGTCTCGTCAACCCATTATTGTCCCACTGCTGGGACTTCTCTCAGATTGACAGTTTAGTTTAGACCATAGTCCACCGCGATGGCCAAGTGCGAATTGGTGGATAGTTTTGAGAAATTTAAAGGAATTTTAAAGTCAAGAAAACACAAATAGGCAATGAATTGGCACTATAACAGTCATAGTCATAATTTCGGCTGGGCGAAAACTATTCATAAAATCATCATTTAATTCCACTCCTATTTGAAATCACCCGAAACTTTAGCAACCAATTTAGTAACAGTTTCTGCTAGATTTTGATAGCACCATCTGGACAGAGCATCAATCATACATCGGGTCGCTGGTAATGACGGACATTTATGCGCACTTGGGGCTATCGCATAAAATTGAGAGTTACTTGTGGTGTATGAAACTATGATGCTATGTACGTTAATACGCTAGTTTCGACAAAATCTGGTATGTTCGAGAATGATCGATTAGAGTCCCTTACCAAACTCTACCGGATTTTTCAAAAATGGGAGTGGCGAAAAGAAATTTATCGGATGTGACTTTAAGCGGTCAGTTATGGCAAATTTGTTACTTAGAACTATTACATCCAGTCGATGAGTTTAATTCAGATTCCACTCCAATTTGAAAACAACCGAAAGTTTAGCAACCGATTCGGTTACAGTTTCTGCTAGATTTTTATTTCGGATATCCGATAGTTTCGGCAACGGTTATGAGGCTACATCCCTGGCCGATAGCGCCATCCGGACAGGGCATCAATCATACATCGGGTCGCGGGTAATGACGGACATTTATCCGCACTTGGGGCTATCGCATTAACCTTGGGAGTTTCCTGCGGTGTATAAAACTATGTTGCTACGTACGTTGATGCGTTAGTATCAACAAAATCTGGTATGTTCGAGAACGATCGAGAAAATCTTAACGGATTTTTCAAAAAAATGGAAGGGGCCGAAAGACCCTTATTGCACATCAAGACATGTAGTCTATGAGTGCAATTAGTTGGGACGATCCACATTACTTCATTGTCATTTGTCACTCTGACGTTATCAGGGTTTCCGTTACAATCTACATCAGACGTCTCATTTACAAACTATTGAAGTTAAGTCACGGGGCTATGAAGAGAGTTATTTAAGCATATCTGTTTTGATACACAGAAGCGAACAACTGATGAGATAAGGCGGGAAGGTGCAGCCATGTTGACACTTGACAGTAGCCATCGGTGAATTGTTTGCGCTATGGAGCGATATCGGAGCTAACAGAACACATACTAAGAAACTAGACAGGCTAGAATAGATATTGTAGTCAGAAATGATTCCTATAAATCTGATATCAGTGTCCCGTATCAATTTTGAGGAATAAGAAATATCAAGCAATCATACGTGACAGCGTTATAAATAAATGTTATAGAGACATTAAGTTATACTTCGTATCTTATTTTACTGTTAGCAAAATAACCATAAAAACACACACGCTTTCTATTTTATACTCATAGCCCCACACTCAGGATTTTTTCCTGTGTCGTGGGTACTATGGACACACACAAGACGAATACGCAAACACCCAGACCCAGAAAATGAATCTAAACTCATCATTCAGATGGGCTCAGGTCTGGCCGGGAATCGAATTCGGAACACATTGCGCGTCACACCGGTATGGTAACCGCTCCGTCACGCGGATCGTCAAATAAGTAACCATACCATTCAGAAACAGTGCGCTACGGGTGAGCAATTCCGCGCAAGCAGATATTTAATTAAACGATGAATTTAGATTCCTATCGTGGATTTGGGTTTTGTGTATTCGTCGCTGTATGTACGCATGACATTCACAACATAGGAGAAAATCCCAGTGTAAGGATATAAGTAACGACAGTGAACGAAGCGACATCCCAGTGTAAGGATATAAGTAAGTACAGTATCGCTACATTTGAATTATGGGAACGGTAAGACGAATGTGACCTACGACAACGCAAATTGCGAATAAACGTATGTCATTACCACTCGTAGATGATTGATGTCCTATATCCGGCATTATCTCTATTGAGCGCGGAATGATCAATCTAAGACACGTTTGACCCTGACTGCTAGGGCTTAATAGGTTTCCTGCCAGTTGCCTAACCACGTACATGGAACACGTCATTACGCTAACTGACGAGTATTCAGGATTTTGATCGGAATTACTTCGAGGAAGTTTTAATGTAGAATTGATTTTAAGGTGTTTTTCAAAATCTTCATAGATGTCTACGATAACTATACCCACGAAACTATCAATACGATACGATAAGTAAAAACAACCCACCCACTTTTGACTTATTATCGCAGAGTTTAAACTCCTACAGCTAATTTTACAGTTTGCCCCTTAGGGGTAAATAATTGTATTATAATACTGCTTGTTCGAAGTACTGGGTAACTTCTAGTATAATAAATATTAAATTATAGCAATATTTTACAATAAATTTGACAACACTTTTTATATGACTTCAAGTTACGAATAGGCGTAAAATCCTTACGCCTATGTGTGGTAAAAATCACACATAACCGGGCGTCGCTCCCACGGCGTCGGGTACCTTTTGAAAGTTTCCCCGTCGAAAAAAAATGCCGTAAAATCCTTATGTTTTGTTGTAACATGTAAATAACTTACTTCAGAATAGGTGCAAATTATTAAATTGCTGATGTATATAATGTATTTGAAACCTATCAAATTACTACGATACTACATTCTTCACAATGTAAATGCAACGTTGCACTGTTATTAGATATCTGTATGTTACATATAATATTGGTCTTCGTAATAGAGAACCAATACACATTTTGCGAAATTGTTATTTTTGCGGAAAATAGTATTTGTTTTTTTCTGGACGTCTGCCAAAAGGTAATTAAAAATGCAGTACCTACTTGTAGATGATCATTACCAACTTAAATGCAGTCTTAAGTTTTATTTATTATAAAAATAAAATGCAGCATTTACGTCGTTTGTTACAAAAATGTATATCCAGTTATGAAAACAGATATATTTTTACAATTAATAAGGTAGAGTAGAGATTTCAAAAGGACACTTAAACACATCATTATGCAAATATTGCTCGACATAATGCACAGTGAGTCGTCATGTCGTATGTTCTTAGTGTCTCTTCCATGAATCGGGATAATACATCATACTTACCTATATCGTTATTTTCGTATTACAATTGGATTTGTCGAATTGGTTTATTGCAATACGTGCAGAAGAAAGGAGATGAGAGTTGTTAGAACTAGGTGATTTTTCTATATGAAACGTATTTATTCTGATAATAACCTTCTTAATGTTACCCTTTTAATCCACACAATGTTTTTACACATGGACTGATCTGATATTTCAATGGCAGATCCAGCTCCATATTAATAGTTAGCCTTAAATAGATTATGAAATCTTTTATTTCTATTTTCACAATACAGTCGATTAGGAGGAATTTCTGTTTTCATACGGCGATGTTTTTACAACAAAGCATCTCGCACTGCACCTGCCAAATGCGAATTTACTTAATTTTAGGCTTGTGTTGCAAAAACTTATCTGGCCACCTCATCATAGCAGGTAGCAACATTAAAGGTCGGTTCTCGGTTGCAAATTGCAAATCGATGTCTGCACCATTCGTGCAAAAAATACAAATCTGTCGCAGCTGCCGTTTGGGCATGTGTTATGTGTACAGACTGTACGTGTGCGTGTGTTTGCGTCTTACATTTTGTTCGATATCTATAAACGTTGCCAGGGGTTGATTTTATCAACACCGTCCGTATCGAAAGAATCGAATGCTCTTACATTACGTATCGATTATACGGATTGTCTTTGTGCGAGTATTCGATTTTTCGATACAGTCGTCTACAGCTATTAGCATTGTGTTACTGCTGGAAATCTGTGCCCAATGTTTGCCTGAAATGTTAAACAATGTCTGCCTTTATACGTTGGCCAATGTTTGTCACAAATATTGGCCAATGTTTTGTATTTAAATGTTAATCAATGTTATCTTTACGGTTGATAAAATGAACATGGATAACGGTAATCGCCAATATTAATCAATGTTGGCGGTAGTTGGTGTTAAGGTAATCATTGGTAATTTCCGACGCGGTTCGGCAATCGATCTGGATAAACGTCGCCGAAAGGCACTTAGACGGTAAAGATTATTAAGAATCTGTACTCACACAGTTAGTAGCGGTTTTTTTTACTGATTATTTTGTCTCGCAACGATTCCGTCCTACGTTGCTTTTTTGTACATTGTTAACAAGACGTACAGGCGCGCGTTTTAATAAAGATGTTTAAGTATATTAACATTTTTAATTTCATAAAGTTTTAAGAAAATGCTACATAATACGCTCAGCAGATTTTTTATTCCGTCATACGGTGCACAGTATCATTATTTTGGTTGTGAGATGTAAAACCTATGCGGGCACAAATAAACAGTGTTTTTTATATTTTCTTTTCTTCAGCGCGAGAATAAGGGTTGTTTGGTAGACGACATATACCACACTTTATTTTTTAGTTTTACCCTTTATTCACTGTAACGAAAAGGGTGGTTACATGTGCGAATTATGAATTCGAAATTTAGCTATTTTCCTAAAAAACAGATTTCTTAATGAACCGATAAAAACAGAGATTTTTTAAACCGTATTGTTAACTCGTAATATGTAAGAAAAAATTAAACCATGCAATACAATTTTAACCGCATGTTATAATATTAGTATTAAATATAAGGCTTTAGAAAAGATACGGATAATAAAATGACGCGATTAAAAAACCGCAAATTTATTCCTACTCATTTAAAATGAGATAACATAACATTTTGAAAACAGATGTTGTATAGACCTATATCTAGAATAGATTAAAGCTCCACTTGTGGCTATCTTTTGTAATTAATCATAAATAATGCGGTGCAGATGTCAACCCTAATAAAAAATTGTAACAGTTGTTCGTGTTAATATTATTAAAAGCTTCATGCCCGTCCACACTTCCCGTACCCTTGTTAAGAAACTACGTATTGTTAGGAGACCGTTCGACAGCTATTGTCCACTAGACCCTTCGTCTCGAGAAGTAAAAAAAAGAGTAAAATGTTGTAAGTTGTATATTTATTCCAACATTAGACGTTTTCGCCAAATGTTCGCTAAATATTGCAAATGTCGTTGATGTATAGGTAATCAAGAAACCTTAAGCTTGAATTAGGTGAAAGATGCTATTATTAATAGGTCAGGTCCAACAGGGAAGAGGTCGTAAGTTTTATTTTTTTTGTTTTCGAGGGGGAAACCTTCAAAAGGTACCCAACGCCGTGGGAGCGACGCAGGGTTGTGTGGGATGTTTACCGCACTAAACCTTCTCCCCCCGGTGGCCATTATCGGCGCTAAAAAGAGGACTCCGGGATCTCCAAGCGAACGCCACTGGAATCCTCTGAGCGCGTTGCCCCATCCGTCTAGTCTTTACGACGATATGCGGCCACACATACCGCCGTCCTTACCGAGATCGCCTGGCTGGACGGTTCAAGCTCCCACTCTAGCCGCCAGCAACCCCGGAAGACCCTTTTAGTCGACAGGCAGGGGACACCGTAGCCCTATTCTGATCCCGGAACTACAGGGACAAGTTCTTTTACTTACTAAGATTTCAAGACATGCAGAATAGAATATCCGTAAATTGTACTGCAAGTGAGTATCTAAATTGTTCCTAAAATACAATTTATAGTTGCATCTAAAACGACTACTCATACAAACATGCGAAATTCGATACTTCTATTACGAGCAGGTTGGCGAAACAAGCGTTTACATATTCGTAATCTTTACTCGTTACTCACGCGAATGTGTGGATGCAATATTACAATCAACATAGTGTTACTTCGCGGACACGAAGTTGCATTGTCTTATGAGAAGCTGCAATAGGTCTGCAAGCCAACTAACAAGGCAAAGTTTGATTGAGTTCAAGTATAGACATATCGAATACAATTGGATTGAAATAGTTGCAAATTAGTTTGAGTGTAGTTTGTCGTTCACAAATCAATATCCCAACGCAAATAAAATCCATAACAAGACTAATTAAATTATATTTTTGTAAGCCTTTTTTTACTACGAGACGGAAACGTCACTCACAAAAACGTGACAACTCAAAGCTGCAACTTTCAACTTGCAAGCAACATTTGTTAGAGAGGGACATAAATAGGGATATTAGCATGAACGAGGGAGACAGACAACCAAAGAGTTCCGGGCGCGTGCACACCTGTCCTGTTATGTAAAGGAGATGAACAGCTGTCCTTGTCACTGGGGACCCGATATTAGTAAATCGTGTTGCATGTTGAGCAGGTTTTTGTGGTACTCGGTACCGATAAATGAGATATCAACTGGTTATTGGGTTTCAGTTTGTGTGTTACTCTTTTAGTGATTTGGTTCTTTATATCATTAATTTTTCTTTCAACTATTTCAACTCAACTACGGGATAATGTTCATCCACACTAGGCTTTTCATCTGTATAGTGGACACACGCAAAGATACAAGTATATTTATTACCCGTCGTAACTAGGTATAGGCGGGAATTTTTTTGCTATTTAAGGTTGTCGTTAACCCATTATTGTCCCATTGCTGGGCACGGGTCTTCTCTCAGAATGAGAGGGTTATAGGCCATAGTCAACCGCGCTGGCCAAGTGCGAATTGGGGGACTTCACACACCTCCGAGAACTTTTTTTTAAGAACTCTCGGGTGTGTAGGATTCCTCACGATGTTTTCCTTCACAAAAAACAGTTATAATTAATTTCTAATACGCACGTAATTTTAGAAAGATGAGTGGTGCATGCCTGGTGTTGAACCTCGGACCTCGAGATCGAGGGGGCAAGTTTCAACAATTAGGCTATCACTGCTATTTCCATGGTAATGTCTTGTTAGAAATCACATATTAAACATACGTATATTACATATCGGCACTTTATTGAAGTTTGTTGTGTAATTTATAAAAGAGGGGATACATCGGTGGCTATAATATCAGCAATGATAGTGGCTATAAAGTCAGCATTCTTTCTAACAGTCAACCCTGGTACTATTTACAGGATGTCACGAAACGCGAAATAATATTTTTCTTATTTTATCCGATAAATGTCAATCTCTCTCATCAACCCATTATTGTCCCACTGCTGGGCACGGGTCTTCTCTCAGAATGAGAGAGTTTAGGCCATAGTCCACCGTGCTGGCCAAGTGCGAATTGGTGGACTTCACACACCTCCGAGAACTTTTTTTTTTAAAGAACTCTCGGGTGTGTAGGTTTCCTCACGATGTTTTCCTTCACCGAAAAGCAGTGATAATTAATTTCTAATACGCACATGAATCAGTGGTGCGTGCCTGGGTTTGAACCTCGGACCTCCCGATCGAGAGGGCAAGTTTCAACCATTAGGCTATCACTGCTCGAATCAATCAATCATGTACAAATGAAATTTAATCAATCAATCAAAGGTCTGTGGTTTCCTGAACTATTCTCACGAACAAGTAGTCCAAATTTCAGCTTAATCAGACACTTAGAAGCGGGTTAAATTAAGATTGCAAGATTTGACCTAAACACACATACTTACCCACAAACATTGTACGTTAAATAAAAGCTTTTAAAATAAAGTATCTTTTACTTTCATCAGTAGTTTCCGAATTAATACGACATTTCATAATTAAAAACTGTAGCAAAACATGTTTGGTACTGTACAAGCGTTGCGTGTTTCAAGCGTGGGAGCTTAGAAATGGTAGTTACATTGAAATTACACAGACGAGATAATTTCTGTCCCTAGTGAAAACGGGTGTGGGTCTGACTTTGTCATTTGCAAAGTATATATGAGACGTTTTCACTATCGGCACAAATTTTACTCATTATTATGTTTTACTTGCCCTCTCGACCGGGAAGTTCGAGGTTCAAACCTAGGCACGCATCACTGATTTTTCTAAAATTACGTGCGTATTAGAATTTAATTATCACTGCTTTTCGGTGAAAGAAAACATCGTGAGAAAACCTACACACCCGAGAGATTAAAAAAAGTTCTCGGAGGTGAGTGAAGTTCACCAATCCGCACTTGGCAGCGCCGTGGACTATGGTCTAATACTCTCTCATTTTGGGAGAAGACCCGTGCTCAGCAGTGGGACAATAATGGTCAACCCATTGATGATGACCCGAGAGAGTTGTTTTCATTGGATTAAGTACTTGCCTATTAAATGGACATGTTTACCAAGGATATGACTATCCAACTATCTATGCCAAGTTTCAGCGAAATACATCATCGATAACTTTCCCATTTATAATATAAATTAATATAGGAGGTAAGAAGAATCTTGCTAAGAATATAAGACGGTGGTATCCTCCAGAGACGATATCTTTTCATCCGATTTCATGATTACTAATTGTAATGTTCTTATTATTATGACCTTAACTTGGTCAACAAATAGGTTTAGCAATTCAGTGAGGTAATGCTGCTAGTGTCTTGGGTACATTTCCAAGGCTTGGAGATGTACCCTTGGCTCCGATTTGGCTTATTTATAATTGTTAATTTCAGGAAATAAAATTGTAAATTTAAATTAAATATTGCAATATTCATATTAACTTTTATGTTACATTTGTTAAATAATAAATACACAAAATAAACATTTAACGACAAAAGAAAATATATGTAACTGTTCTTTGTTAAGAAAATTTATAATATATATAAGTAGTAAACATATTTTTACCGTGATATGTTTACCTTAAATTACAACGGCATGATTACAGGTGCTATTACATACAATTAACATGACCGAAGTATCGTCTTAATCGTCAAAGAATTCATAGTCTATAAATAACTGCTTAGAACACTTAAAAATAATACCTGCATTAAACTTACATTGGAAAAAGCTTCTACTATACAATTAAGTGCATAAATAGAACCGTTATGCCATAAACCAGGGATATAGTAAAAAACAAAGAGCCTAATGAACTGTAAGGCTTTAACGCAACAACGGTAGAGTAGGTCATAATTTTCCGCGGTACTGGCTCCACTTGATTACAAAGTAGGGACATAAGCAACTGCATAGTTCAAGACATTATACATCGGAGATTTATTGCCTATATTATCAATTTAGGGCTCTTTATAATACAATAAATAAATAAATAATAGAAAATAATGCTAATACACCCATACAACACACCATAAACACGCCCACACATACACACACGTACCCATACTTATACGAATTAATTAATTGTTATGTTCAATACATAATCAGTTCGAACACATAACATGCTTTAGTTGGAAGTGATTTTAAGAACGGTATTTGTGATTAATAATTAATAATAACAATTATACGATATAGAAGTAAATAACATATGGAATAAAAATTGTAGGGATTAGCAACAAGCCATAAGAAATATGATCTACTTGCTTAGTAGACACTCTCACGGTTAGTTAAATAGTTAATTTATAGCGTAAGCTCATAAAATTGCTACATATTTATAGATTTAGAAAAAGGGATTTACTGTTTAGTTATTTTTTTTGTCTGAAAGGGTAATAAATGTCGCGCCAATGAAGCGTTACCGATATAATTATGCAAATTACCTTAAAATACTGTATTTTTTCCATAATATTGCATCATCATCGGTCCTTGATACCAGTGCAAAGTTTAATATTAATCAGAATTCTGGAAATGGGTGAAAATTGAGCTCAAATATACATACATAGATTCAACTTAAGCTAACAAAAGCGTGTTAAAAACGCTTGAAGATAAGATAAAGCTAATAGTTTTGGTCTATGCCATAACGGCGCTCTGTAGCTCTATGGTAAACTATTACTTAGGCCATAATTTGCTACGGTCTTTCCTCGGTACTGCACTTACCCTTAGGGCATACTTGACCACACAGCTCGATCACAGTCGTGTACATCGCGTTCTCTTTCACCATCTATGGTCTCTAAGATGTTATCTTAACAGGCGTAGATTTTGTTTGAAGATTTGATCGTATCATTTATTCCGTTTCGTTAGTTCCGAGATTTTTTTACAGATTGAATTTAAATGACAATTGTTATTCAGTTTTTGGAACCCTGGGCTAGTTTGTAAATGAGTATTTTCATTTTAGAAAGTGTGAGTAAATCATATAATTTTCAAAAAAGCAGCCGTGATCATCTCCCACTTCGAGCCGCCATAGTGAATTTTAATCTCTATGATTATAATTCACTATAGCGTTTTTAGCAAAATAATATAGCAATTGTAATCCATATGAAATGCACGATTGTCTTTTATTTTAACCCGGATTTACTGTACCAAGAAGCGTTTAGAAAAAGTGTCCGTCAGGATGGCCGGTCACTACCCATATTTTACATCGAAATAGTTACTAAGAGTTGCTACCTAGTTGCTACCAGTTGCTACCAATCTTAAAATAATTGCTACCTTCGTATTTAAAAAAATAAACTGCTTTTTAAGGTGACCGGCCATTCTGACGTCAGGATGGCCGGTCACCATTCCAGTTAGAACAATCTGCGCAAATGATTGGAGTTTTTTTTTTACCAAGAGTTGCTACCAAATTGCTACCTTTTTTATACATCGTAATTGACCTCATAGCTGTTAAGGATAAAAAGATATTACAGATTTAATATTAAACGCCTGTACAACTAAATTAGCAAATCCGAAGTTAAATACAATATTCGTATTTTACACAGGCGCCACGTGCACTTTATATTTATATTATATTATTGTATCGTACAATAATATAATAATGTTATAATGTTATAAAATGTTTGTATTTTTTTATTATTATTAGTAATTACTCAATTTTTGCTAAGAACTGTACAATGTATCTGTTTGAATTATTTTTGGTTTATATCTATTACTGTAATAAATCAATGCTATTCTTTTTTTCTACTTAAAATTTCATCTCCGCCTATGTTAAACCTCCGCATCCGCCTCGGCCTCCGCTAAGAGACCTCCGTTACAACCCTAATATAAGTGCAAGTGGCGCCTGTGTAAAATACGAATATTGTATTTTACTTCGGATTTGCTAATTTAGTTGTACAGGCGTTTAATATTAAATCTGTAATATCTTTTTATCCTTAACAGCTATGAGGTCAATTACGATGTATAAAAAAGGTAGCAATTTGGTAGCAACTCGTGGTAAAAAAAAAACTCCAATCATTTGCGCAGATTGTTCTAACTGGAATGGTGACCGGCCATCCTGACGTCAGAATGGCCGGTCACCTTAAAAAGCAGTTTATTTTTTTAAATACGAAGGTAGCAATTATTTTAAGATTGGTAGCAACTGGTAGCAACTAGGTAGCAACTCTTAGTAACTATTTCGATGTAAAATATGGGTAGTGACCGGCCATCCTGACGGACACTAGAAAAACGACCAAAATTAACATATTACTAGCTATGTTATTTCTATTCGATAAAAACAATATTCCAGTGATTAATGGTAACTTTAAGAGACGAATGGGGATATTTAAAAAAGTAATTATATTGATATTTCACGTGGATCGGTCACGCGGGCGTAGTCAAGCCGAACGTGATTTACGACCAGCTTAAAATACGCTTAATGGTAATTTTATCCACACCTTACCAGTGATCAATATTGCCTATGGACATGTGTAACTTTCCCCAAATGAAACTGCAGTTAGAACTCCGGAACCAGCTTAAAGTTGATTAAAGATTTGTAGCTGGGGCCATTAACACCAAGTTACGTGTTTTCCTTGGGGTAGTTCAAAGTACATTGAGAAGTATGGCTGAAAACTTGGGCGTAATCGTAAGTGGTAACTGCCGCCCATGGACATCGTTTATCAACTTCACATGGAATATAGGTTCTATCTGAAGTTAATTACAGATGGTCGCCTCATATAGGAGTCTACCGGCAACCACACCCATCCACCGAAACGCAAGAACTGCTTCATGCTAGAAATAGGTGTGGCAGTGGTTACCCTTACGAACGATTGTTCTAGCACCCGTCAATACGTACTTTACAATGTAATTTGCAATGTATGGATGAATACGTAAACAATGATTGTTTGGAGTTAGCTTTATAGATTCGTGCAAAATGTACAGCACAGAACTACTTCCACACTAACTTACCTAACCAAACTCTTATCTAAGATGATTAGATTTGTTTGATAGTGTTAGAGATGAGTGGCTACTGCCTATCATTTTATTGGAAGCCAACATTTACACCCATGTACTGCAACGCAGATCTGCTTGACGCTTGCACAGTACAAATATGGAAGAGTATGGAAGCTAAGCCTTGTTTATAAAATAATTACCTACACTCTATTGAGGCAATACGGTTCTCTCTGGATATGATGGTACCCATACTCTTTCTGTCACCTTGCAATTCCTAATTAGGTAGTTAATCTAAAATATAAAATTCTCGTGTCACAGTTTTTGTTGCCATACTACTCCGAAACGGCTTGACCGATTTTTACCAAATTTTATATGCTTATTCAGTAGGTCTGAGAATCGGCCAACATCTATTTTTCATACCACTTAAGGGTTGTCCATCCTTAACATTTATTTTTATTTTTTATATGGCAAAACAACGTTTGTCGGGACAGCTAGTAATAAATTTATATTTGAAAATTTAGCTAACTTATTATTTTCCTATACCTACTTTGAAAAGTTATAGTAACGTTTTTGTGAGATGCATATAACTAAATTTGTATACATACATACCAAAATGTAGATTTTAATATAACGTTTAGCCAAAGGTAAAACTAGTCACGAGTAATTAAAACTTGGTTTAATGGCTCAAACATTTCAAACTTTATTAAGCAAACTGACAGCGAAGTTAATACAGAGATAGAGTAGTCTAGACTGCAGTAAAACTTTACAAAAACCCGTGCTTTCTGTAATTTGAATGTCATTTTTTAAATTTATACTTCTTTAGTGCGTTCCATATAAATCTTATATATAAAATTCTCGTGTCACAATGTTAGTCTTCATACTCCTCCGAAACGGCTTGGACGATTCCTCTGAAATTTGGTAAGCATATTGGGTAGGTCTGAGAATCGGCTAACATCTATTTTTCATACCCCTTAAGGGTTGTCCACTCTTAATTTTTTTTAATTTTTTAGATGGCAAAACAACGTTTGTCGGGACAGCTAGTCAAAATATAAAATAATTAACGTATAAAATTTAAATTTACGCTAACCCAAACTCATTTTAAGCAGTGGACCTTTGAAATAGCAATATGTAACTGTCTTTTTTTATAAGATTGAAGTAGCAAGCGAGCATGCAGTCCACCTGATGGTAAGTGGTCACTGTCGCCCATGGACATCTATAACTTCAACAACTTCATACAGAACATAGGGTTCTATCTAAAGTCAATCACAGATACGTCGCTACTATCGAGGAATAAGATGGTCGCCTCATACAAAAGTGTGCCGGCAACCACACCCTTACATCGAAACGCAAAAACTGCTTCACGCTAGAAATAGGTGTGTGTGTGTCTTATGTTTAGTTTACACATCGAATTCTGTAAATTCGTTTCAAATGATACGTTATATGCTTAAATCAGTCAAGCTAATGAGTGCGCGTGCCAAATAAATGGACATACAAACATACCTACGTTCAAAAACATTATCCTCCTTCCAACGCAATCGGGTAAAAAATACGTACAATTTTAAACGATGCATATTCGTCAGTGTCATTTCCCCGTCATTAGCGATATCCAATTACGGGGTGGGATTTAATTAAGATTACACCGGATAATAGGGCAGGACTTGTAAGCTGATGAGGGCTGACCTGCGACACACTTTCACACGACTGAGTGCTATTTTAAGTGGTTCACCATCGTGATTGTTGCTTTTAGGGTCCCGTACCCGAAGGATAAAAACGAAACCCTTATAATTACAGTTCGTCACCAGGTTGTATCTCGTGAACCTTGATAGCTAGACAGTTGAAATTTTACAGATGATGTATTTCTGTTGACGTTATAACTACAAATATCCCCATACAACAAACTTTCTTTTTTGGCGTTTTTATAGATAACTAGCTGTACCCTGCGCGGGTTGCTTAATAAACCAGAAACCTTCGCGAGCTCATGAATAACATCTTTGCTAAAGATCATCACATGATCAAATGAATATTTAACGATTCTACGTCCTCTATATACAGAAAAATATTCATTTTTATAAAGAAGAGAAGAAGATAATGGTACGGAACCCTTAATGCGCGAGTTCAACTCGCACTTAGCCGGTTTTATTTATGAGTTGGATAGCAAACAAGCACACAATATAATTATGTGGGTGTTATGTGGACACTGCCGCCCATGGACGTCTTTACGCTGCTTCAAATAGAACAGGGGTTCTATCTGAAGTCAATCACAGATGCGTTGCTAATCACGAGAACTGAGATGGTCACATAAGGAAGTGAGCTGATAACCATATCTTTACACTGAAACTCAAACTTGCATTACCATTTTATAGGTGGTAGAACCAGTGTAGTTTGTCCGGGGAAGTACCACCGTCACACCTATTTCTAGCGTGAAGCAATTCTTGCGTTTCGACGGAAGGTTGTGGTTGCCGGCACACTTTTATATTAGGCGACCATCTTAGTCGTCAGAAGTAGCAATGCATCTGTAATTGACTTTAGATAGAACTTCATGTTCTATATAAAGTTGCTTACAGGAGTCCATGGGCGGCAGCGACCACTTAACATCAGGTGGACCGCAAGCTCGTTCACTACTTTAATCTTAAAAAAACAAAAAAAAATAAAACCCGACGTCTATCGCAGAAACTCACTCATTAGGAAAGGCAAGACCAGGAGCGGACTTTCAACTAGAAGCATTTTGTCATCCGTAGAAGGATGATAGAAATGAGGATCAGGATGATAGAGAACTTGCGTCTGCCTATTCACATAGATAGGTATCGTAAATGCCTACGAAACAAATACCTTAATTACGTGTTTTATGAACACACGCACAAACCCATACATTTTCACGCATTTAAAATTGCCAGGTAGCACAAAGGTAGTTCAACCAGGTAGGTACCACTTCCAACACCTATTTTTAGCGTGAAGTATTTTTTGCGTATGGATGGAAGGGTGTTGTTGCCGGCTTACTTTTATGCTTACAGTAGTCCATGGGAGGCTGCGACCACTTACCATCACGTGTACTGCATGATCCTTTGCTACTTCAGTAAGATAAAACATTCTTGCCGGATCGTCTCAGTTGAGGTCGTGTTCCGATCCGGTGGTAGTGCAAAAAAGATATAGGTATATGTAACTGCCAATTTGTAAGTGCCTCCGTAGGAATATGCAAAAATAAAGACATTTCATCACTTCATAACGTACTTAATTGAACATATCGACTACACATTCCTGGCATAAAGCTTGTAAGTAGACCGAGCGATCTATAAATTCCTATTTGTCATTCCATAGTCCTACTCCATTTAAACGGCTTATCATAACAGAGCAAACGCTTGTGGTAAATGGAAGCCATAGAAAAATACCGAACGTTTATTTACCCACGACCCGTATGAGTGAATGAATGCCACTGACCACTGTCAACACACAGACAAAAAGACAAACATTTGCTCGTTTAAGTATTATAGTATTTGTCTATTTAAGTAAACAGCTTAGTAGTTTCGGATTTAAGCTTATAATTGAGGCTTATGTAATTTTAAGCATAAGAAGTTTAAAGGTACTATAAAATAAAACAGCAAAAGCTTGTTTATACGACATTTTTTGAGAATTTTTAGAATTTTGCTATGAAGAAGCGGCTTAGATAACCCGCCTAATGCCCGATATTACTTTTCTGATTGCAGTTTAAAAATCGTATTTATTTAAAACCTAAAATTACTCTTATAGAAAAATTACATTATTATGGAGGTGGAGCTAATTTTACGCCATGCGTTAGTGTTATCGTGAACTTATACTATTTATTAGTAAAGTAACTTAACGTTACCTTATTCTCGTCAACCCATTATTGCCCCACTGCTGGGCACGGGTCTTCTCTCAGAATGAGAGCGTTTAGGCCATAGTCCACCACGCTGGCCAAGTGCGAATTGGTGGACACTTCACACACCTCCGAGAACTTTTTTTTTTTTAAGAACTCTCGGGTGTGTAGGTTTCGTCACGATGTTTTCCTTCACCGAAAAGAAGTGATAATTAATTTCTAATACGCACATGAATCAATGGCGCGTGCCTGGGATAGAACCTCGGACCTCCCGATCGAGAGGGCAAGTTTAAACCATTAGGCTATCACTGCTCTGTTACCTTAAAATTAATAAATACTAATAACTTTAAGTAGTCGAGGTTCTTAGATTTTTTTTTTAAATATTCTTTCCAAAAAGTTTCGAGCTATAAGTACTAGAACTATTCGCGACGTGACGTGAGGTGACGTCAGAGCTCAAAACCCAACCCAAAGACCAAACAACAGCTGAAGTGTTACCAAATAACCAATAGTAAACCGTTACTCACACTCTTCTCAGAATCTGAGTGTCATGTAGATGTACCTGTATAGGTACATCTACCTGTCCTTCATGACGCACGCACTATGGTTATAATCTGTTTCATTATCTACTGATCCGATAACTCTAAGGCAATACTAGCTTCTGCATGTGACTTCTCACGTTACGTTCAACTTACACAACATGTAGTTATCAGTTAATTAGTTTTAAACTAATACTATCGTGGAATTTATACTTAACACATTTTGATACGTAACGGGTACTCACGATATGCGGTTTTGAATTTTTCGAATCGTGGTCACGCCGTAACCACCGCCGTGCAGTTGCGCCGTGACCACGATCCATGTAACTGGGTCGAAATATCGGCAAAAAGAATTTTAAAGAATTCAAAACCGCATATCGTGAGTACCCGTTAAGTATCAAAATGCACCAGTTAATTTCTCGTGATTTGATTAAGCAAAGTAAAATGCATCGCAAACAATCTCAATAGACGAAGACAGTTGAAAACGTTTAGGTCGTGGTCTATCAAAGTGTGGCGTACTTAATATGCCATATTAAAAGGTTTCGAAGAATCTTAGAAATGCTACGTCATATTCAGATAACACTACGGGTAGTGATGCTGTTTTTGTGCACTTTACAAGAGGTGTATCTACATAAAAATAAATTGAGATTAACATTATCCATTCAATAAAATGTATATTGGACATCGCATTAAAACGTAGAAATTCGTAGAAATTCATTTTTGGTGTTAATAAATAAAAAAGAATATTATCGATTTATATGACGAAAATGATCCATTAATATGACAGATAGATACACGTAAAATTACCATTAAAAACCGCTAAACCTCAACGACAACAACCTCAAAAACCCTAACGCCAACAATATACGCAACATAGATTTATGTAGGTATCATTAAAACGAAAGTCCTTACAGAAATTAAAACCACGTACGCGTGCAGGCGGAGATGCGCGCGCACTCTCGTTTATTATAGTATTTATAATAAAACATTCCTTCCCAGAATCGTGAACACCTGACGCATGACCTACTAACTGGGTGGCTGCATCGTTATTCGATATTGCAAAAATATTACATCATCACGAGCTCATTACTGTTTTACTGCTAGGAAAGCCTGTCCTTTGGAATAAGAGAAAGCTTGGCAATAGTGCACCATTTTCTTTTATACAATTTAAGTTGAAGTAGCAATCGAACATGCAGTCCATATGAGTGTAAGTGATCACCGTGGAAATCTAGACGACTCGCGTAGTAGAGCGGTTACCATACCGGTCTGACGCGCAGTGGGTTCCGAGTTCGATTCCCGGCCAGACAGGTATCTAAATGGTGATTTTAGATTCATGTTCTGGGTCTGGGTGTTTATGTGTCTCCATGGCACTCACGACATGGGATGAAATCATAATGTAGGGCTATGAGTGTAGAAAGTGTTACCTATTCCCAACTTAACGAAATAGCGGGTCTAACTGAAGTTAATTACTGATGCGTTGTTACTGCTGCGGACTAAGATGGTGATGAAGTAAAGATGGTGATGAGAAAAATCAGCGGGCTACCACATCCTCAATCTTTGCTCCTCTAAAAATCAGCGGGCATCCACACAACACCGAAACCGAAGAACTGCTTCAAGCTACAAATATATGTTTTGTGGTGGTATCTTCCCGGTCGAACTGTGAGATTAATCACCACCTCGCAACTAGCGCCCTGTGGCAACACACCTGGAAACATTTTATCGTAGTTATAGCTGTATATTATTCGCACGTTGTTTTCTTTCAACGTTAAGGTATCTATTTACTTTTATGTACCTCATTCACTCGTAGATTCCTTTCATAAACCCTTTTTAGTGCTTATTTGCGGTATAAAAAAGAAACTTTCGTATAAGAAATAAAACTATTGTGCGCTGTCTGTAACTACATCTATTATATAAAATTCTCGTGTCACAGTTTTTGTTGCCATAGTCCTCCGAAACGGCTTGACCGATTTTTACCAAATTTTATATGCTTATTCAGTAGGTCTGAGAATCGGCCAACATCTATTTTTCATACGCCTTAAGGGTTGTCCACCCTTAACATTTTTTATTTTATTTTTTATATGGCAAAACAACGTTTGTCGGGACAGCTAGTTTTAGTATATAAATATGTACAGCATAGTATACCTATTTGTGTGCTTCCGACTACCGGAATCAAGTCGTTATGACACAACTGATATCGTCAATACACAGGTTCTCAGAATCTCTGTATGTTATCTTGGAAATATCAAAAGGCCTGCAAACCGGACGAATGACGTCAGTTGTTATTATAAAAATCACAGCGCCATATCACAGTATAAATATATACAGTAGTCTAACTCCTTAGAAGCGCACGAAACGCAACTTATACCTACGCGGCTCGATTTCGGTTTGCATTCGGTCTACAAACAGACCCGAATGTGCCGTAGAGACGAGCGGACTGTGTAACGGTTTTTTGAGCAGTGATTTTTTTATTTTACTAATAATATGGCGAAGAAGAATTGTAGACTATATTGTGCTGTTTTTGGTTGTTTGAATTCTACATTAACACATCCAAAGATAACATTTTTTAAATTACCTTGAAACTACGAAAGGTAAGACAATTATAATGTTTTTTAATGTACTAGAACTACCTTCTTTCTTTGTTTCTTTTTTAATAAACTGGTTTTTAGCTTTTCTATCGAATGTAATACCTGGATCCATAAATAATTAAAGAATATTATGATAAAGGGTAGTGACATAGGTAAGTATGTGTGTCCTACATGCCATTGGCGAAGTGTATCTCTTTTCAATAAAGTACATAGTTATAGGTAAGTGATATTTTTGCAAAAAATAGAATATTGTTCGATAAATAAATAACTACATAAAATAAATAAATCATTTTAAATTTATAATTACATTTTTAAACCTTTTTTTTTTGTTGTCGAGGGGGAAACTTTCAAAAGGTACCCGACACCGTGGGAGCGACGCAGGGTTATGTGTGATTTTTACCGGACTAAAACCCCCCCGGTGGCCGTTCTCGGCGCTAAAAAGGAGGACTCCGGGATCTCGAAACGACTTCAACCGGAATCCTCCGAGCGCGTTGCCCCATCGGGCTCCTCCCAGACGGGCGTTTGGGCCCACCACTTCGTCTAGTCTTTACGATGGTATGCGACCACACATACCGCCGTCCTTCCCGGGATTGCCTGACCGAACGGTTCGAGCTCTCACTCTGCAAACACGGAAGCCCCTTTTAGTCGCCTTTTACGACAGGCAGGGGATGTCATAGTCCTATTCTGATCCCGGAGCTACAGCTACAGCCCTTTTTTATATTTGTGGATATCTCCTAAAACGTTTTTTGGAGAAAGATGATTGTCAAGCCTTGAAGTCATATATAAAGCCCGATCAAAGAAGCCATAATTTCAACGAAGAGAGTCGGTATTTAAGCTACCGAGACTACTGCAAAAATAATTTACAAAGTTTTTTTAATAATACCCAGGGATGATTTTGTGCAATATGTAGAAAAATTGGAGGAAATATTTCGAACTTCATTTAAAACAACACACATAAATTGTAAAGTAGCTGCAGGTATTTATAACCAAATGAAAGATATTCCTTTTTCTCCACCATGTCAATATTTCCCAAAATTATTTTTTATTATGCTTTTTATCCGAATGCGAATTTTTTATACTATTAAATTTAATAATAAAGCTTTTCGTACGTCTCAGTCGAGGCGCAAATATTGTTCAGTGTCAAATTTGTAATTATTATTAGTAAAATAATGATTTGTTATTAAAAGTCTCACATATTAAAAAAATTGTTTTTTTTTATATACCTAAATCGACTAATTAAAAAACATTACATGTATTCAACACTTTCTATACAATTCACATGAATTATATTTGTTTAAAAAATAAATAATAGTTTAAAAAAACTAAAAAAACACGCTTTTTATAGAAAACCGAACTAAAGAATAGCTTTTTTTAAAATATTTTTTTTTATTCACACTATTATTAATTTATATTCATTGAAATTTTTAACACTATTTTCTTAATTTAAATTCATTTAAATTTATTTTCTATTTTTTAGTTCGGTTTTCTATAAAAAGCGTGCTTTTAGTTTTTTTTAACTATTACTTATTTTCTACTTTTTAGTCAAAATAAAACATGGAATAAATCATGGAATAACATGGAATCAAATTAGTGTATTGTCATCGGTCCTCAATAAATCTACAAAGTTTGAACGAAATCTGGCCGTTTAAAGTGGGTCAAAATCGCGCCCAAAGAAGTCGGTTACAAACAAACATACAGGTGAAGCTAATAAAAAGCTAATAAAAATATATAATAATTACTGTCAAACAACCAGAAAGAAAGTATTCATACTGGTTGATGTTATTAAAATACTATAGGCAGGCAGCCCTAACGCAATCTTTCGCCCAACGCCTCCGTAGGTATAAAATTCAAGGACACGGCAGAGTTAGAGTACTGTATGATATTTATATTGTGGCCATATCAAAGCCTTCTCGGATACTACGTGTTTCATCTTTCTTGTTTATGTAATTAATCATTATCAAAGAATATTCATTTGAATATTGTGCGCTTCAAAAACAAGTTTCGCGAGCATGTGAAGAAGCCTACGGCAATTTACTGTATTCTAATTATTTCTGGTTCAAATATATTACATTTAGATGTAATATATACCTACAATGTAATATGTGTATGGTATGAAGAAAGGAATAATCCTTCTTGGTCAAACTGCTTATTCAGCCCGATAAAAGCAATGATAATTAAACATATTGTTACCGGTTTAAGACACCGTTAAGATATGAAGTAATTTTAGATTATCCGATAATAAGAGTTTTAGTTATGGTTATTAAATTTTTAAAGTTCTATAAATATAAAACACATAAACACAGATGATTCTACAAAATTATTCGAAACTTTAATCAGACTTAGTTACGGTTTCCTAAAGGTTTGATGTCCGATACTTTCGGTTATAGTTACGAAGTCCTATAATTCCTAATCTAAATCTCCGCAGATCTAACAAGATAAGATTCCCGGAGGTCGAATGTCACAGGCGTGACTCATTCTGATAAAATGCACCGCAACCTCGTTTAGAATGCGTTCCGCTGACTCACGCGCACCTTTTTTTCTTTCCCTTCTGATGTCTTGTCAGTATTTTTCTTTTATTATTAGTATTAACCTTGATTCTATACTTTCAGTGACGCTGTTTCTATTTTAAATTTAAACGAATTTTACTTGATTTGATTAATTAAAAAAAACTGTAGCTTGTTCATAAGAGTAGCTATTTATCTACGTGTTGGTGTGCATACTACATTGCTGGAAATATAGTCATAGCCGTTAATTACCTAGATATATAAGATTGTCGTAAAAAGCGCCGAATAAAATTCGCTTGGCGCTGCAAGCGAGTTTTGAGCGCATTTTTACAAATTGAACTTCATTTTGTAGCGAGATTTCATTACTTTACACATTTCTTTTTATCACAACACACCTTTGCCACAAAACTATATTGACTAGGTATAGTCAATATAGTTTTGTGGAATATGCTTAAATCTTCTGAAATGGCATAACTTTTCACACCAAAGTGAAAATAGATAAGAGCAACACTACGGCGTGTGAAAATTTTAATATTAATCAAAGAAGCGGTACATCTAAAGATTACGATACGCGTTTTACGCTACGGTAATTACGAGTATGTATGATTCTCCGTATCCATTCCTCGTAAAATTTCTTACGGATCCTTATAAAATTACTATGCTAATGTTTATTCATCACGCCTTATCTAAATTGCAACTAACACTTAAAATTGCTTATTAATATTACGGTGTTGTTTTTAAAGCGAGTGGCTTACTATTATTGTTGTTAATTTTATTTTTGTTTTATTTACAGTTTAACGGAACAATAATTAATGCTCTACTTATTTTTATTATCTCTCTCGTTAATAGGTATTTCAAGCATTTCAATATTTTGAATGTGGTTTGGTGAATTCTTCGTGCTTTGACTTCGGAAATAGTGCTATCCCTATTTTTGCATTGCGACATCCCGCACATTTGGTTTGAAGGTTTTATTTGACCTAACAAGCGAGAGTGCCATCCATCTTATAGAACGTGGTCACTGCCGTTAATTTGACATCTGTAAGCGACTTTATAAAAAATAGATGTGCTGCTACTTCCTAAGACTGTAACAGTCGCTATACATAAAAGTGAACTGGCAACTATCCCTATTACCGATACACTAGAACAGCTTCACGCTAGTACTAAGCGTGGCAGTCCTCTAGGTCGAGCTTTACATAGATACGACGAGCCATGCATCGAAGTCAGGTAGGACTTCATTGTCAACCCATTATTGTCCCACTGCTGGGCACGGGTCTTCTCTCAGAATGAGAGAGTTATGGCCATAGTCCGCTGCGCTAGTCAAGTGCGAATTGGTGCGAACTTCACACATCTCCGAGAACGTTTTTTTAAAGAACTCCTGGGGTGTGTAAGTTTCCTCACGGTGTTTTCCTTCACCGAAAAGCAGTGATAATTAATTTCTAATACGCATATTTTTAGAAAAATCAGTGGTGTGTGCCTGGGTTTGAACCTCGGACCTCCCGATTGAGAGGACAAGTTTCAACCATTAGGCTATGACTGCTCAGTAGGTATCATATGGGGTCTTTTATATGTGTCCATATGCGACTAAACACACTGCTGCACATAAACGGCCTAACTATTCAATCATTTTTATAATTTTAACTAAAGCTAGAGGGATAAATAGGGTGATTAGTTGGTGGTAATTCATGTCTGAGTCAACGCCGGAGACCATTATTTATATACCATAATGGCGGTAATGCCCTACACGTCATAAGCTTTGAATGGATGCTTATCTAATTGTTAAGTGATTAGTCAGTACTAATCATTAAATACTCTTTTAAGCAGGTTGTGGAAAAAAAACTTAAAAATAGTAGAAGTCTCATCGCTTTTTTTATAGGTAGTTGAAATAACCTCGGTAGGACAGTGGTTACTACACCAGTCTGGGATTTCTGGGTTCGATTCCCAGCCCGGCAGACGTCTAAACGACCGGTTAAGTTCCAGTTTTTGGCTAGGGTCCCTGTCTGTGTTTTTAGTAGAATTTTACGTACTACGTATGATTAACTAATAAGTACTTAGTATGAGGATTGTCATACTTTTACTTTTAATATTATAAAGGCGAAAGTTTTTGAGTGTGTATGTTTGTTACTTCTTCACGACTAAACGGCTGGAGCGATTTTCATTAAATTTCGTAGGGAGTTAGCTGACACTCTGGATTAACATATAGGCTACTTTTAATTGTGGGAGAATATCTTATTCCCACGGGACAATCGATACATCAATTCAACGCGGGGCGAAGCTGCGGGGTTCAATTAGTATGGTAAAAAAATAATGTTTACTTTATCATTGCAATTGATCGATATGAAATGCAATCATATCGAGACATCAGATCTACTACACCTACTGTCGTTGGAAGGTTCTGCGACATTTAGTTGGGAGTAGACGTAGGAATAAGTTTTTTTTCAGTCGAAATTGATTGTGAACAAAATGGGATGATCATTATTGATAACGCATAACTGTTTCTGTTACAGCAGGTCAAAGTTTATAATATCCGCATAATTTCCGCGTAACATCTATACCTATATGTGAGCATACTAATAATTAAATTAAATTATCTACTGCACATAACACAGTAGGTAATTTAATTTAATAATTAAATATTCCTATGTTTATCTAAATAATTATTATGCGTGGTAAGTACCTACGACAGGTATATAAATAATTAAAATGATTACAGGAAAATGGTATGATAGCGATCCAAATATGTATACATGCACAAGTGTCAGGTATTGTGAAATATTGCTGTATTGTACTGTGCTATTTATATACATATATTACAATATGTATGGTTAGAGAACCATTATGTCCATAGACCAATATCCTACACGTTTGAGAATATTTTGAAACATTATGAAAATTATGAAAAATCTAGGACGAATCGTAAGTACGTATTTATGATGTTTTCTAGTGCTCACGTTTTAATATGATTTAGGTAGTTATTGATCATTATTACGTAAAAGTCCCTAAAACACGAGCTAACTAAGATTCAAAACTACATCTAGAAGGAAAGGCCTTCTTTTCAACACTAGACTATCGCCGCTTTTCGAGGATGAAAGTGTCCTTATAATTTAAAAAAATACATGAAATTGCCTGTGATCCACATGGAGATTTACCTCCATGTGGATCACAGGCAATTTCATGCTATAAATTCGCTTCTACCTGTTCCATAGATGCCAAAAATTCTCGTATTTCGTCCCCTTACTAAGAGAATTTACGATTATACGAATTTATGATCAATGCGCGATGTTACGATAAGCCATTGACAGGCAATCAGCTGATTATACATAAATCTATTTCAATATGGAAATGTTAAAAAAGTTGTATGAATACAACGTAAATATATTATTACCTTCGTGGACATAATACGATATTGTTTACGCGTACGTCGGTGTTACGAGAAACGGTAAGTATAAGTGAATTATTATTTAAGCGGAATTTAAAAATATATAGAAATCGGAATAAAATGCTACAACGCAAAATTGTATTGCATGTAAAAGAGGTTCTGCTTGTTGGGTGGAGGCAAAAGGTTATGCTAAAAACGTCGTACGAGGGGGCTTTTGTAATTCATTTTCAAAAAAAAAGGTAGAATCGACAAAATAGTGCTCGACTGTAGCTAATAGGCATTTGTATCAGTCCCTTAACAGAATAAAAATTCTAGTAGATACAAATCAGTCTACTGCTTTTACTCACTAAGTCATGCCTCATGTAGATCTATGTAAGGATATCTTCCCAGTCTTTAGCCAGGTACCCCCAATCCCTCGAAAGGAAACATTCGAGGAATTAGGTGTTGCGACTCCACTCCTTTTTTAAATTACCCAAAGAACGCTCGCTCTGCCTTATGATTACGGGTTAACACTACTTTAATAATCTTGTTTGCTTAAGATTTGGCAGAAATCACGTCTCAGGCTTGAACCCCAATACCTACTCCTGGCTACTATGACCACACCCTAGAAAAAATCACACCGTTGCTAAAGAGCACAAATAGGTGTGGTCGTTTTGCCAAATTATAAAAACAAAGATTTCTAACATAATTTCTTTTAGTAGTCGGACTAACCCGAAAAACTTGAGTCTGAATTTTTATACATTTTTGACGTATGTCGTCAAAAATGTATAAAAACAAATAATTCGTTACAGATTTTTAAAGATTTAGTAGAATTAGCAAAAACCGCGATAGAGATAGGACAAGTCTCGTTTGAAATTGAATTTCGCCTCCAAAAAAGGGGTTGCTACATAACAGTAAAAATGCATTGTACATGACACGCCTATAAATATAACAAGGGAAAATGTTTAGCACCAAGCTAGCTGGTAGTCCTGAACATATTTTGAATTGCTACATACATTGGTCCATTATAGTAATTTCGCGAATTTTAATAATAATTCATGAAAAAATATAAGAGATATTTGTAGTTGATAATCGAGTTGTTAGGATCTTCTATCAGTAATAAATTTATGTAGTGCGTAATAGTAAAGCGAAATAAATGACGATAATATTTAGCAGAAACATAAATCTATCCCTTAAACAATCGGCAAAGGAAATATTTGATTAAATTATTACATACCTAAAAACGTATAGGTAATAAAATGTCTATCAATAAAATCTTCAAGTTCGTCCCTACTTCGTAATTTTAATTAAAAGCACGCAATAATAAGGCTACACCCGATCGGTAACAGCCCCAAAATATGGCTCCACAATAGGTAATGAAATAGCCTCACCGGTGCCCGGCCAACCCCCGCGATAACGTATATTCGCCACGGGGTGGTGCACTGCATTGGGGAAAACAACCACCCTGACGGCACCGATTATATCACCGAAAACATACAATAAAAACTTTTCATTCATACGTACCCTCAAGAAACGAAGAATTCAGCGACGATATTTCTATCGATCACATGTGTATACAAAATACAAATCGTAAAATAAAACAGTTAACAAAAACCACACATAAAACACAACGGCTTGACAAAGCCAAAAATGTCCGAAAATCAAATAATGTCATACACAATAAACTTTTTTAACACCACAAATATTCAGTTCATAACAAAATGATTTTTATGAACACAAAAAACACACCTCTCCCAACCATAAACCCCGAGAAACTGACTGACTGTATGAATGAGATGAATGAATCAAATCAATGAACGCGGAATGAAAAGAGTATGACGTTTAAAAGTTCAACGCCATTTGCCATACATGCTAACTGTGCCATCTATTGACCAATAGCTTAAACTAGATTTTGTGTCATGAGGTGTCCTCTATTGTTACTTTGATGAAACTAAAACAAGAAACAGCTTTTATTTTTTTTTAATTTTCAATACTTGTAAAATAGTATATAATTATTAAGTAATAATAAATGTATTTTTAAAATATATGAATTTATTTTTTTGAATATTTTTATAAACGCTTGAAGTATCCGAGCAAATATTTTCCCGTCGCATTTCGTTACAAACTTCAGCTTTGATTTAGTTGCTTGCTGTCACGCCGCTGTCAAGCATGTCATTTGCGTTTACGTCAAAAATGGAGGAGGATCGTCTCTTCGACGAAACGGTTTCAATTCGGGAATCTGCGCGACCCCTAAAAAAATATGGGAGCACATGCAATCACATGAAAAGGAACGAGGAATACATTAAGCATGTGATGTCTAAGGGCGATACGCTGCAAGGCATCGCTTTGAAGTACGGTGTTACCGTAAGTGTCTAAACATCATAATAAATTGTGTTGATAAATTGGTAATATCGTGTTGTGGGTGTTACAGAAGTGTTTGTGCTTTGATTGTAGATGGAGAAGATAAGGCGAGCGAACCGGTTGTTTGCGTCAGACAGTTTGTTTTTACGGGAGTTCCTGTTAATACCTGTGACTAAAGATTCCCCGTTTTATGAGAATGGGGAGAGAGTGACGGAGCCCCCACCACCGAATCACCGCGCATCCATCGCAGGTATCCCAACTGCCGACTTTTCCCCCGGCAGCCCTGATGAGAAGAAGAGTTTTGACAATTTCCTAAACCGCCTGGACTCTTCTCTTGCGAATATCAAGAAGCATGTTGAGAAGAGCAAGGAGAACAGCGAGTGAGTATATTTAATTATTTGTGTACACACATCCTGCACACTTTCCCCCAGTACTCAAGTACTGGAGGATATGTGCTATCATATCTTAACACATAAAAACTGACCTACATACAAGTTTTTCATTATAAAAATATGTTTGAATGATAAACTAACTAGAGATATTATACAGAACAGGTCCTTATGATGTTTTGTATAATAACCTCACTTGGCTGTATGTTGCCTAAGGAAACTATGATATCATAAAATCTGTAATAATAATTAAACACACATATATGATTTAATTATAGTCACAAGTTTAATAACATTTATCCAAGAGTGTTTTGAACCCTAATTAAAAATTTATTATGCTATTAAAATTGTCCGTCTGACTGATGACAGTTTACAAAGTTTATAATAAGATTTGTTTAAATTGTTCTATAATCATATAATAACTTATAATCAGTCACAAATATACACTGATTCAAAGGTCAAATAAGATGTTACATTTGCAGATAAGTGTGTAAACAATGTATGATAACAGATAAATATAATGTACTAGCCTTTGCCCGCGGCTTCGCTCGCGTGGAATTTAGTCTGCCACATAAAGTTTGCAAGGTGGTAGAGCAATGGTTCAACCAGGGAGGCATCACCGCCGCACCTATTTCTACCGTGAAGCAGTTCTTGAGTTTCATTTGAAGGGTGTGCCTGCCGGATCACTTTTATATGAGACGATCATCATAGTCCTCGGGAGTAGCAACGCATCTGTGATTTACTTCAGATTGAACCCTTGCCCTACTTCCTAAGGTGATTAACATACGGTACCGCTCACTGCCACGGTAGGCGGTGAAGCGGTTCTCATGTTGTATTGGGGTCTAATAAATCCGTTGATGCCTCACAAACGTACATCGACTGGCCGCGCGGTCCAGCGGTGTTCTCATCACCACCGTGTCTCCGCGCGAACGACAGTGCGGGGGGTCGGCGCCTCACACACAGGCTGGCGCCTAACCGCGCGGATCATCGTTGAAGCAAAAATGCATTTCGATGTCGAAAAGTTTATTTTGATGATCGGTCCATCCGCGCGTACAGGTGCGTAAACCGCCTTACCGCGCGGGGCACCGCTATTCGCGGCGGTGCGCGGTGCCGTGTGTTAATCGCCTAAATCAGTGTGTTCAAATTTCAAATCACAGGCACGTATATTAATTTGAGTTAGTTTTGTCGGCAACAGATATTAATGCTTACTCTGAAATTAAAAGTTTTAAGAAAGGGTCTCAAAACGCGTGAACCAACGCACAGTTGGCTAGCGTGGTCAACTACGACCTAAACTACTGCTAATCTGACATATGTGTCGAGTTGTGTTACATTAAAAGGTCGATGACGATTGAATAACATATTTAACCTTTCCGCTGTTTCATTCTCATTGACTTTTTTTCTTTTTTGTCGAGGGAGAAACCTTCAAAAGGTACGCCGTGGGAGCGACGCAGGGTTATCTGGGATTCTTATAGCACCAGGACTCCGGGTCTTCAAAGGAACGCAACTGGAGTCCTCTGAGTGCATTGCCCCATCGGGCTCCTCCCAAGAGAGCGGCTGGGCCCACCACTCCATCTGGTCTTTACCACGATATGCGACCACACGTATACCACCATCCTTCCCGAGATCGCCTGGCTGGACGGTTCAAGCTCCGTCCTTCCTGGCTCTCACGATAGCATGCGACCACACATGCTGACATCTTTCCCGAAGTTGCTGACTGGGTGTTTGGAGCTCTCCGTCTAGCCGCCCGCAACCCCGAAAGCTCCCTTTTAGTTGCCTCTAACCACAGACAGGGGATACCGTAGCCTTATTCCCGGAACTACAGAGACGTCATCGACCTTTCACATTTTGCTCCGTGTTTTATTACCATTCAAATATTACCTAATATCATACAACTTCGTTGTATACGGCGGCGGCGTACGGCGCGTACTCCCGGTCAATCAATTGACTACGCAATATGTTATACTCGTAATATCTTCTAAACTACTTATCCAATTTACATGGTGTAAAAGGCAGATTCAATCTTTATTAGATGCTTGATTTTTTGAAATCATTTATTTTGATAAGGATTAATATTTAGTTTGTATAAAACCCATGGAAACATCAACTTGATATTTTTAAAATTTTCAAAGTATAAAAAGAGTTATTGTGGGTTATACATAAAATATAGACATATGCTGTCGCGGACTTTTATTTAGATCTATGTGACCCAAACAATCCCATGGTACATTATATTTGGATATCTCCAACGGTTTAGGCAGCGTACGCGAAGATAGCTCTCAGAGCACAACTTTTTTTCCGACTAACCTCATATTTCTCGTTATATTATAACCTTATAAAAAAAAATCATTACAAATTATAGCCCATGTGTGATTCTGATGTATAACCTATACTACTGTAAAGTTTCGACCTAATCCGTTGAGTAGTTTTTGCGTGAAAGAATAACAAATACACATACATCCTCACAAACTTTCGCATTTATAATATTAGTAGGAAGTAGGATTGTTGCGTGGAATTTTCTATTAGACATGTGACAGGAGTCTTATCTTGGTAAATTGTGAGATATGACCAATACTAGCTTAGAATAATGTGTAATTACAAATGTGTAAACATTATCCAAAGCTTTATAGAATGCTTGATATATATGCTGAAAATAATGTTACATATTGAATTAACAGAAACGGAAAACATGGGAATGTCTTCTAAATTCTATGAAAAGGTGTCAATCCATCAGCTATTAAAATTGCACTGCTGGACGTAGGTTTAAGAGAGGTCTAAACAATCTTAAATATAAGGAGCATTAAAAGTAAAAGTAACAAATTTTATTTATCAAAGAAAGTATACTTAATAATGTGAAAAAAATACTTGTAAATGGAAATAATGAAATAATTTATTTACATATTATTATATGTTAAGTAGCAGTTACATCTTCATTTATGAATATTAAACTTAACTGTTACATAGAATTTCTTTAGCAGTTTCTCCTAATATTCTTCTATAGCTTATTTTTTTATAAAATAACAGAGATACAATAGATTAACTCTGTACATTGAAAAACTATTTGGTTGTCAACAAGGTCCTAAATTGTTGTAGTGCAATTGCAATTATTATTGTGCAATAGAAAAGACATTCAGTTCAGATTCAATACAAGTTTAATTATGCGGATAAACCTAATAATAGCTGTCATAGAAGTTTCTATTCTATTCTAACTTAAGTTTGTGTAAAGAGAAGCACAGTTAAACATCATAATGCATTCTAAATGAATGTTAATGTTTTAAGCACAATAATGCAATTAAGGTCAATATACCTCCAATGACAAGTTTATATAACAGACGACCCTGCCCTTCTGTTCAATTTCAGTTATGCAACATTAAGTATCTAAAGTTGACGATAAACAAATCCTGGGTACAGTAATTCTGTTGTTTATCATTTGAGATCATTCAATTCACTCATCATTTAAAAAAACTAAATCAACTATCAAGTCTACTAGATTCAGACTTCAAAGATTAAGTTCTATGGTGCATAAAAGTCTTCATTTCGTTATATAAAACATTGATTGCAGTTTTTTGGAATATACAATTATAAAATTTTAATTTATGTCAACATAACAAGTGTGGCAGGCAGCGTCTTTATCACCTAATTTAATAAAATAATTCGTAACATTGCGGCAATAAGAGAGTTGATTTATCTATAATATTAAAATTTTCTTACATTACAAACCAATGCTTGCTAGTCAAAGGCACTCCTGCCTTGTTAAAGATTGAATCTTGCGTTGTTTCACGTGAATGCTTCAGTGAGGAAGGGTCAAAAGCTTTATAGACATTTCTTTACCACAGAAAAAGCTATTTGCTTCCTCCTTTCTACTAGTTAATGAAAAGAATTTGATTACTCTAGCATCTGTACACTAGCTACTTGGTTGTTCAATTGTAAGGATTTTTTTATGTATGTGTAAGTAGGTTTATAAAAAACGTTAATTTTCTTATTCCGAGCACAGTCATACCAAAACTCGTGTCATTCCACTCAATTCGACAATGTACACAATAAAAGGCAATTTGTTTGATGACGTTTTTTGCACATCTTGCTAGTCTCAGTGACTCGGCTCAAGGCCGGTGCGCGTGCGCCGATCGTGGAACACTTTCTAACATCGGTCACATGATGGCGGCTGCCTTTCTAGTATGCTAGTGTTGTGGTTTGGCTTAACGGACTTTGAAAAACGAAAGAAGTTTTCTATTGGACACTATGTTTTTTGATGGTTAATCTTTCGCGGTGAATTCGGGTAATTAGATTACGCGTCTGAGGTAAAGTATTTCGATTATTTATAAATGATGCCTAGTCATGTACGACCCCGGGAAGGACGGCGGTTTGCGTGGTCGTATACCGTCGTAAAGACCAGACGGAGCGGTGGGCCCAGCTGCTCACCTGGAACCCGATGGGGCAACTTGTTTAGAGGACTCTGGTTGCGTTCCTATGTAGATCTCGGAGTCCTTTTTGTAACGCTGAGGACGGCCACCAGGGGCGTTTTAGTTCGGTAAAATTCCCACATAACCCTACGTCGCTTCCACGGCGTCGGGTACCTTTTGAAGGTTTCCCCCTCGAGAACAAAAAAATATAGTAATATGTATATGAAAAACGTTAGTAATACAACATCCTATAAGGTTTTCGTGAACAACATGTCAAAATCGTTTCAGCTGTTTTTGAAATTTAACCGTACACAAATACACAATACCTACTAATAAGTTAACGCAATATCGTTGTTCTTCAAGTCGGATACATCAATTCTACTTATATTATTATATGGATGTATTTTTGTTCAATAAGGACGATCCGCGTGGCGGAGCGGTTACCATACCGGTCTGACGCGCAATGGGTCCCGGGTTCGATTCCCAGCCAGACAGGTATCTGAATGATGAGTTTAGATACATGTTTTGGGTCTGGGTGTTTATGTATTCGTCTTGTGTGTGTCCATGGTACCCACGACACAGGAGAAAATCCTAGTGTGGGGCTATAAGTGTAGAAAGCGTGTTTTAATTTTTGCCACTTCATACATCCGAAGATTTGATAAATATTTTAATAGCAGTCTATTTGCTTACTTCGCGATATATTGCTATTTGTCACATGATCACGATAGCACAGATTTGTTTACTTCGTACCGTTAAAATCGTGAATCGCTTCTATATCATTCCACTCGCCTTGTTCTGATTTAGATGACTAATGCTAATATGCGGAATTGTAATAACACCTGGTATTTTACGTGTTGGTAATTTACGCATATTGTATGACCTTGTATGCGTGTTGTTTATGGTTTTATATTGGTTTTGCACGTAGTAATTGTTGTTTGTAGGTGTAATACTTAAGACCGTTAGATATATAGTGATAGTTCAATAGTTGAGACTTGGCTTCTCAATGAAACGGTATAGGGTTCGAATTCTAGCGCATATCTGTTTTTTTTTTAATAATGTGCGTATTTGCATATAATTAACATACGTTTTAACGGCATAGGAAACTTTTAAGGAACTTGTGCGCCTAATAATCGCACAGACAAGTGAAATGTTTTAATTCGCATTTAGGTAGCGCGGTGGGCTGGTCTAAATGAGAACGACCCGTGCTCAGCAGTGGGACTATAATGAACCGACGACGAATCCAATGGGTAGACAAACATAATTCTACAGCAGAAACTTAAATTTATCACGGGGCGTGCTTAGATATCAAATCTGATACCTTTCTTCTTGTTTACGAGGGGAAACCTTCAAAAGGTACCCGACGCCGTGGAAGCGACGCGGGTTATGTGGGATTCTTGCCGCACTAAAACCCCCCCGGTGACTATCCTCAGCGTTGCGTGGAGGACTCCGGGATCTCCAACGGAACACAACCGGAATCCTCCGAGCGCGATGCCCCTTTCGGGCTCTTCCCTGGTGGACGTAAAACGCTCACCGCACCTTTTGGTCTTTACAGCGGCATGCGACCACACATGCATGTCACCGTCTTTCCCGGGGTCGCTTGTTCGGACGGTTCGAGCTCCCACTCTACCCGCCCGCAACCCCGGAAGCCCCTTTTAGTCACCTCTTACGACAGGCAGAGGGTACCGTAGCCCTATTCTGATCCCGGAACTATACGAACAATCAAATTAGATACCTACTATCTTACTGTTTCTTTTTAAATACCTGTCTGATGTGTATGAGAATGTGAGAAATGAGTGTTTTAGCCGGTAGAAACATTTCCCTTTGGTTAGGGGTACATTTGTGATCAACATTAGGTAGGATTGGACAATAGTATACAATACGTCATACTATACTACCCTACACTATAATGCGATAAAATATAACTGTTGTATTTTATTATTGCGTAATAATATTATGGTATTATTATTAATATTATTATGGCGTTTGGTGTTGAAACTCTGGGACCATGGGGTCCAGATGCTTGGCAGTTTTTTAAATTACTGTCCAGTCGTTTGGTCGACGTTACTGGTGACCCGAGAGCTGGCACGCATTTTGCTCAACGATTTGGTATTGGCATTCAAAGAGGAAATGCTACCAGCATCTTGAGTACCTTGCCCAGGGACTGCGATGGTGATAATTTTTTATGGTAGTGTTTTTGTTTATATGTTTTTGTTTTTCTTTTTTGTATATATGTAAATTTTGTAAATAGTTTTTTTTAAAATTTGAACCGTATTGTTAATTGTATTAAAAAATAAATAAATATTTTATGATAATACGTAATAATATAGGTAACGATTCGGTAATTGGCATTTTTTATTTATTTTAAAGATTAGAATTTTTAAAATGAAAGAAATCCACTGAGAATATAAAAAATATGAAACTTTCATATGCAAGATTTGTCGGTTAATATCAACGTCTTAAAATAGTTACTAGCATGACCTGAATATTAACTGTAGCGAGATATGTAATTAATACAACGATTATTTTTGGAACGTTCTCTTATAAATTGTACACTTTTCTTCGCTTTTAATATTAAAATGATGGTAGAATCTTTTGTGGTTCGTCTGGTGGTAACGGTAACGTATTTTTGCCTAATAACAGCAGGTTTAAACGTTGCTGGGTTCTAATCAGAAGGGTGTGGTAGGGGTAGACCTTGATATCCGAGGAGTTCTTATATAACCTTCAGGAATAGTAACGCATCTGTGGCTAACCCAACAGAAGACTAAACTTATCTGGGACAGATGTCTATGTATGGTAATGACCGCTTACAGTCAGGTGGTGGTGTAAAAGATGAAAGACGTAAAGTAGCTGGCGTTTGAATCAGTTTCAGTATATTTTTCATATTCTCAGACAAACATATAAAGTGTTGCTTGTAGACCTTAGTAGCCGTTCGTGATAGGATGTCGTTGTTTGCTGGTAAAATATTGGTCATTTGGGTAATTTAAATTTTAATTACTTGATATGGGTATTAAATTTATGCTACTTTCATAACTTTAAAATATTTGCTTCTTTTGTTTTATACCAAACAAAAGTAATTTATTTTTTAAACTCATGGATTTTATTGGATACTTTTATAGATTTTTTAAAATGATTACTTTATTTCTACTTATGTATGATAACGCTCGGCGCCATACAAGGCAAACAGTCCGTGATTACTTAAATGAAGTTGGCTTTGCTCACATGGAT
Source organism: Spicauda simplicius (assembly GCA_949699795.1). NCBI lineage: Eukaryota > Metazoa > Arthropoda > Insecta > Lepidoptera > Hesperiidae > Spicauda > Spicauda simplicius. Next base: position 13,519,866 of record OX453075.1, on the reverse strand, counting down.
TGGCCAGCTCGATCATCGGATACGAAGCCGATAGAGCACATTTGGAACCTCATAGGAAGAAAAGTACTATACCAACAAAATCCTCATAACGGCTGGCGGGGGAAATACAAGATATTAAATTACATTGTTATTGTTTAAGAATAAAAATATCACTAATTGATCAAACAGTGAATATTTCTTATTTTTTATATTTAACTTGAATGTCTGCAAAATTAATAGTATTCATTTCAATAGACCTTTAAAATGATTACTTACCCACCCTAAAAATATGTATACTAAATAAAAAAATATATTTTAAAATAAGAATAAAATTTTAAATTATTAACATCCGTACAACGTTCTTCTAATTTTGCCGGCGTTTATGTTTCGAATCTACATAAGATTCGAAACATAAACAAAAAAACTAGTTAAATAAATCGAAAGAGATGTCCTACAGACTTGTCTTATTAACAGACTTTCAAAAAGGAGGACGTTTCAATTCGACTGTATTTTTACATCACTACATAACACTTATATACCATTTATTTAAAAATTGTTGACCCGGGGAACTTCGTTCCGCCTAAAAGTAGAAAATTACCAGTGTTCCTTCACTATATTACCTACGCATGTATTATACATAAAAACCTCTTCAATCACTCTATTTAAAAATACTGCATTAAAATCCATACCGTATTTTTAAAGATATAGCATACAAAGGGACAGACAGCGGGAACCTACTTTGTTTTATACCATGTAGTGTGTTACAGAAGTAGAATTGGATGGCCAAAGTAAACGACACATTATGTACAACATTGTTATATTCTCACGATTTTACACGTATACAATTTCAGAATACATTCGGACAGAGTAACGTCTTACACTTGCGAATTATTAGAATGATCCATATTACGATAATACCCTCCCTTTTATACTAAAAATGGCAGGCGTTAAGGAAACCGTCACAGAGACAAAAACATTACTATTAATCTATTACATTATATAAAATTAAATATATGCATTTATAATATTTATTTATATAACCATTTATATTTATTTATATTGTGACTTCTATTGATTTATGATATTGACAATAATATGGCACGATCAATTTAAATACAATCATTATATAGATTCTTATTGATGTTTATAACTAATGTAGTCACGAGTTTAACAGTACTGTCCCCAGGCAAGCTACTTGTTGGTTATTAACAAGTGATTGAATCTGGTTTATTTGATTCAGACATAATTATCTTCAGCAATTTGTGGCTAGATTGCAGTGGCGGTTCGCGCTACTTATTTCTGCCTTATTACTCTGTCCGTGTCTGTTGCTTTGATGGGTGTAAAACAGGACGCACCCAAGCCGTTGGCATTTAGTTTTCATATCATCTTAGTCCTTGGTAGCAATGCTTCTCAGTGCCGGATTAGCCACATACCAAGAGTAGCAAATGCTACGGGGACTAGAGGGGTCTCGCGGACCAACGCCTACTATTTATATTTTACTATCTGTGCTATCCTGAAAATCTTAAACTGAAAGAAGTAGATATAGAAAATGTCATCTCTAAATTTTCCCTGATTAAAATCGTCGTCAACTCATTATAGTCCCACTGCAGGGCACGGGTCTTCTCTCAGAATAAGAGAGTTATAGGCCATAGTCCACCGCGCTGGCCAAGTGCGAATTGGTGGACAATCTGATTAAAATCAGAAAAGATATATTGTAACAGTTTTTATTTTACTTAACGCAAGCTATGGGCCTCCTGTCAGAATTTGCTACAGGCCGTGCGCTGGCTTTATCTGGCACTGATGTTTCTTCTTATCTGGGGTTACATGTTGCCTATTGGCAGCATTGGCGACCATCAAACTTCATGCTCGTTTGCTATTTGTATCTTATAAAAATATTGGCCACTCCAGATAGCACTGTAATCTTACTTAGAAATCATGACAGATCCTCATGTTGGTTTAATTTAACAGTTAAATTAATTCAAATACATGATTCTTACATTTAATGATTTCTGCACTCATATCCCGAAAATTTTCTCCTATTTTACATACTTACACAAAAGCACCTAAATCACAATCTAAAACAGAATTCTAGTTTACTATTTCAGTATTTGTCTCGTCGAGGATTTAATCTGAAACCTACTGTATAATTAATTCTTATTGCAATTTATAAAAAGGCACCGATTTATAGGCGTCATACCTTGTAGGAAGGATATTAGAGGGATTCTCGTGACTGAGTTGATTGTCTCATTAGTATAAGGACAAAACATCATATGGATTGCTAGCTCGTTTTTGCACCCATATTATTATCACTACATAGCATAGCATAAAACAAAGTCGCTTCTTGCCGTCTGTCCCTATGTACGCTTAGATCTTTAAAACTACACTACGGATTTTAATGCAGTTTTTTTAATAGATAGAGTGATTCGAGAGGAAGGTTTTTATGTGTAATATATGTCTATACACTCATAATTTTTGACATTTAGGCGGAACGAAGTTCGCCGGGTCAACTAGTACTATATAAAGTGTCTATATTGTTGTTGTGTATTTAGTATTGATATTTATTATTATTAGGTAAGTACAACGCTATCCTTCCTTCACGAGGCTGTATGATGTACAATGCTGACCCTTTATAACGTTCTATGCACACTGTCGTCTTGTCTCTTTGAACTGTCACAGGTATGAGAAATCTGTTTTTCATGTTATACTGCACGCCATGCTCCGTTTTTTTTTAAGTCATGACAAAGTATACAACAAAATTTTTGTTGGTAACAATATGACACCCTCAGAATAAATAAGGATTGTAAAAGAAATTATACTGCCCGGTAGTGTTTCGTTCGAGATCTCAGAATAGTCTTCGTTGCGCTGAAGACGGTGACTGTAGGGATTTTAATGCAGCAAAATCTTATTTAGGCAGTATACTAGTTAAGCACGTACATACATAAATTAAGATAAAGATGTATGTGTATATGTGCGTATAGAGTAGTTATACTTTTCATTAGTATTATATAATAATACATGTTATAACGAATTACATAGTAAACAGTTCGAAATGTATTTTTTGCAGTCTGTTTAACAAATAAAAGTAGTTTCCAAATGCTTATTTGCATTGTTACATAGTCGTGCAGCAAGATAAAGGCAGAATTTTAGAGTAATACAATGAAATGTCTATATTTTATATTAGCTACTGGGGCACTTACAAATTGTCAGTTGCAGTCTTTTTTCTGACATTACAACACGGATCAGAACACGACTTTAACTGAGAATATCCGGCAAGAATTAGGTAAATTTTGAAATTAAGTACAGTTTAAGTTACCTGGAAAGATTTTTAAAAATCTCGCCTGAATCAAACTTGTTGACTTTGGATGACAGTGCTCATAATTCCCAATACACAAATATAAGACATTTCCTTAAATAAGTATTTATTCAGAAGTTTCCTGTACTATTTCCGTCTATATGAACACTTGGATAAACAAACGTCACACTTCATAAGTACTCACTGATCGCTAATATAACACTTATTGCATAATTATGTTGATACAGACGTTTACGTGACAATTTTTAATGTTTCTTGCATTATAAATATCTACATCATAGATTTATTTTACCCTCGTAATAAAGAATGCTATTATCGTCATTGCGAAATTGAATATTTTGCGGTTTTGCATCGGAAGAATGTTTATCTATAACATTCTTCTGATGCGAAACATGCATGTTACATGGGGAAAAAGAAAAATATTTTTTTTTATTAGAAGTCGGTCTAACTTTGACAAGGAATGCAGTAGATGCGATAGTTTAGACGATCATTCTTATCGTAAATGCAGTAATTCTCACTTACAAGAATAAAATGCAACAAGACGTGAATGTAGTCTTGTTCGTGTGTTTGTGTGCGCGTGCAGGGCGCGTGGGTTTATGGGTTTTACTTTTTTGCTTAGAACTCTTAAATTTAAATATGCAAGTAATGTAACTTCCTTTTTATAATATCAGCTGTATATCAAAGAAAGTTCTGTCAAAATCGGCCCATCCATTTCGGAGATAAGCCGCAACAGACGCAAAGATTTCAGTAATAGTTTGTTACAAGTACCATATGTCCTTTCTTATATTATACATTTAGCTTACTGCTTATATTATGGGATTATAAGTAGACAATTCAATTTTATAAATTTGCATACATGTGAGTTATAGTCTCTTTTGCAGCTTCCTTTCCATAACCAAATATGTTGCAAAATGGTGGAAGATTACTTATTGACAAAAATAATTCTGTAAAGTACTTTAAATAAACTTTGTAGAATTCGTTTATACACGTAAGTAAGATTATTCCATTATCAGTAAAATTAAGTGACAAGTTATTAAAGTTTATCTGTTTTGACATAAATGTGTTGAGTTTTAAAGTTCATTGCCTGTCTCGTGTCTAGTAAGTAGGTGTCTAAGTGGATTGCTTCTTCAAATTGCTGCTTCAAGTTACAATTTTGAATAAAAAAACTCGGCAGCTGAAAAATGATAGATTGCATTCACTTTCAGTTAATTATATATTTAGTTTATCTTTTCTTCTCATAGCTTCTCTTGGATTTTGCGATAAAATAGTGATATAAAAGTTTTATTTGACAGTCAATTGTTATGAAAATTAAAATCTAGTTAATAAATCTAGTAAGTAAATCTCTTTTTTTCTGTAATCTTAGGCGCCATTATTTTTAAGTTAAATATTAGTGTTTATAAATCCCTACAACTGAAAGCTTGGTGTTCTAACTACATCTAATGACGTGGCTAATGACTTTTTAGTTTATTTTAATTTAATACTATAACTTTGTTCATTGTAAAGATAGACATTCTTTAATTAGGAATCTTTAACAACATTTTTGTACTTTTTCTTTGGTCTTTTGTGAAATTTGGGCTTATGAATTTTTAACAATTAATCCAAGCAGCGATATGTTTGGCGCACAGCGTCCCAATTCGTGAGTACGTAGCCTATAAATAAACCAACAAACGCACTGCAAATATATTTTAATATATTTTATTAGACTCTTGGTCATTGGTAGATAATCACTGTTATCTATCACTACAACTGGTTCTCGAGATATGGGGACCGGACTCATCAATATACATGAGATTAGTAATGTTAAGATATTTGATTAGGCACAGATAAAGGTGTGCCTGAGATTTACACTATTTACTAACTTTATTTTAGTCATTTTTAATTTATAGAAATAAAAAATGATTGTGAAAATAATTGTTGTTTACTCAATGATAAATGATATTTATGTTACCTTGTAAAAAGTATTAAGATTTTTGGTACTATCTCTTTGTTTTCTCCAAAGTGACGGATTTTGTTATGGCGGGATTGTTACTGGTACATAGGGGGTATTATATAATGAAGATACTTAAGGCTACTTTAAATGTGCAAAATAAGTAAAACTAATGAATCGTGCGGGACGTCCACGATACTGTAGCAATATTATGTATTACATAATATCGGTTGGGTTCCTATCGCATTTTATAATCTCGTATGGTAGTAATAAGCCTCGTATGTCTAAACTATTATAAAGCGGAAGAGTTTGTTTGTTTGTTTGTTTGAACGCGGTAAGCTCCGGAACAACCGGACATTTTTTTTCAAAATGGTAGAAATTGTATATACCTTTCGGGTATCGTATCGTCAACCTGTTATTGTCCCACTGCTGGGCACGGGTCTTTTCTCGGAATGGCCATAGTCGACCGCGCTGGCCATGTACGAATTGGTGGACTTTCGGGTATATATTATTCAAATCGGATAAAAGAGATCCAAGGCAATTCGAGTTTAACCTCTCTTTTATATATTTATTTATTTATCAATAGGACTACCAACAGAATTACATGTGAAGTAAAATAATTACATGGTTATATTCTTAAAATAAAAAAGCAAGTACATATAATTCCACTTATAGGTGGTCACAGCATTATGAATCACTGCTGCTAAAAATTTTTGAGACTTTTAAGTTAAAATTTTGATAGGTTATCACAAAACAAATCTATTAATGGATCCTTCCGAGTTAATTCCTTATACAATTTTATAAGCCTAGGTATTAATGAATGGTGACCAATATTAGTTCTCTTCATTAGGGATTCACATTCATAAATGACATCCATTAAACTGGACGTATCTACTAGTCTCATAATATAGTTCAAACATTCGCATGTCACGGTTTCATCTGTACCAATGGATGATCAAATTCTCTCATGAGGTTACTTGGCTTTACAATGAAATAACAAGGATTGATCATTCAATTTGATAGTATAAGAACCTGAGAAGGAAGTAGACGTTAAAATGATAGTCTAATAAAGCTATTTATTCTCAATGCAGACTTCAGACACGACTTTTGTCATATCGAAGGCCTTTTACAAAATGCCCAGTGAAGTGTAGTTTTGTTTATTGTTTTCTTTGAATCTTTTAAAAATAATCTAGTGCTTGAACGGTGAAGAAAATATAAGATTTCCGAGATTTCTGTAAAAATGTAGTGTTCGAATTAGTTATTTAAAAAAAAACATTCGTGGACTGTGATGTAGAATCAATCAGAAAATTAAACATGAATAGAAAATTAATTATGTGCTTCCTAGTGAAAACGTGTATAAGTCTGATTATTGCCAAATTAAATTCGGTGCTCCGTAGTGAAAACGGGTATAAGTCTGATTATTGCCAAATTAAATTCGGTGCTCCCTAGTGAAAACGGGTATAAGTCTGATTATGGCCATATTAAATTCGGTGCTCCCTAGTGAAAACTAACTAAATTAACTACTTCTACCAAAATTGTAAAAAATAACCTATCGATATATCTCTGTTTTGTAAATGTTTTTCTAAAACAAGATCAATCAATAGGTGTTAGAAAACCGAAGATCTGTCATAGGTTTTTCTAACAATTTTGGCATAAAGAGCCAATGGTGTCATTTTCACACTTAGTTAATTTTGAAAAGTAGATGCGTTGTTGATAAATTGATGTGTTATTTCAGGTCAGGAATCGCGAGCGCCGTAAAACTGAATTCCTTTGGCATCTCTCACCGACGCGTCCGCGTAATGCATAAAGAGCCACTTCCTCTGTAAATCCGGTTCTTGCATAACTTTGCCGATGCCAGTTTTATACGATTTTAGTTTTGATCCAAATTAAATTCGGTGTAGCTATAGTCTTTTTGTTATGAAGAGATATGAAAAGAATAGATGTTTGTGAGCTTTTTTTATGTGACTGAATTAGAATACGAGCATGCAGTCCACCTGATGGTAAGTGGTGACTGTCGCCCATGGACATCTAAGCAACTTCATATAGAACATGGGTTCTATCTGAAGTTAATCACATATGCGTCGCTACTCCGAGGACTATGACGGTCGCCTCATATAAAAGTGTGCCGGCAACCACACCCTTCCATCGAAACGCAAGAAATTCTTCACGCTGGAGATAGGTGTAGCGGTGGTACTTCCCCGGTCGAACTACACTGGTTCTACCAACTACGAGTGATCGTCATTATACATTGTCAGACAGGATGCGTGTAGTAAATTGAACAAAGAACCCCCTAGATTCTCCCTCAGTACATGTTTCGACTGCGGCGGCATGACTGCTGTTTCTTGTCGTATAAACGTAATTTATATTAGTGTCAAAAGTTGCTGGATTTAATTTACGGATGTGATAAGAAGCCACGTTTGTAGCAGGATGGCGACGTATTTATGATTCTATTTAGGTTCGGTCTAATTTTCACGGCTAGCAGTCAGAAATTCAGAACTTAGCACTAGGCATGCAGGTAAAAGGCATGCTTATTTATAGGTTACATTATCCATTTTTTTTTTTATTTGTTACTAGTTGTAACATGCGCGCGTTGCTACGCCATCAGAAAAAAATACACCAGAAACCTTCGCGAGCTCATGAATAACAACTTTGCTAAAGATCATCACATGATCAAATGAATAGTTGACGATTCTATAGAGGACATACAGACAAACATTCATTTTTATAAAGAAGAAGATGTATATCAAGTTTAAAATATTTTGAAAACGAATTGCGATGGTGCATCACAGTCAGTGATGTCGCTCTTATTGTGCTCTGGAGTTGTTTGATGATTACTACAGTTGCATGGTCTTGTTTAGATAACGTAGTTATCTGTTACACATTGTTATAAGGAGAAATGTTACAATAATCTACTTATATTGTATCGTAGACATGTTTATACTTTGTCGTTTGTTTGTTATTTTTGTCATATGGTATTTAAATAAAGGGAAAATTTTAATGTCTGATGATAGATCTATAGAATTCACGATGGATTATTGTAACATAATTGTAACAAAATTTTTTCTTTGCTGGTTTAGAGTTTTCAGTAGTGTTCTTTTATTATAATACGTAACGGGTACTCACGATATGCGGTTTATGAATTCTTTTTGCCGATATTTCAGTTTGGCCGTGACCACGATCCATGCAACTGGGTCGAAATATCGGCAAAAAGAATTCTATAAGAATTCATAAACCGCATATCGTGAGTACCCGTTAAGTATTATAATGTATCAATTCCGCGATAATACTAGTCTAAAATCATACAGGTTTTAGGTCTGCAGGTTCTTTGTGATAGATTACTCAGAGCAGTGATAGCTCTAGTAATAAGTGATCTGTAATGGTTGAAACTTAGCATCTCCATAGAGGATCCGAGATTGGAATCGCATGCACGCACAACAGATTCTCTAATTTTAGAAAAATCTGTGGTGCGTGCATATTAAAATATAATTTTATTTCTACTTTGCGCTAAAGGAATGCACCAAAGAGTTTTGTAAAAATAAAGTTTGTCAAAATCACGTTCAAAGTTTCCGTTACGAATGGATCCGTTTCCGATACTACGGAAGTTAATAAAAGCGTGTTAAAATGTATCTACTGAAAGTTGTGTGAAGTCTACCAATTAGCACTTGACAGCGCGGTAGACAGTGCCCTAAAACTATCTCATTCTTGAGTAGACCCGTGTCCAGCATTGGGAGAATAAAGGGTTGACAACTTATTATTCTATTTTCCTTGTAACACATTAATGTATTTTATTCCAAAATAATTAACTAAATTTATTACTGTATGCCCGTTCGTACCACTAGTTATCGCGTTTAATTGTTTGGAAAATAATCAAGTGAAGATGCTTGTTTCGTTGCAATGAAGCAGAAATAGTGCGGCACGGATCAGATGCACACTCTGCGTAAGATGCCGTTATCCGAAGATGGATTATAGTTGCTTTATAATAAGTTTACTTGCGTACGAATTTGTATGGACTCGAAGGACCAAAAATATGTATGGTTGGAAACGTGACCCGATACAATATTTGGATGATAGTAAATAATAGAGATCGGTTGATAGAAATAACTTATCACTACATAGTATAAAACAAAGTTGTTTCCCACTGTGTCCCTATGTATGTTTAAATTTTTATAACTACGGATTTAAATGCAGTTTTTTAAATAGATTAAACAAAAGAAAAATAGCCCGCAAATTCATATTATTTTTATGCCCCAGCACCAATATTGCTCCAACTTGCCTCATATAATATTTTACTTGTAACTTAAGTATGTAAAGTTATGTTTTAAAAAAATGTTACTCAAATTATTAACTATAGTTAAAATCAGCCTTTTTTTTTGAGTCTCAGATACATCTTATTTCCAAGAGCTAGTATACACATTTGTATAAATTTTATTTGGAAGGAAAAATGTTGTTTTGTAATACAAGTACGCACAAATGTAATAGATAAATTTGGATGTATAGGTAAGGGTAATTCAGTTTAAATTATGGAATCTATAATATATTACTAGGTTAGATTGTTATAATGAAATTGTAATCATAAATTTACCTAAAATTATTGAAGAAATGAATGTAGTTAGCGGTGCATATAGAATAATGTATATTATTTATAATGAGTGTGGTGTCGGTTAATTGGCCGTGTGGTGTCGGTCTCTTGAATAGCACCACTCCCTCTCTTCCCGTGGATGTCGTAGGAGGCGACTAAGGGACATTAAACCAGATGATGGGCAGCAGCATCACTCTGAGAACTTTTAAATATACTGCGGTCACCAACACGCACAGCCAAGCGCGGTGACTATGGCAAAACCCCTTAATGGCAGCTCCAATAAAACCACGGCCCCCAGTCCCCGGCAGCCCCGCTATTCCTGGCTATGGTAGCGGTCACGGTTACGGCGGGGCAGGGGGTGCTAAGAATCTCCGGCAGAGATCGAGCTACCACAACCGACGACTTCTGCACCTGGCAACATATAACACCAGGACTCTGAGAAGTGATGAGAAGATATATGAGCTGGAAGAAGAGGTAGACAAGCTAAACTGGAGTATTATAGGATTGTCTGAAGTCCGAAGACAGGGGGAGGACACGATGATCCTTAAATCTGGTAACTTGTTCTACCACCGGGAGGGCGAACATCTGTCCCAGGGTGGTGTCGGGTTCTTCGTCAACAGATCCCTTGTCGACAACGTCGTGGAGATCAAGAGTGTGTCGTCCAGGGTAGCATACCTTATACTCAGAGTATCCAAGAGGTACTCGTTGAAGGTCATACAGGTATATGCGCCGACATCGACACACTCCGACGACGAGGTTGAGGTTATGTATGAGGATATATCCAAAGCCATACATACCTCAAAATCGTACTTCACAGTTGTGATGGGGGATTTCAACGCAAAGCTGGGCGTTCAATGTGGCGATGAGTTGAAGGTAGGGCCCTTTGGCATTGGTAATCGGAACCATCGAGGCCATTTGCTGGCTAACTTCTTGGAAAAGGAGGGATTCTACATGATGAACTCCTTCTTCAAGAAGAAGCCTCAAAGGAAATGGACCTGGATGAGTCCCGATGGTACTACCAAAAACGAGATTGACTTCATACTGGCAGACAAGCGGCACATATTTAACGATGTCTCTGTGATCAACAGGTTCAAGACCGGAAGCGATCACCGGATGGTTAGATCAAGCTGGAACGGTCCCGCCTTATGAGGTCAATACTCCGTCCAAGATCTTGTCAAATCCAGGGCTCTGAAGACTTTCAACTCGAGCTACGCAATCGCCTGGAATGCCTAGACAATTGCGTTGATGTTGACGAAATAAACACCAAGTTGGTAGAAACTGCCCATGAGGTAGGGTCGAAGTACTATGAGACCCCCTCCAATAGAAGTACTCAAAGACTGTCGGTCCAAACTCTGGAACTCATGGCACAACGGCGGGCAATGTGTGTGCAGTCTCCAGCTTCATTGTCGAAGTTCAGGCTAACAGGATGCGACGCGACCTTCGTCTCTTTAATGCAAATCGCATTAAAGAGCAAATTGAGCGAAACAAGGGCTCCAAGGTCTTCGCAAGGGATTTGCGTGTTGGGCAAAGCTTATTAACGAAGCTGAAGACGGATGGAGGCACCACAGTTGCCGCGAGGCCTGAAGTTCTGAGAGAAATTGAGCGCTTCTATGGGCAGTTATATACCGCTTCGCGTGGCCCTCTGCCGCCTGTCAACGACAAGCGAGCCACGCTAACCCGACACTATACCGAAGATATCCCGGACGTCAGCCTGTACGAGATCCGATTGGCCCTCGAACAGCTCAAGAACAACCGAGCGCCCGGTGAAGATGGAATCACAACTGAATTGCTAAAAGCAGGTGGGAGACCAATTTTAAAAGCGCTCCAACAGTTGTTCGATTCCGTCATAAGCCAGGGTATAGCACCGGAGGCGTGGAGCAGAAGCGTGGTGATACTGTTCTTCAAAAAAGGCGACAGGTCCTTGCTGAAGAATTACAGGCCCATCGCGCTTCTGAGCCACATCTACAAGGTGTTTTCGAGGGTCATCAATAATCGAATAGCTCGCAGGCTCGACGACTTTCAGCCTCCCGAACAAGCCGGATTCCGAAAAGGCTTTAGTACCATGGACCACATACACACACTGCGGCAGATAATAGAGAAGGCCGAGGAGTACAATCTGCCGTTGTGTGTGGCTTATGTGGACTATGAGAAAGCCTTTGATTCTATCGAGACATGGGCGGTGTTGGAGTCGCTTCAGCGGTGCCAGATTGACTATCGGTACATCGAAGTGTTGAAGTGTATATATAAGGCAGCCTCAATGTCGATCCGATTACACGACGGAAGTACGAACCCGATCCAATTGCAGCGCGGTGTGAGACAGGGGGATGTGTTATCTCCGAAACTGTTTACCGCTGCATTGGAAGACGTGTTCAAACTGATGGAGTGGAAAGGATTCGGCATCAACATCGATGGCGAATATATCACTCACCTTCGATTCGCAGACGACATAGTCATCATGGCGGAGTCGATGGAGCACCTCAACACCATGCTCAGCGACCTCTCTGGTGCCTCTCAACGGGTGGGTCTTAAGATGAAAATGGACAAGACGAAGATCATGTCTAACGTCCATGTCACACCCGTACCGGTTGTTGTTGACGGCACCACCCTCGAAGTTGTTGACGAATACATTTACCTAGGGCAGGCGGTGCAGATGGGTAAGTCCAACTTCGAGAAAGAGGTCACTCGTAGAATCCAACTCGGCTGGGCAGCGTTCGGGAAACTGCGCCATATCTTCTCATCCGATATACCTCAGAGCCTGGAGACGAAGATGTTCGAGCAGTGTGTGTTGCCAGTGATGACATATGGCGCCGAGACGTGGTTCCTTACTGTGAGCCTCGTGCGTAAGCTCAAGGTCGCTCAGCGAGCTATGGAGAGAGCTATGCTTGGTATTTCCCTGCGTGACAGAATTCGTAACGATGAAATCCGTAGGAGAACGAAAGTTACCGACATAGCTCTCAAAATTAGTAAGCTGAAGTGGCAATGGGCAGGCCACATCGTTCGTAGGACAGACAACCGATGGGGTAGAAGAGTCCTCGAATGGAGACCACGTCTGGGCAAAAGGAGTGCAGGCCGCCCCCCGACCAGGTGGACTGATGACCTGAAGAAGACGGCGGGTAACCGCTGGATTCAGATGGCCCAGGACCGGTCGAAGTGGCGCAGATTAGGGGAGGCCTATGTCCAGCAGTGGACTTTCAAAGGCTGATGGATGGATGGATGGATGGATGGATTTTTAAATAGATAGAATGATTCAAGAGAAAGGTTTTATGCATAATATAGTGGAGGAACTCTGATAATTTTACCTTTTTGACTTTTAGGTGGAACGAAGTTCGCCGAACCAAGTTCAGTTAATATTATTATTAGGTCTATCGGTCCGTGTATCCTAGACAATTTCTTTGAATGAACTAGACCTTATATAAGATTCGATTCGAAGATTGAATGCTTGTAACCTATAAATGGTTTAAGTTTTATTTCAATCCAGAACATTTTCTATAATATTCTTATAATGTATAAGATTTATCAATTGGCACTTAGTTATCGTGGTTGATTATGGCATAAGTGCTCATAATCATAGGAGATGTGGGATGGTAACGTCTTAATGGCGACAGATGTACGCAATAAGTTTGTAAATCCTATCCATTTTAAAGATGGGTGTGTGTGTTTAAGATCCCTGACATTTGTAAAGGACAATAGAGCGATGTCTTCAGTGATATTTAGTGATGTTATTTATTAATAAACGGTCTGTAACTGGTCAAAGGTTATCTGTAATAGATACATTATCCGCTAACATTGACTGTATCATATTGACAAGACAACGAACATAAAACAACGTTATCAACACAGTGTACACTTTCGGTTGTTTTACGACCCTAACGCAAACATTCTTCGTTCCATGGCCTTAGTGATCCAATAATAAATTTTGAACCTTACGACTTTATATTTAGGATGACATCGGACGAAAGGAAATTGCAAGTGGTCAATTGTGCCGTTTAATGCCGTTGTGCTCTTCTAAAAATATCGCGTCATTGTGTGGGTTGTCGGCTCGTTATCCGTTGCTTCTCTAATGAACGTTTAATCCAGTTATTTTTAAAGTGACATTTATCCTATTGTTTGTGGGTCGGTAGACGGATACATGAATCGATGTATATCAGACGACGCAGATGGTAGGCGCGGCGGCTACTCCCCTTAGAGGTAGGCTTATGTCCAGCTATGGACCTTTATAGGCTAATGGGCAGATAGAATAATACTTAACAAAGTATCTCGATCACCACTCATTAACGAAGAGGCGTTATTTCATGTAACAGTCATCTACTTCTTTATAAAAATGAATGTTTGTCTATATGTAAACAATTCATGTGATGATCTTTAGCAAATACATGAGCTCGCGAAGGTTTCTGGTGTATTTTTTTGTGATGTTGTAGCAACACGCCCAGGGTACAGCAAGTAGCTTTTTTAAAAATGGGATCTAACAGCGAGGTTAAACACAAAAGGACGATTGTGTAGACTATGACTTTCATACACTAAGATCTGTAGGTAGTGCGGGTTAAATCGACTTCCAAATTTGTCAACTAACACAAAGTTGTTCTTGGTTTACAATTTTCTTTTTTGACTTAAGTACGAGGGAGCTGAATCCTAGAGGGGATATACCAACGGACGCGCTTTATTTATATTCATTTTTTACTCTTAAAAAACTATTTGCCGTTAGACTGTCTTGCCGTAAAAGGCAGATGCATATATTTCTCTCGTCTTCCGTTTTTTATCGATATGGCTTACATAATCTAACCGGTCTAGGAGAGCCAAGTCACTGTGTTAGTGGATTTTGGCACACCATTTTGAATCGAGAAACTTGGATTAGTTTTACGGTTCAAGATTTCATGAATATTTATAAAGCCGATGTTATTTTTGGTTCGTTTTATGGTATTGATGTTATAAAATATCATTTATAGTGGGGCATACAGTTGACCTGATATTACGTGGTCAATGTTTTTCTTTTTTTATCTGATCGAAGTAGCAAACAAGCATGCAGTTCATTTGATGGTAAGTGGTCACTGTCGCCCATGAACATCTGCAAGCAACTTCAAATAGAACATGGGACTCCCTATGACATTCCCTTGGACTAAGATGGTCACGTCAAATAAAAGTGTGCCGGCAACCACACCCTTCCATCCAAACGCAAGAACTGCTTCACGCTAGAAATAGGTGTAGCGGCCTTCTTGATTGCAAGCGAAATTACAAAGACTTGTCGGGAAGATTTAAGTCTTTGTACCGAATCAAATCGAGGTGCTGTGACGGTAAAATCAGTTCGAAGATTAAATCAATTCTACTCTACAGAGAAACCTAAAATACACGGAAATTAAAACTTATTCAGAACATGTGTGTTTAAAACCATAAGTCTTCAATATTTAAAGCTTGCTTTCATAATATTGTTTGGTACCGGCGATTTAACGTGCTCCAAACCACTCATGCAATTTAGTCACTAGGTGACCCATCTAATTTCAAACCGCGCTTGACGTTGCGTGACAAACAGAAAAATAACTAAGTAGGTCAAAAAGCGTTTATCCCTGAGGATTAATTGGCGGACCTTATGAAACTATCTCTAACTAAGCATACATCAACGACCCTCAGCGGTGGAGTAGTCTCAATACTGATCTGATGGGTTCCGGGGTCAATCCCCGGCTAGACAGATTTCTGAATGATGATATTAAATTTCTGTTTTCGGACTGAATGTTCGGTTATCGATTTGCATGTGTGCAATCAGGACATCGGAAATTTGTAGTTTAGGGCAATGAGTATATTTTATTATTATTATTATTATACACAAGAAGTAGGATGTAACGTTACCTTATGCCGTAATGTAGAAATTGACAAGACAGATTAGTATTTGATGGCACGATACTTTAAAAAAAATCAAGTTGGATATTTTGATTTTCTTACAAAAATTCTTTCACCGTCAAAGAAATTGTGATTAGTAAGTAATAAGAAATTTACGTTGATTCATATCATATCCGTTTCATTCAGTTTTGAAACTTCGCCAAAATATCGTATGAGATTTTTATTTTTTCCCGCAGGCTATAAAGTGAATGCATCACAATTTTAATTTTAAAATAACCGTAAAATAAACAAATGATGAAGTAAGTTTCCGTTGTGTATTTTGACTTTTGGATTGACATGAATATTTTATCAGTGTTGATAAATTGATATAGATTAGCTGTTGCTGTTAATGTTGGACTACTTACCACTAATTACCGAACGTTGTGAATATATTGCACTGCAGTGATGCTACTGGCTTACATATTTATTTATTTATTAACAAAATCCACAGCTCTTAAAACTATAGAGGTACAATTCTGGTATAGTAACACTTAGAGCCAATTACGGATTTACGTTTTGTATATAGCACTTGTGTTAACTGGTGTTATGTAGCGTATGAGTGTGTGTGTGTGTGTGTGTGTGTGTGTGTGTGTGTGTGTGTGTGTGTGTGTGTGTGTGTGTTTGTTTGTGTGATCCCCTTGGAGTATAAAAAAATTAGATACGTCCCTAAACGTTCGCTGATTGAATTTTTGTAGAGCGCTACATTATTTATTTTTTAAAGTTTATTTATATAAGGAGTTCATAAAATATAGAAATAACGAATGGAAAGTTATTAGGAAATAATATTGAAATTTTAGTAGAAATAGACTGATGTTTTCCCGTCCGTAGGTCACGTCTACAGGAAAATGGTCTGAAAAAAAAAAAGATTTCTTCCTTATATTTTCCTGCAATTTTGTGTTATAAACAGGTAGATACAATAATTTATTTTGTTTCTAATCGCAAAAAATAACTCGACCTGAAAGTACTAATTGAATAAACGTCAAGACATAGAGGTTTAAATTCTTGGATACTGTATTCAGTTGATCCCAGTTGAATTTTATTTTTCTTACGTCATGTAATAAATATAGATAAATAAATAAATTGCGAAATTGATCAGTATACATGTGTTTGTTAATCTTTTAATCAAAGACTACGGATCGCATTTCGATGAAATACAACACATGGGTCATTACTATGATTAACGTATAGTAATCAAAAAGCGGGCGGACCCGCGAATATAAGTTAGTATTCTTTATTTACACAACTACCCACAGCACCGTATTCCTAGTTATTGAATTTAGTCAAAGGATACGTTGACGAATGGTAGGAATGACAGTAGGAATACCTTGCGGTCTGTGGTTTTGTTTACTGGATCCACATTACCTATTACCACCTTCTGTGTGCGGTGTAATCCATTATGAAACAAATATATTTTGAGTGGCTATTTGTTTTGTTGTGTTGAAATTGCAGTATAAAGATTGTAAGTGTGGACTCTTCCACTCAAAAGTTCCTTTTAACCAAAAGTATCTTAATTATAAGTATTGACATGACTGATTCATGTGCGTATTAGAAATTAATTATCACTGCTTTTCGGTGAAGGAAAACATCGTGAGGAAACCTGCACACCCGAGAGTTCTATAAAAAAAAAATCTCGGAGGTGTGTGAAGTCCATCAATTCGCACTTGGCCAGCGCGTTGGACTATGGCCTAAACTCTCTCATTCTGAGAGAAGACCCGTGCTCAGCAGTGGGACAATAATGGGTTGACGAGAAGTATTGATATCAAATTTCGAAACTATGCATAATAATGTCTTTCTATGTATAAATTTGGCATATGTACGTACCTGTTATAATTTTAATTTAGCTGGATAGATAAACATCGCATAAACTTCGCATTGCAGTTGCACTCGTATGCTGCTTTGATTTAATATGGTTTTATCTTATGAAACAGCAAACTAGCTTTACACCTACCTATTGTAAAGTGGTCACTGCCCACACTCAAATTAACTTATCAAGGACATATGTAATCAACTTATTAGATTGTATCTAAAACTGATCACAAATGCATTAATATTAATATTTATATATTTAAAAAAAACCGTAATGTCTTAACTGTGCAAAGTCCTACGGGATCGCCGTAGGCCTTTGCATAATAAGGACATTTTATTTTATCCAACTTTTCTATAAGCTAATTTGGAGTACTGCGTTCTTCAAAGCAGAACTCAGCGGTGCTAATCTGGTATGAGGCATCACACTTATTTCTAGTTTAGAGCAATTTGTAGCACTGGAAAAGTATGGAGACCATTACGAGGTGACCATTTTAATCCTTTAATGTGTTAACATATTTATTAACTCCAGGTTTATTTATTAACTTTGCTCTACGTAGATTTTGTTACACATGTCTGTGGGCGCAATGACTGCTCTGCTCTGATTTTTCAAGTATTCGTTTAACTTCTGCTGCATTCGATATGATCCGTTGAAGAGTTCTGATGATGATGATATTGATAATAAAGATTTAAAAAAAATAACAGTTTCAGATTTTTTGTTTTGATTTATATATTTCGGATCAATTTAATACACGGTGGATTAGCTTTGATATGAGAAAAGATAAAATATAAATAATGCGAGATAACACCTTGTTTACTTACTTCTTAATATGATATTAAGCTCGAATATGTAGGTCGAAAAACACGCAAGGTGAAAATGGGAACATAAAAATAAGCAATTGATTAGGTATTGTTCAGACACTAGCTGAGCCCCGCGGTTTCACCCGCTTTTAAATAAACCTCAAAGTACTTTAAATTTCATTGTATGTAGGGTATGAAATAAAGTATAATTTAGCATCAAATCATTGTATGTAGGGTATGAAATGAGTATAGCTTTCATGAGGGTATCGTTAAGAAAAGATTTTCAAAACATTTTCGTGTCATTTACCTAGGAAAGCATGCCAGTCAGCTTTGCCGCGGCTTAAATGTGATTTTTTCTTAATAGATAGATAGTATGAAAACATAATACTATAGCAATTCTTATCGAACAAGCATGTGAAATATATTTCAATCGCCCTCAAGGTTTGAAGAATGACTTCTATCTGAAGTCAATCACTATTCCCGAGGACTACGATGTAAGTCTCAAATAAAAGGGAACCGGCTATCACACCCTTCCACCGACACTTATGCGTGTCTATCTACTTCACGCTAGAAATAGATGAGTTCTACCACCGGAAAGTATCATATAAAAGTTAACCGCCAATCACACCCGTCCAACGCAAAAACCCTAATGAGTTCTAGAAATAAGCATTGATGTCGATTGCTTTGACATAACATTATTGTTAAATCAAATTCCAGGTTCGTAAAGGACCTAGAGGACGGCTTCGTCCGACAGCGGCCGACGGCGCGGCTGCGTCAGTCCGCGTCGATGGGCGCGTCGACGTCGTACAACGAGGTGATACCGCCGCCGCTGCCGCCGCCGCCCGCGCTGACACAGGGGCGCCGCGTCGACAACTCCCTGCGACGGCTCGAGAGGGCGCACGATGATCTGTTTCAATTGTAGCGGTCAAGACAGCGCAGGTACTTATTATGCTTTACTAATTAAAGGGCAAAGTGCGTACAGAGGAATACCGTGGGGTTTTAGCCGGTAGGAGTCCGGCATATCCTTTCAGCTGCCCCCGCGCAGAGAGGAACCCATGATGGGTTTCCCCTCGAAAAAAAAAGGTACTTATTATGCTTGCGTTAATAACTACCTGAACTATCGATTCGCACTTGGCCAGCGTGATAGACGATGACTATGTACCATGTAGCTCCGGGATCAGAAGGTCTACCGTATCCCCTGCCTGTCGTAAGGCGACTAAAAGGGGCTTCCGTGATTGCGGGCGGCTAGAGTGGGAGCTTGAACCATCCAGCCGGGCGATCCCGGGAAGGACGGCGGTACGTGTGGTCGCATACCGTCGTAAAGACTAGACGGAGTGGGGGGTCTAGCCGCCCATCTTGGAGGAGCCCGTTGGGGAAACACGCTCAGAGGATTCCGGTTGCGTTCCTTTGGAGATCCCGGAGTCTTCTTTGTAGAGCCGAGGATGGCCACCGGGGGCTTTTAGTGCGGTAAAAATCCCACATAACCCTGCGTCGCTCCCACGACATCGGGTACCTTTTGAAGGTTTCCCCCTCGAAAAAAAGACTATGACCTAAAACTCTCTCATTCATAGAGAAGACCTTGAATTGAATTGAACACTTGAATCAGCCTTAGTTAATGGTTATTTGATAGCTGATAATGTTATATCGGTCACTTTTCAGATATGCGCGCTTTCAATAATAAAGGCACGTCCACACTGCACCGCCAGTGATTGGACGCGCGTCGTGTCGTCGGTACTACCATTTAGTACCCACGATCACGACTCAACCCGAACGGTGAGTCCCGGCGAGGTCACGTCGAGTGATATTAGATTATAGAGAGAATATAATATTATATTGTATAAAATAATTTTAATATGATCTGTTTATGTTAACAGCATCCTTACATCTCCGCTCATGACGGTTTTGTAATGATGCTGCAATATTATTCTATAGTTGCTATTGTATAGATATATATCAAATATAGCTCTTTATCGCTGTATGGCTTTACATAATAAAAACTAATCTAATGACTAAGTATATCGCACGACTGTTACGCAACTAAGGTTAATAAATTAGTTAGAAAAATAGGAACGGAACTATCATATGACTTATCATGAGAAAATTGCATTGCTTTTTTTTGGAAATGTATGTTACCAAAGAAATTATAACTGTTCTGTAAGTGATCATAACATATATTATTTAAAACTTTGTCATGTTTAATGCGCGGATGGCAGCTAAATTAACTAAATATTAAATAACTAAGTTAATTAACTAAGTGTAAAATTAACTTAACTAAAATCGAGAGATTACACAATATTAAAACCTTTCGTTTAAATATTGTGTAATCTCTCGATTATCGATTCAGTTCTTTTATCGATTTGTGGACGAAACAGGCGGATTGTAAGTTCTTATTCGATATTGAATAAGACTGTTCTTTATAATTCGTAGTCAACGTGCAGCTTGCCACACGTAATGAGCTTTAGACAAATATATGTATACGTATTTATTATCGTAATAATTTTTTGTATTTTTAATAAAATGTTCATAAAAAGGGACCTCTGTTTTGCAAATTGGCAACGGATATTGTTTTTTAATCGGTACCATTTCTTCATAGTTACTTTTGCTGCCAATCGTATGCTAAAATCGATTAAATAATCTAATTACATCTTTGATGAAGTGTATATCATTTCGCCAACACATTAACCGATTAATTTTATATTTCCACGATAATGTTGAATTGATTTTAATCTAAACGTTAATATTTAAAAAAGCTTTCATTGGTTATCGTGAGAACTAAATTTATTTTACTTGATTTTTTGCTAGATGTATTTTTTTATTAAACATTTTTATCTGTCTGTTGATTCTGTAACATTAAATTTGTAATCATAATAAAATTATTATCTTGTATGTATGTACATATGTATATTGTTATGATAATCTTGAGCTAAAAATCTTATAAACATGCTATGAATTCCGTTTTAAAAATATACAGTGTTTTGTGAAACAACCCAATAACAAAGTTAAACACACAATTGTTAAAATGTGTATGTAATTATTGTGTGTTAGACTTATGGTCGGTGTATTCGCACGAATATTTATTACGCTGTGGTCACACCTGTAGGATTTCAGTAATGACAACATGTGTGGCTGAAATATTCGCTTGAAATTTGCTGGACTTTATCTGTGTATTATACCACTATATTCATCAAAAAATTATTTCAATTATGAACAATGTTCCGGAAATATTAATATGTCTAGATTATGGCACAATGATCGACACGGGAATCACGGGATAATGTTTAAAATGCAAGCAAGTTAGTCGCTTAGTTTGGTATTAGTGTCACACATTTTCACCAGACACTAATATACACACACGCACATACATACATAGTACATGTCGCTAGCGCACTTTTGTCACGCGCACGGCGATATACTCACGTGTCGTTATTCTATCTAGAATCTAGACATAATATCTTTGGTCCCGTATGTTTTCAACAATACAATTATATAACGCGCTGTATATTTTTTGGCTCAAGATTGAACAATTAAATTGTAATAACTGTTGTGTATAGATGTATCGAGTCACGTGACTCAAAGTCGTCCATAGTGTTTTTAAAAGTTATACAAAATGCAAGAAATATTTATCAAGTTTCATACATACATATATACGCTCATGAATATATTAATGTTACTGTTTTCTAGTATATTAGTAAAATTACCTGTTGTTGTACATTTAATACTTTTCATATGATTATTATTTTGTGAATCGTTTTAGCATGTGTGCGTAATGCACACTTTCACATGAGGCGACGATCATAGTCGTCGGGAGTAGCAACGCATCTGTGATTGACTTCAGATGGAACCCATGTTCTGTATGTAGTTGATTACAGATGTCCATGGGCGGCAGTGACCAGTTACCATCAGGTGGACTGCATGCTCGTTTGATACAGTCAGATAAAAAAAAATACATAGTGGTCGGGTTGTTCTTCTTCTAATCAGTTTTTTCAGTTAAAAAAAAAGTAATGTAAGTCACTATGGTGATGTAAAAAATTATTAAGTTTAACTTTTTTCTTACAGTATATTTCCGTATAGAGTATCAGTTTTATTAATATCAATTTACAAATTTGAATATTATGAGTTCTATAACAAAAGTTAGACGACCCGCGTGGCGCAGAGGTTACCATACCGGTCTGACACGCAGTCCCGGGTTTGATTCCCGGCCAGACAGTTATCTGAATGATGATTTTAGATTCTGTTATGTTCTGGGTCTGGGTGTTCGTCGTCTCTGTGTGTGTCCATGGCACCCACGACACAGGAGAAAATCCTACTGTGGGGCTATGAGTGTAGAAAGCGTTTTAAGTTAAGTTTTTAAAAGTTTCGTCTTGTTTAGAGTTTTCGTGGATATGCTATATTTAATTAAATGTGCGCTTAGAAAATTTTATTTAGTTTGAAAACACAAAATACCTTAATTTAATTCTGCGTGCGTGTTATTACCAATAAAACTATAGTTACACGTCATAAAATTATTATCATATTACGAAATAGTTACATGAAAACTATTAAGTGTACAGCTGCGACGGACATTTTCGGTCAAATCTGGAACGCAACTGTTTGCGCAGATAAGATAATATACCTATCTACTGTATTCCTGTTAACATAGATAGCGCCAATTTGTATAGTACCCCGTAGTAGTGATGTAAAGAGCATAATTGAGGAGAATTTATAATGGAGACCCGTTTATATCTACAGACATTGAACGTGGTAAACTAAAAGTATTCTATACATTCTAAATCAACGTACTTATAGGCATATATGAAATGAAATGTCTTTATTTTGTTTAGGCCTTTTTTTTTGTTTTCGAGGGGGAAACCTTCAAAAGGTACCCGACGCCGTGGGAGCGACGAAGGGTTATGTGGGATTTTTACCGCACTAAAACCCCCCCGGTAGCCGTCCTCGGCGCTGAAAAGGAGGACTCCGGGATCTCGAAACGACTTCAACCGGAATCCTCCGAGCGCGTTGCCCCATCGGGCTCCTCCCAGATGGGCGGCTGGGCCCACCGCTCCGTCTAGTCTTTACGACGGTATGCGACCACACATACCGCCGTCCTTCCCGGGATTGCCTGACCGAACGGTTCGAGCTCCCACTCTAGCCGTCTGCAACCCCGGAAGCCCCTTTTAGTCGCCTCTTACGACAGGCAGGGGATGCCGTAGCCCTATTCTGATCCCGGAACTACAGGGCGTATTTTGTTTAGGCCTACTGTGGCACTTATAAATTGTGAGTTACATTTTTTTCTTAGACTACCCCTAAATCGGAACGGACCTTAACTGAGAAGATCCGGCAAGATACTTAGCGGGTGTGTCTTTTTGTATAAGAATAGAAGGGAGCGTTAAGGGGCCCGGGGCCACTCTTAACATTGGAGAAATGAAATGTCTTTATTTTTTTTTTTTGCATAGGCCTATGGAGGCACTTAAAAATTGTAAATTACATTTTTTTTACACTACCACCGGATCGGAACACGACCTCAACTGAGAAGATCCGGCAAGAAACTCAGTGGGATGGTCTTTTTTCTTTGTTATTGTCATATTGTTTTCACATTGGTTATAAAAGTTAGCTCCAGTATCTGGCCTTATATTAAAAAGAAATAAAATCTTCAAACATCTTTTAAGTCCTACGCCAATAATTTTTAGAGAGTAATTCGATCTCTCCTTTAGCATAGGGTCAAAAAAACATTTAGAAACTTGCCGTATTTTTCTGCCATCCTCGGTGCCTTATCGGCTTTTAGGCCCCAAAAACTATGCTATAGTTCGCCCATGAACCAAGTTACACCAACCGCAATACCACCACAACTGCAATATTTTGTTTGCCACGGCACATTCGAATGTCTTTAGATGTAAATTATTTGTCCCGAATTCCACTAAACGAAGTTAATTAAAACAACATTATGAGTAGGAGAAAGTGGGGTTCAAGTAATGATCCTATACATTTTTTGTATGATTGAGTAAAGATAAAATAAATAAAATATTTGTTTTCAATGTTAATACAATAATCAGGTGTCTAGTTTCATTAAGGTTGCTTTTGTAAAAGTATTTTTTTATTATATTTCAAGTCGGAATTTATAATGTAATAAATAACTAAGTTGTCAACAAAGAACTTTTTGAAATACAGTAAAATTCACCTCAAAATTGCTTTAAAATCTAGAGTATTTTTAAAAGATTTCTGAAGTATATTGTAAACAACTTTTGATTGAGGCTTGGTTGAAAAAAATAGATCTTCCGAAATTACAAACCTCTTTCTATGTTATATGTAAAACTATGAAAATGTTGATGTTCGCTTTCTAAATTAATGTTCATTATATCACTATTACTTAGTTAAACAAATGGTCTGTATACACGTAGTATTACTTTAAATTTAATTTATTTAAGCATGTATTAATAATTTAATTTTATTAGTAAATAATTTTATATTAGTTAAACAATTGCAATGTTTGTTTTTCGCACGCAGGCAAACTTTTTTTTATTATTTGGAATGAACTATGGTATATGATAATAGTTAAAATCAGAAATGATATGGAACGTAACTACTACTATCCAATGTGTAAGTGCATTGGATAGTGGTATAAATATTTTTTTATTGTGTTGGTATCTGAACCACAACTGCTTCAAAATTCTTAGTATACTGAAATATTCGAACATATTGCCTTGTTATAAAAAACACGAATTATTAAACATATCGGAAAATACGATACAACCTACAAAGCTATTAGATAAGGTGGGCATTCACGTTACAACGGTTTCATGGACTGTCGTACGGACTGTCGCAACGACAGTTCAAGTTAGACATTTCAACGGACCTACGACATGACCTTGGTCGTACAGTCCGCCTTAGGACCAAGGCATTCACGATTGAACTTGTCGCATACGGCCGTAGTTCGTGCGACAGTCCGTGCGACCGTCGCACGAAAGGTGGGGGAAGGTTCACGTGCGACATACCGTCGTAACGTGAATGCTCACCTTTTAGATATAAAGTTGAAACGATTTAGGACTTAATTCAAAGATATGTACATGGAAATACAAGCTAATCAAAAGCGTACAAAAGATGGCGCTGTTTTCTATGTATTTAAAATTATACTCGCGTGTGTACAGACCCTAAATTATCAATGTTATAGTCGTGATGAGGCACTAATTTGTTGGTGTGTAATAATTTTATCGATACACGTTGAGCTTCATAGTTTATATCTTGTAGATTCGAAAGGTTTTATACCTTATACGTAATCGTTTAGACTAAGAATCAGTCATCGATGTCACTCAAGTTTAATAAAAAATGTTTTTAAATGTTTGTTTTATTAGAGTTTTTGCTCTTTATATTAGCCTTAGTACTAACGCTTTAAATCTTATTTTTTCGTCCGAAATATGTTTGTCTTTGTGCTAACACCATATTGACATTATCTATATTTTACTTTGCTGATGACGACGTGATATTATTTCAACAAGACATCCATTTTCTCATTAAATGGACGCATGACAACGGCATGGAACTTAGTTGCAAAAAGCTGTTATATTAAGTTTATGAAATAAAATATTTTCATTCTATTTCATAAATTAATAATATAAGTATACCAGGTGGTACAACCATCATTGTAGTTCGATGGTACTAGCGCCACACCTATTCCTAGATGATATTAGATTCAGGGCGCGTTCCAGAAGGCGCTCACAAAGCCCAAAACGTTCTACAAGATTACCGCGGCCGTTGTGGTCGCGGCGGACTTACACCCACGCGAAGCTCACGACGACCAATATAATAAGGTGATCGTTCCATTAGAGATTATGTCAGTAACGCTCACAAGCTAGTGGAACGGGAAAAACTGCGGTTGTGAGCTTGAACTTTGTAAACGTCTCATGGAACGCACTCCTAGTAACGACTTTAAGTCACCTTCTTTCCGGGTATTAGCTATCGGATTGGATTCGAACATGTGAACGTTTTGATAGGGTTATAATTATTGTGTTTGATTGTGGCAATCACTTGTGCTGAGCTGTTCATACATTAATGCTAGTTTTCCCTCTACTTTGGTATCTTGACTTGTGTCCGAAGGGTCAGTCGCCAGTATATGTTTCAGAGAAATCAGTTAAATATGATTTATTTTTATATTTTGATGATAGAAAAATAAATGGATAATATATGAATGATGAAGAAAGGTATTTAATTTTTTTAACGTATTAATACACCGCTTCTCCTGTATCTAAAAGATTTCAAAAGGAACGGAGGTTTTCTGGCTGTTGGTTGCATAATCTGTTGTTACAGACAGATTATTCGAGACTGTATTAATCTGATAGGTGGCATTGTTTGGGTGGTATTGTTTCATAACCCATTTAGAACGTATAATCAGAGAGGGTCTTTCGAAAAAAGCCTGAGAAGTTCTGCAACCTGAGATGGTTGACATTATGAAATGGGTTACATCAAGCTTTTGGCATCAGTTTCAAAACCGTATTAGTTTTTTTTTCTCTAAACTTTCTTAGATAATCTAACGTGTGTTAGAACGTAGAAAAGTAATTTCATTTTTGGTTATCGTTTCTATAAATTTTCTTTTTAAGTTCGGCTCATCCTTGGATTGAGGTTTAAATAACAATAAAATAAATTAATAAGTAAATCTAGTTTTGTTATAAAAAAAACCTTTAGTAGCTGATATGTTTGAATGCGTAATTAAACGTAAACGCCCAATTTCTACCCGTTCAACAAAAATAAATCGCAGAGTCTACTCCGACAACTATAACAGAGAGTATTTATCGAAAGTTAAGGGAATTTTAATAAACGTGATTGCGAGCCTAATTCACAATTCTTTGCACTCCTGCTGTTGTAACCCTTTGCAGTACCAAAGAGTCCACTATGATACTGCAAAATGTTGGCTAATGTATCTATGGCTTGATCTTCGGTAGCTAGTAGTTTTTACTTATGCATTATTAAGGCAGCACATTTTATTATTTACTTTAAGACAGAAACCAGGTTGCGTGATCATATCGTCTAGCGCCTCATTACATTAATTACCAACCAGGAGAATATAATTGTTGAAGGTTTAATCGTTTTGGTGTATAATATTTTATTATCAGGTTGAATATGTTTTTCGTCATTCAAATATAAGACATACAGACAAGTGCCTAAATCAAGTGATTTTAACTTTGAAGTCGAAGGGCAGACCAGAAAATCTGGTGCCGAAATCGCGGGTATTTCCACATTTTATTTTACAATTGGGAATGCGTTGTTGATGCATTTTATGACTTGTAAATGCACTAACCTGAAAACGCGTCGACCAGAGGATTGACTGCTATCTTTGCACCCCGTCTTTGTCTCTTGTGAGGGGGCTCGTTGTCACGGGATGGTTGTCGGAGTTCGAAGACTCCCCGTTGTTTGTACCACTTATCGCACGGCTTCGCCATCAGAAGCACTTGCGGACCTTTTCGACGGTTTTTAACACGATTTTATAACTACCCTCTTTGGAATGTATTTTTTTCACTTTATAAACAATATGTTACTGGAGAAAATTCACATCGGACACTGTATGTAAATATAAATGTATTTTAAATCACTTATTCACGTATATTTTTGAAATTGCAAAAATTAAACATATAACATGAAACTATTTATTATGTATTTCCGGAGCTCATACGTCAGCTCGCGACGGAAGTACACAATACTTTGAACGTTAAAAATGGCGTCAATTCTCTCCTAAACTTACTAGCGACACCTGGTAGTAGAAGATGGAATTAAAAATTGTCATGCCAGGTCATAGATCAATTTTCCGAAGGCACACATCAATTCATAGGGGCGTTATAAAAATAAAACTATAAAATAAATAGTAAAAAATTTATTGTAAATAAAAATATATTGTACTCGATTTAACGTAAAATATAATTCGTTCAGAATTATCTTAAACATATTTACAGACGGTTACGTATTTACATTATTATGATATTATATAATGAAAGTAAATTTTATTATGTACTTACGTGTGAAATTGAGTTATCTAAAAGTAATCTAGGGGTTACTTTGTGCTAAAAATTAAAGTAATTAATTGTGAAAAGCCTCACACAGCGTTTATACTTCAATTTATTTGTTTTAAAATATTTTAAATAAGTTTTTATATTCAAATTTTATTATTTCACCAGTGAGGGTTGGCACACAATTTATCGCTTATTTTAATAGACTTTCCCATATTTAATTACGATGTTAACAAGCAGAAACTATGTAGTTTTAACAATATGTTTGTAAAATCCTTAGACTATTACACTATTTAAACTTAAAATGACAAGTGAGCGTAATCTATAACATAATTTTTAGGTAAAAGAATTGCTCGAACATTCATACCGCTTTTCAAGGTTCGACTCCATTGGCGTCACTGCTATGGGCATAGGTGAAATATTGGTAAAGGTATTGGTTAAACAGCAGTAGTCGGTGAAAAAGAAGATAAGTTTTCTGACTCTGCGAGACGGGGAGGGGAGGTTCCGAAGTAAATAAATTCTGAAATTTGTCGACATCAAAGCTCCATCAGGTTAAGGATTTTACCTTTTAAGGGGAAGCGGGCGGACTCCCATATATGCTCATGATCATCGCCTCTGCAATTTCCTCTTCAAGATTATAGCGTTCTGGTTTGAATTGAGTGGAAATAGAGAAACTTTATAGAAACTCATCTGTGGTCGACTTTAGGCCGGTATTTAATTTTATATGACCACTTAACATCAGGCGCACTAAGCTCTGCAAAAAATCTGTTATTATGTTATTATGTTATGGTATTGCTATTTACTCATACAGGCTCATTAAATGAGCTTTTAATGCACTATACATCTGCATTAAGCTGTCGTGGAGAGATACTCTGCACACAGATATGATTATTATTTATATCTTTAACTCCTACTTATAATTTAAAACTGAGACAGAATAACTATAAATTGATACTCAAATCAA
Source organism: Spicauda simplicius (assembly GCA_949699795.1). Taxonomy (NCBI): domain Eukaryota; kingdom Metazoa; phylum Arthropoda; class Insecta; order Lepidoptera; family Hesperiidae; genus Spicauda; species Spicauda simplicius. Next base: position 13,490,664 of record OX453075.1, on the reverse strand, counting down.
ATTTACAACTAAAGAACAAATAAAATTGTAGAGTACTTAGTAACGGTCACAGATCTTGATATAATGTTCGGTTATTAGGTATTTTTGAATCTATAAACTATCACATGTATCACACATTAAAGTTTTTTTTAAATTTATTATTCAAATACCTTTCTTTTCATTTAAGAAATTGTAAAATATTTATGTTTTATACATTTACAACACGTAACAATTTTACATTAAGGGCTGCGAACAATTTCTCGTTAGAATCTTTTAAACATTTTTTTCTCGATTTTTCTTGTTACACCTTTTCAAACATTGGAGGTAGAATAGCTGCTGAATTGTTACATTGTATACTGGGAGATCTACCGATTAAGGTTTGTTGGTCAAATCAAAATATCAAGATCTATGACGGTGACTAAACTAGTTATAACTAAATTTAAAATAGCTATCACAGTAGCATATTGAAAAATTATTAATAAAAAGGATCAGTGGTCACAGCTTGGTGACATCAAAATATTGTGATAACGTAAAAATGTTAATATAATAGAGATATTACTAAAATGAATAAAAAATGTTAAAAAATAATTAACTTTTGTTTTACAGTGATTTAAAACTTACACAGATATAAAAACTATCCTAAATTGTCTTTGATTAAAATGTTTTAACAACGCGTAAATATATTTGTGGGAGTAATTATCACATTCTTGCAATACTACTTTTCTATTGCACGGTATAAGTTAAACTATATGACTAGGAATTATTATGTTATATTTATTGGTAACATTGTTTTTTTATAATTGTTCGATCTTTAAAACATTCGCTTATCGATAATTGAGTATGGAGTTAATTAGGTCTTAGTTATAGCTACTATAGCTAGTTCTAATTACATTAACTTAAATAGAAAATAAAAGAAAGAGAAAGAGAGGAGAAATAAGGGAATTTTTATATAATTCTATATTTAATACAAATAATGTTAAGCATATGTAGTTTAAAAAGTTTTCTTGACAAATAATCATTGTCTTGTAAAAAACAAAGAAAATAAACGAACTTTAATGTATCTAGACGGTCGATCTCGTACAAGTTTCTTTTTAATAGACCCGGGTTTATTAGTTAAAATTTATGATATTTTGCAAGTAAAGTAAATTAATGAAATAATTTTATAGTAAATGTACATAAACAGTGAGTATGCTATTAAGATTGGAAAATAATATAAATGATTATGTAGCTTTTGAAGGAAGTATCATTTTGCTAGTATTCTTTTAAACCCTATAACCAAATGTTAATAAAAAGAGCGCTAATGTACTAAATCTGTAAGATATTTCTTTATAATACGCGGTGGGCAATTTCAAATACTGTCCGATACTCAATTATCGTGATAACTTACATCTAAGTTATATTAAGGACAGAAAAATGTACAAACATTATTCACAGATCTTTGATACACTACGATATACAAGATAATATAAAATGTTCTATTATTTACACATTTATCTAACGTTTGGCATGTTGCACCCCTGTTTCCATGGCTTAGAGCTAGGCGGTTACCCCTAGGTGGGTGCTTCTTCTATTTGGTCTAGAGTCGCGTTTTTACTTTCTTGCGTCCGATTTAAGAGAAAATCCAGATCGTGCGATATTTTGTGCAGCATTTTATCCGTTTCGGGCGAATCGTAAGCTTTGTTCCACTCTCTATTGACTTGTTCTATGTCTGACTTCGATTTCGGTTCTTCCTTGACGACTTCCATGGACGGCAGCGATATGCTCGAAGTGAATTCCTTGTTGGTCTTTTTCAAGCAGCTCTTGATTGGAGGGGACGCGATTTTGGATATGTCCGGGTTGGATTGAACACATATCGAGCACGATTCTTTGGACGCGTCGAGTCTCTTGTCGTAAGGCTCGAAATCGACGGAACAGGTGAGAAGGGCTGGGGATTCTCTAGGGGGAGTGTTTAGGACTCCTAGCTCGAGACACACCCTCGCCATGTATTCAGGCTGCGAGGGCACGTGGGGGATGAGGTCGCAGACCGCGTGCGTGGTGACGTGGTGGTCGTAGTGCGGACTCAATATGGCTTCCTTATATTCGACACAACGGACTATGTCCGCTCGGCTGTCAGGCGTCGATTGTCTTCTGTAAAAAGGGATCGTTTGATTTTTACGTTACTAGTAAATTTATATTTTATGTGGAGTCTACTTAAAAGCCTAACGCCGGCTAAGAGAAATATTAGGTTCTAGAAGAGAAGCCGAAGAAGTATTATATTGTATAAGGAAAGAATTTTTGAAAAATAATTCCGTTCAGCAATAATTGATTGTAATCCAAAATTAATACAACATTATTAAAACACGCAAGGTAATTGTATGTTTGTTTTCTTTTATAGTTTGTTACGTTTTCGAACTTCGGGGCTCATTTGAGACTAAATTTTGACTACTATCTGCCGGTATCGCTTTTCTCCGCAATAAAATATCGATACTTCAGGGCTCAAACGGCATAAAAGGATGAACAACTTCTATACTACCGTAAATATAAACGAGCACAAGACTTCTTATGATCGTAAGCCCTATATGCCCTTTGATTTCAATATCGTAATATAATAAAAAAAGTATAACTTAAAAGAGGGGACAGCCATTAATTACGTGACATGTTCTCATTAAATAATTCATCAAAAATCACAAGTTCCGACAAAAGTGGATCCTTTTTACAATGTCGAAGGGGGATTCGAAAAATCGCCAAATTATCTCACGTAATCAACAGACGTCCCCCAAAACCAAAATAAAAAACAAAAAAAGTCTAATTACCTACACTACTCGGTTAGGTCGCACCTGTGCATCCGGGGGCTCTCGAGCGGCGCGGCGCGCCAGTAGGACGCGGGCGACGCGGGCGAGCTCGCCTCCAGCCCCGCGCCGCCGCGGCTCTCTACCTCGCCGCCACCTTTTATGTACACTGGAAAATAATTTTTAATAATATTTCAAACGAGTATCCACACATGGATAAGTGGTTAACGTCGTAAATGGTCATCGGTAGTCACTAGGTGGAAGAAACAATAATAATAATAATACTCTTCATTGTACCCAAAAGGAATAAATGACATAAAGTAGCAAATTTAAATAACGATACAAAAGGCGGCCTTATCGCTAAACAGCGATTTCTTCCAGACAACCTTATGGTAAGGAGTTCATGTAAAAAAGAGAATAATATTAAAATAGGTGAGGTGCAATAAAAAAGTTTTAAGAGTAGAACAATAAAATTATTTAAGAAAATAAAACAGTGATAGCAATGAATAAATAGGAAAGGACGTCAGAAGATAAAAAGGGAGAAGAGTTAGAGTAAGAGAAGAACAATGTAGTTGGGGAAGGTGCTACCGCCACACCTATTTCTAGCGTTAAGCAGTTTTGGTTTAAGGGGTTGTGGTTCCCGACTCACTTTTAAATGAGACGACCATTTTATTTCTCAGAAGTGGCAACGCATCTTAAATTACTTCAGATAGAACCCCTGTTCTTTATAAAGTTCCTTAGCGCAGATGAGTGTACCAGTACTCAACATGAGTCACTAGCTAAATGCTAGTGACAAACGTTATATTATAAGTTATATCACTATATAGTATAAAACAAAGTCGCTGCTCGCTGTCTGTCCCTATGTATGCTTAGGTCTTTAAAACTACGCTACGGATTTTAATGCCGTTTTTTTAATACATAGATCAAGTCAAGAGGAAGATTTTTATGTATAATACATGTATAATATAGCAGAGAAACACTGATCATATAGATATTTTACTTTTAGGTGGAATGAAGTTCGCCGGGTCCACTAGTTATAGATATAGCATGAACTTACAGCTAAGCGAAGTGTCGCCTGCAGCGGAGTCTTGCCAATCTCTGCTCGAAGGCAATGACAGTACTCTGCGAGCTGAACGGAGACACTCTTCATCGCGGATGACGTAGCACACCAGCATCGCGAGACCCTGGAAAGATATTTTGCAACTATTTTACTACAATTAAAAAAATATATTGTATCAGAAATTTTGTTGTGTATTGTTCTATCCGAGATAAATTTTAAATTAGTTTAATTCCATATAGTATTTATTTGCATAATTTTAAGGAAGCTACAATTTGAATATTATCAATTATTTATAGCGATGATATTACACTCGATAGAAAATAACCAAAAGAAGAATACTAATCTGTGGTTCGCCTTTGGTTTCACCAATGCCACATCTTTTTGTGTAACAAGTTTTTTTTATCTAATCGAAGTAGCAAACGAGCATGCAGTCCACCTCAGTAAGTGGTCACTGCCGCTCATGGACATCTGTAATCAACTTCATACAGAACATAAGTTCTATCTGAAGTCAATGACAGATGCGTTGCTACTCCCGAGGACCATGGTCTCCTCATTTAAAAGTGTGCTGGCACACCCCTCCATCGAAACGCAAGAAAAGCTTCACGCTAGAAATAGGTGTGGCGGTGGTACTTCCCTGGTCGAACTACACTGGTCCTACTACCTACCTACCTACCTAACTACTACCTACAAGTGTTTGTAACCAAAAGAAATTCGATATAATACGTACATTAGCGAGCGCGGCCGCCGCTAACGCCGCCACGTGCGCAAGCTGGCGCTCGCCGGGCTGCGCGTACGCTACTCCCGCGGCCTGCGTCGCTGACGTGGTCACCACCAGAACCAGTGTGTGGCGGACCACGCGCCGCCTGCAAACGAGGAAACCAATTATTATTAGATTTAATAATATGAAAATAAGCAATATAAGTAACATGAAAAAAGTATTAGTATTTATGTAAGTATATACCTATAATATATTATATCATGCGTATTTTATCATTCTATATTTATTGTGAAAACCATTAAATTAATTGTGTCGTTCAATAAAAAAAGAACAGGCACAGATTCGTTTTTTTTATTAAGTTACGTTTCTGTAGGTACTTATATGTTTAGGTAGATACTCCTGCAACTTTAAAGTTTACCCTTTTTCTAAAATTACCAATTACTCCTTTATTCTTCGTCATAATCTACGAGATTTACACTAGAACTTACAAACAAAAGTTGCGATGATAAAAACAATGTTATTATTCATCAATTACCTGTCTCGTAAATAAGTCCGTCGCTCAGCGGGCACCTTATGCGTTATCGTGCGCAAGCGCAACGCTGCGCATAGTGCCAGTGCGAGCCCGAGTAAGGCTAATAGTGCACAACCCGCAGCACAGACGGCTTGGGCAGCGGCCCCTAGTTGTAAGGGTGCTCCGCCCCATAGCCGTGCTGTTAACCAGGATAATGTGCATACACCTGTAATGTACAAAGCGACTGGTTAACGTGGATAAGGTCTCCTTAGAACGAAATAAATGGAACTTTTATACAATAAAATTTTATTCACGTTTTAACTTAACAAACTTATACGAGGCGCATTTTCGTGTTCCGTTGGCTTTTCTTATTGCCATATACAGAGTACAAGTCAGACACGTAAAAGTAACAATTTTTAATAATAATTATGTGTATAATTTATTTTTTCACGGATGTAAGTAAGAGTCTAAAACCAAATACCTACGTTTTCATTTGGCAGCCTGTCCATTTACGGTATCTAGATAGATAGAGGTTACATTTTATTACTTAACGGGTACTTACGATACGCGGTTTTAGAATTCTTTTTGCCGATATTCCGACCCAGTTGCATGTGTCGTAGTCACGGCGAAACAGACGTTAATATTAGGGGTGTGCGAATAATTCGAACTTACAAATTATTCGAAGGTTCCCGAATAATTCGTAGTATTTCGAATAATTTTTTGAGTATTATTAGACATTTTTAGATTTTTTTGATTATTTGTGCTACATTTCAAATAATTCGAGAAATTTCACTATTCGATTTGAATTTCGAATCAAATATTAATATTCCATTCGAATCGATTTGACCGATATTCGCACATCGCGCATTGGTTAATACGATAGTTACCGGCGAGCAGCCCGACGGAGGGCACCCGCTGCGCGCGGCCCGCCAGCTCGGCCTGCAGCAGCAGCGGCTGCGCGCACAGCGCCGCGCACCCCGCGCACCAGCACGCCGCGCACACCCAGCCCAGCGCGCCCGGGCACGCCTCCTCCTGGCACAGACAAGGGTTATGTTATAACTTGTCCTATAATTTGAAAATTAACATAATTTAACGATAACCTATAGCTGAAAACTAACGGCATAAAAAATTGCAAAAAGGACTCGTAGTGACTGGTTTTAAATCAATTAAATACACAAAGGCACAAATGGGACTCCATCGGCCCCATGTCATAAAAATATGCAAAGCAGCCCACCCTCCTCCTTTGGTACCGCTACGAATTACCTATCTAAAATATTCCAAGAGTTATATTATTTCTTTTCTTAAAGAATTGTTATGCTATCACATAGGACCCGTGCATTTTAACAGCATAAAAAGTAGGTCCTCACTTTGTGAGCCCTAAGCTTACTCTATACAAAAAAAAACATGTACACTTGCTAATGTAATACCATTTAAAAAACAACAACAAATGAACTGACGGCAACCGGACTTTTTTTTCGGTATAAAAGTAGCCAGTACGTTACTCCATCCTTGCATTCTGTGTAACAAATATTATTCCGACTCGTTCAGCAGTGCGAGCTTGATTGCAAAGTACATCCATCCAAATTTTTGTCTATACAAAGTATTAGTAGTAAATCACAGTCTACAACGCGACGTGAAGTCGTATTATGTGATGTCGTGTCGTGTTGTGTGATGTCGTGTCGTGTTGTGTGATGTCGTGTCGTACAATTTTGCTTTTTTGCAGAAGTATTGATGATTTTCTGTTTTAAAATTGCATTTTCCATTATATAATTCATACAATTTGCAATTTCCCAATAGTAAGTAAATTCCCAATGGACGATATAATTGTGATTCTGAAGTGATAACTTACTTTTCATTAATTTATTTTTAACATGTATCAAAAATAAAAAATATGTGTATTATCAAATATCAAATACAAAAGACAAAAAGCAAACACAAATTGGTTAATCACATTGTAAAAGTTATGCAACCGACCTGTCTCGTATCACACTCGAGTAGCGTGAGCACAGCAGCGGAGTTAGTTCCCGCAGTGGCTGCCTTCAGCAGAACCGGCAGCCTGGCTTTCCTCCCGGGAACCAGCCCCAGGAGCTGCAGAGCAGCTGCCACTAAACACATGGCACCACCTAACCCGACAGTAATCTTGACTACTCCTCGAAGATCTTTTTCTGCGTCTGTCTGAAGATATTAAAGTATACCTTTAAAGATGTATCGATAACGCATTCTAAACTCACAGCCCTACACATAATTCTTTCCTAAGTTACGGGTTCCATAGATACACAAGACAATACCCAAAACACCCAGACCCTGAGCAAATACCTTACTTCATCATCGGTCTATGTATTCTTATACGAGTCCTTAGTACACACGAACTGAATAAAATCCTTAATGCTATTATGAGCTAAGTCCTAAAAGAAAGATAAAGGCTTGACGGCGCTTCCGTATTATATATATATATATATATATATATATATATATATATATATATATATATATATATATATATATATATATATAAAAGCGAAAGGTCACTCACTCACTCACTCATCACGAAATCTCAGAAACTACAAGTGCTAGGAGTTTCAAATTTTGCATGCGGGTTCTTTTAGGGACGTAAGCGCTCACTAAGAAGGCATTTTATGAAATTCAACCCCTAAAGGGGTGAAATGGGAAAAACTTTGTGATACATTGATTTGAACGCGGGCGGAGCCGCGGGTACGGCTAGTTTAGTATAAAGCAAAAAAAAAAGATAAACACTTTGAAAAAGGACCTGTACCTTTAGGCTTATTAAACCTATACAATCAATTATAAAAATAAACTTACAAGCGTGGACCTAGCGACAGTGAAGAGCGCGTAAGTCCCCAGTCCTTTACACCGGCACGCCACGTGCGTCGTCTCCGGCACCTTCACTTCACACGCCTTGGTGCTCCAGGTCCGCGGTTCAGCTGCCGTTCGAAGGCCGCACGCGAGTTTTGAGGCTTGGGAAAAAAATGAATAATTAGTATTACATCTTACTTTAGGCGAGACTGTCTGCTTCAGCCACATCTACCACGTTAATAAGTATACAATGCGTCAATCTAGCACATAAGTTATCTGTATGCTAAATTTCAGCGATCTTTGTGATCTTGCGTTAAAAGACACAAAGAGACACACATTCTTATAAGATTTGCTAAACTTTTACACCAATTGCCTCTATATTACGCTGGTTTAATATATTTTTTACACCAATAAATACCCTGTATCTCTTGGATTTTTATGGTTTCTGTTAACAATTCAAAGACTGTCTGGTAGACATCGTTATTTGAGTAATAAGACCGCCTATTATACCTTAGATCGTGTCATTCTATTTTTGTCATCAATCATTTTGATGTACAACAAACAATTTTTGCATCGTATCGTATTGTAAAGTTATAACTAATTTATTAATTGTACGATATAAGATATACACCTGTTAGAGATAAAAGCTATACAAGTTTACCGTACGTAGCACTGATTATAAAAAATATAATATCAATACAAGATTCGCAGTAACACACAATAATCAATTATAGTAGTCAAAAGTATTATACTTACCAACAGCACTATAATTCTTGACATGCGTGAAAAGCAGCGTTACAGTGTGCTGCAAGGTCGTGTCCACATCGATGCCACTAGCGTACACCTGGATCTGCTGGGAGGCCAGCATGTACTCCATCTCGCGCCCGCCCCTGGAAGTTGACTGGCTACAGCCGACGAGCGACACGTTAAATAAAAGAAAAGCAAAATAATATAAGAAATAAAATGTTTAAAGATACTGGAAAAAATAATTTAAATTAATAATAAACTAAAACCAGAAAAAAATGTCCGAATTAAGTGTTAAAAAAGAAAACTACAATCACGCTAGGATTCATAACGAATAAAATATCGAAATTATGCATAAAACCGACAATTAAAAAACATAGTATAATAATGTAAAAAAACATAACTATCTATTGGCTGTGTCATAGTGTCATAATTCATTATCCAGATGCCTGTCTGGCCGAGAATCGAACCCGGAACCCACTGCGTGTCGCGCCGGTATGGTAACCGCTCCGTCACTTGGGTCGTCATATTCATGATACCCTTTTTTTTACAACCCATTATTGTCCAACTGCTAGGCACAGGTCTTCTCTCAGAATGACAGAGTATAAGGCCATAGTCCACCGCGCTGGCCAAGTGCGAATTGGTGGAAGAATACCCTTTCTTGGACTCAACTAAAAGTAATACTTACTTGAACTCAATGGACCGTCTCAACGACGGTAACCTCGCAGCCAGATCGTGGTACTGTATCGCCACAATGGTCGCGTTCCCATTCCTGCCAATCAGTTCAACTCCAGCTGACGTCAGCAGCCACTCGCTGGTCGTGGAGTGATGAACAAAGTTGAAGTGCGCGGCGTTGTCATCTCTGACTGGTTTGCTTTTGACTGTGAACTGTGGGTAGTGGAGGTCTATGTTGCTTCTCATCGCAGCCGTGTCGGACACCGCGTTTTGGAGTTCGTAGATTTTCTGTAATGTTGTTTATGAAGAATGTTATAACATGGAGTGCAAAAAAAAGGTAATGGGGGGTTGAAAGATTATGGCTTCGATTGTGAAATTAAGGACAGTAGGTTGAATATAGAAATATGGAATATTTTCTTCGCATTTATTGTTTTCAAGGTTACTGAGTATCTCCGTATGGTAATATCACATTATATTTTTTTCAAAAATACTCGTATAGCAAAACTAAATAAATCCCATACCTATATTGTGAAAACGTTTTTTTTTACATTGTGTTGTATATTATATTGTAAAAGTGTTTGGTTACAACATAATCCCTGTACATAGGGTTGCCACCTTTATTTTCAACGATTAAAGTACAATGGCTATAAAAGGTATAAAGAAAAAAGTACGTAGCTTCAAAATAAAGTACTACTTATTTATATTATTACTTATTTTTTGGCTCTAGGATACTTTTAGAACTGTGCGTGGTCATGGTAAGCAAAAAAATGTAGATAATAATTTGACGCCCATATTTCTAAAAAAATGTCACCAAATGTAAATGTTGTACTACTTTCTAAATAAGGTAGCTACGGAAACCTTGAGATTAAAGGAATTTTAGTTTTATACAAAACTGATTATAATCAAACTTTTAAATTCCAGATATACAAAATAAAGTATTTACGCGTTCTTTATTTTCCTCGTAAAGTATAAAGGTAAAATTGCCCCGAATAAAGTACAATACTTTATAATAAAGTACGGGTGGCAACCCTACCTGTACACCACACAATGTACGCTACATTATAGGCCAATCATAGAGGAGGCTTTAGAAGTAATTCATTTTAAGTGTAACAAATCATCTAACTCAGAATTGGAACTCACCTCTTCATCCAAAAACGTATCTGGGTGTTTCAGTAACGTGTCATATATTTTCAGCAGATGCTCGGTGCTCTCCACCCTGTCCGGTGGCTGTCCCGCCGCTGAGAGCAGGTGGTGCAGCATATCCCTCGTGTGCTTCAACGGCAGGGTTCCTTCCCCGGGATGAGCGGGTAAAGAGCGCAGGATCCCGCCGTATTCGTGCGCTATGTTTGATATGTTCTCCCAGGAATAACCGTACGATACTTTTGTGAACTGAAAATAGAGCACCCATACTGTAATTAATCAATGTAGTTATTGGCTTATTAAATAATAGTTTTTAAAACTTTTTAATCACATTGAATAGGTAATATAAGGGTAGGGTTTTTTGTAATAAATGGTAAAATAATATTATAGCAAAATATAATAAGGTTAAATTAAGTGAATTTTGGCTCTAATCATTAAGTTTTTTTTAAATATTTTTTTGCATCTATCACCAGTTACCATAAACTCAGTAAGTTTATTTTATATTTAGAAGGATTCAAGGACCTCTGCTAAAAACCTATAAAAACTTAAATAAACTCGATTTGGGTAACTTGAACATTTTTTACAATATTTGTGATATTATAATCTGTTTTATATTTATTGCTCCTTGTTTTTATTAAATGAATAGTGTCCTTTTTAGCTGGTTTATTAATCTAACACAATAAATTTACGGAGAAAACAATTAAACTATCCACAATTACCCCTAAAACTCAAATTCAAAGTTATCCTTAGTTTTGGGTAACTTTGAATATAATTTTTTGAGGATATAAAATCCGTCATTAATCGAATATTTTAAGGTCTGAGTAAAATTAATTAACATATTTTTGTTAATTAAAACCAAATCTATAAAAAATACATTTATTTTGATATATAAATACAATAGACAACTTGGTCTTGCCATATGAATCAAGGTCGATCAATTTGGTGGTAAAATAAGATACTAGTTTTTTTTTGATTACTTATTCCATCCATCCATAGGATGGACGGAACATCGGGTACCTTTGGAAGGTTTCCCCCTCGAAAACAAAAAAAAAAAGGATGGACGGAACATGGATAGGCCAGGCATGGATAGGCATAGTCCTGTGTCCTCTGAATCCAACGGTTTCCCGCTGTCTTCTTCAGGTCACCGGTCCATCTGGTACTCCTTTTGCCTAAACATGGTCGCCACTCGAGGACCTTTCTTCCCCATCGGTTATCGGTCCTACGACCGATGTGGCGGCCCATTGCCACTTCAGCCTGCTAATTTTGAGAGCTATGTCGGTAAGCTTCGTTCCTCTACGGATTTCATCGTTGCCAATCATGTCTCGTAGCGAAATTCCGAGCTTAACCCTCTCCATAGCACGCTGAGCGACCCTGAGCCTCCGAAAAAAATATTTTTTATGATACAGGTAACTTTGAACCGTTCAAAGTTACCCATATAACATCCAATTTCGACGTCGTCAAAAGTTTAACAGTTTTACGCAATATTCAACAAGGGATACGGAAAGTATAGTTTCAAAATAATAATATACAATATACATTTTAAAGATAAACACCAAAACACACCTGTTTACGGTAAGTTTTATATTATAATTGCTATTTCAAAATGAAGCATCAAACACTTGCAACAACTTCACTACGGAAAAGGCGGTATTTTTTAAAATTATGACATTGACAGGTACCTTTTTTTACTTTCATTGCTATTACAACATTTGGGCAAACCATTTTACGCAGGTACGATATTGAAACAACAAGAAGTTTCCATGTAATAAATTAATATATTTTTTTCACAACTTTGTTCAAAGTTACACCGCTGTGCAATGTTACCCAAATTGAATGTATACCTTTTCGTATATGTCGCGTAGAGAATCTGCTACGCATCCAGAAAAGTCCGGTAATCGCCATTTTACTCCATGTTGTGTAGTTTTGGGTTCGCAAAACCTATAAAAAACTCAATCTCAATAAGGCAAAATTACCTTAACAGTAAAATAACCGTTCGTACCAGCATTTAAAAAAACAATACATATTTTTTTATAAATAAGATGGATTTCAATTAAATAAAGATTAAATACAAGATACCAACTGTAAATATAGTTTCCTATAAATTTAATTCAATAGTTTTTTTTTGATATGATATCAAAGACACATACAAACAGATAAGTTTTCTAAACATCATAAACATTTGTAAAATTATTCATTGCCAGTCCTATCCTTTTTTGCTTTTCTTATATCATGTAAATATACAATATTGGGTATATTGTACATAATAATAAAACGGTGTTTATATAATTGAGTATAATATAATTAAGTAATGTACCTAATAGTTTCACCAACATGCCCCGGTGGGCAGGTGGCAGACGCATGAGCCCCTGGAGCAGTCCTGGGCCACCGGAGGCCATGGGAGGCCTCTGGTTCGCAGGCCTCGTCTTTAGCCCCAAGTGCCCACATAGTCACACCTTTGGCATTTGCACCAGCTACGGAGGTCACTTGACATCGGAATTCACCGGATTTCTGGAATTAAAATTTAAACTATTGATGTTGTTTTTAAATCACCAAAATCTTGCTGTTAAATTATAATTCTGAAAGCATATATAAGCACACTTATTTCTAGCGTGAAGCAGTTCTTGCGTTTCGATAGAAGGGTGTGGTTGCCGGCACACTTTCACATGAGGCGACCATCATAGTCCTCAGGAGTAGCGACGCATCTGTGATTGACTTCAGATGGAACCCATGTTCTGTATGAAGTTGATTACAGATGTCCATGGGCGGCAGTGACCACTTACCATCAGGTGGACTGCATGCTCGTTTGCTACTTCAGTCAAATAAAAAAAAATATATTCTTTTGGTAAAGCCTGAATGCAGTTTAACTAATAGTAAATAGTCACTGCTATTAATAAATAGTAGTAATCAGTGATAAGTTTTTTTTTTAATTATATGGAGTATCAAATGAACCTGCAGTTGATAGTGGCCACTGCTTCTCAATGACATGTGTAAAAAAATATCATACAGAACAGAGGTTTTATCTGAAATCAATTAGAAACACGTTGTTATTCCTGATAACTGTGATGGTCGCCTCATATGAAAGTTAGCCGGCAACCACACCCTTCCACCGAAATGTAAGAACACCTTTACGCTCGAAAGAAGTGTAGTTCCTCCCCGGTCGAACCATAGATTTTATCATGTAATTACCTGAACATTATACAGCTTCAACACACTGCCAGCTGGATACAGATCCTCCCAGACCTCTCTCCCCGGAGCAAGTGGAAGCAATGTCCTCTCTCGCGCCCAACTGAACCCGAGCGCACCGTGGACGCGTCCGGCGCCCGCTAGGCATGTGATGCTTACGTTATCGCCCTGAAAAATGCACATAGATTAATTCCACTTTCGAAAAAGAATAAAAAAATTAGTTCTGTTAGGAGTAAAGTTCAATAAAGGAAGTTGGCGAAAAAAAGTGCCAAAATTAGGCCAATTTATGATATTTTGTTAATTCTATGCTAAGGGCCGGCACTCATATGACGGAGCGCAGCGCAGCGCATTTTTTGCTGTCAAACTATTATCGTCATTGTCCCTTTAGAAATAATATCCAAAATTAAATAACAGCAATTTATTTCTGAGGAGCATGAAAGCGACCACACGCGAAAGGTAGCGCGGGAGCGCGACCGCGCGCGCATCCGCGCGCATTCTCCCAGTAATTAGCGCGAATTTCGGCTAGTGTGTGATTCGTTAAGAAAATTTCGCGGGCATGCGCTGCGCTGCGCTGCGCTGCGCTGCGCTGCGCTGCGCTGCGCTCCGCTGCGCTCCGCTGCGCTCCGCTGCGCTCCGTCATATGTGCGCCGGCCCTATGGTTGGTTCAAATTTAAATAGTCTGCTGACTAAACAATTAAACAGTCTTCCTTTTAGACGCCTTCTTCTCGTATATAGTATTAGAGGTAGAAAGAACCCTTTTTGGTTCTGATCTGCAAATTCTTCATCACATCATATTTTTTTAATAATCAACGGGTACTCACGATATGCGTGTTAATGACGTACGCGGTTAAACATTTGTATTTTCTATTGGATATTTTATTATGTATAAATGTATCTAATGGCGCCATCTAATGGCGCAATTGTGTAATATATAAAGTCAATAAAGATGAAGGGCGGCGGCAGAGGGCGCTAGAAGCGTTACAGCGGTGACAAGATTCAAAAAATTTCCAGAAAAAATTTAGGCTTTTGTTTTGTTCTCGAGCGCGACTGAACCGTCTCTTCGCAATACGCCCTCCGGAGCCCCCTCAAGTTCAAAGCAGTGTCGCGGTTTCCTTTAATTCACTCCCTATCGCTAACAATGCGGTTTTTATATTCTTTAAGAATTCTTTTTGCCGAGTTTCGCCGTGACCACGACCCATGTATCTGGGTCAAAATATCGGCAAAAAAAATCTTAAAGAATTAAAAAACCGCATATCGTGAGTACCCATTGATTATTAAAATGTATCAATTCCGCGATAATACTTTTTGACATGTCGCTTTGAACGTAAGGAGTGTCGATTTGTGCTTTGCATGTGTTAATCTTGTGAACACGATGTTACCTTGTTAACAGTAAGCGTGGACGGCACAAGCCGTATATCAGGCGGCATTAGGACCGCCAACCGCAGCGCTCGGCAGCGGCGGCGCCCGCCGTCGTCCGCGGCGCACGACCATCGCCCACTGTCGGGCTTCTTCGCCTCGGATATTCCCAGCACTGACATGCGACGACCTAGCGCGTCCTCAGCTACTGTTCGCGTCCATATGTCTCTGCGAAAGTTGAGGAATAATTTGTGAAACTGCCGAAAATAAAGCATTTTTTATTTCTTTAATTGTTGTGTGCTACAAAAGCTAAGTATTAAGATTATTGAGTCTACCAATATCAGAGGGTCGGCTTCTACTTCTAAAATTTTGTTGCATTGGGAATAGATCTAAGAACTTGAATTTAGGTTTGGGGCGGGGCACTTGGACCCCTATATGCCACCCTCCGATATCCGCTTGAGTCTACAATTACAGTTCATAAAATTTTTATACGTATTATCAAAAGTAAAACTATGAAACTATCATTTTCCTTCCAAGTGCAATAAGTTTGAAAGTCGTAATTTGGTAACTTTCTCTACTTCTTACTTAAATGTACTCAAGTTACAGTATGAGAGTATATTATGTACCCAATTTATGATATGAAATAGCAGAAAACAGTTATGCAGTTACCAAATTTTAAGTGGTCATTTTGGTGCATAGATTTTTATAAATGTTACATTAAAATATTTGTTGTATTTTGACGATACTACTACTACTTTTAATTAGGAAACGAAATTTTATATTGATTAATAATATTATTAATAATAATAGTGCTATAAAACTAAATAACCACCTACAATTCGATGATGTTATTACATAAATGCAAAGACTTCTCTTTATACAAACTAATTTTGCCAAAATAAAGGTTACCTCACCTGGTGGTGCCATTAAAGTTTATTTTAACTCCATCCTTGTACCAAGTGAAGGCAATATCTGGGGATCCGTACGCCATACAACTCAGTATGAACTCTGACCCCTCCCATACTTCCGGACGCTGGTTCACGATTAACGCCTGTAATAAAATCGGGCATTTGAATGTAAAATCTTGGTAAAGTTTAATATAACTCGGGGGATATTTTGACCGAATCATAAAATGTATACCGGCACCAATTTGCATTTCATAAGTTGATTAAAACGTAACTTTTGAGAGATGTAATTGGGTTTCTTTATATTATACAAATAAATCACAATATATTTTATGTAATGCTTTTATTTAGCTGTAAATGTTGATTTCAGTATGAGGTTAAGCGTCGTAGCACCGCGATTTAAACCTATTAATATTATGAGATATGAAAGTATGTAAGGATTAGTGATGTAACGAGTGTTATTATTTGACATTCGCAAATGCGAATGCGAATACGAATGTTGTTTTTTTTCAGTTCTCGGTGTAGGGTGACGGAGGATACGGAGGAGATATATTGGCGACGTTTTTATAGAGTTCGAATTAAATTTGTATAGATTTGGCAACCCTTTTTTTCAAAGCACTGCAATTCAATATTCGCAAAAGATTTGTACAATTCTTGCACATGCGTATATATAAAAAACATGCAAATATTCGCGAATGCGAATGCGAATATTCGTTACATCACTAGTAAGGATCACGGTTAGTCCATACAAAAACTATAGATCGCATTTTGTTGAAATTTTGCACACAAATAGTTTATGACCCTTTTTGTTATTGAGGGGGGAACCTTCGAAAGGTGCCCGCCGCTGTGGGAGCAATGCCGGGTTATGTGCGATTTTTACCTCACTACCCCCTCCCCCCCATGGTGGCCGTCCATAGCGCTGCGTGGAGGACTCCGGGATCTCCAAGGAAACACGATCGGAGCTCTCCGAGCGCAATGCTCCTTTCGGGCCCTACCTCGGTGACCAATAGTTGCTCATCGTGCCTCTCGGTGTTTACGACACACATGCCATCGTCTTTCCCGTGGTCAATTGGCATGACTCTCTGAGCTCCGACTCTAGCCGCCCGCAACCCCGGAAGCCCCTTTTAGTCGCCTCTTACGACAGGCAGAGGATACCGTAACCCTATTCTGATCCCGGAACTATAGGGATAAATAGTTTATGAACTACATGACACATGGTATCCTTATTACTATGGTAAACGTGATAAAAGAGTAGCGATCAAATCTAATAATATATTAAAAACAAATATTCTCTGCGAATCTATGTAGTAATTTCGTTTGTCATGTTGATATCAGAGGCCATAATTCAAAATTTTGATATTTCTGCTTGATTCACTTACGAACAATGAACACAAGACTATTCTGTCTTCGGGGAACTGTAATTGGGTTAGGAGGGATACGGAGATGTGTTTAGTCACTATATCAGTTCCTTGAATTTTCAACCCGAGCTAACAAACGATATTAGAATGGCTAGGAAATTATGTTTGCGATTTTAATTATAACGCGCGCATTGAAAATATCAGTTTCGGTTTAAATTTACATTTACTTTTGCACTTACATTATTTATATTTGATTTCTTTGTGTACTTTTTCACAAATAAATAAATAAAAAGCGTGTATTAACTGCGTAATACCTCTTAACACCAATTGAAACACTGGTTTTAGGATTGTATGGTGCTATCGAAGAGATACAACCGCCACATCTATTTCTAACGTTAATATAATTCGATGGAGCCGGCTGCACGCACCAAAAAACATGACTCATGTGGCGTTACCCCGCTCTGAGGCGTTCCGTTTAAGGCTTAAAGTGCAAGCGAGAGCGCGGAACGAGCGACAAAGAGGCACAATCGGCCTACGCGTTCGCCAGCGTTGAATATCTGTCTCTCACCTACTTGAGTGTGCGATGCGTCCGTGTGGACAGCTGCTATACAAAAATGCAACCATTCCATCAATATTTTCTTATAACGTTGTCCCGTTCAACTGTCGTCAGTAAACAGACTTTACAGACAACCGATTATTTGATGGAAGGTCAATGTTGCCGGCTCATTTTTGAAGTGATAACCTCTTTAGGCGCATTGATGGAATTTGGATAGGTGGAAAACTCATAGGTTTGCGCCTTAGACTGTGGTTAGAGAATGCGAGTATTTATTTTACATAATTACGGTTTTTTTATATTTTGCCTTTTTTGTTTCCTTTGATTTTTTGTTTGATTTTTTTGATTAGTCTTCCGAAATTGATCATTTGATCGATAAAAGATTAAAGACTTTACCATCTCGCATATATCCAATTAGTTTTGAAATAAGAGAGAAACATTTAAACATTCATATATACAAAATATGCACATATAAGCTCTATCATAAAAATGAATGTACGAACAAAACCTTCCCTTAGCGTACGGGTAATTACACTTATCCATGTAACTCCTTTTGCCTCTAGAATTTCCTGTGAAAAGCATGTTTCAGTAATGCTGGGTAAATAGTTACCAGCTCTTGTGGCGTAATAGCTGTTTTAAATTTAAAATTCCATCTTCGCATCTTTATGAAGAGAGCAGACGCGGTTTTAATTTGAAAAATACGTCGCGGAGAGACGTTTGAGGGTTTATACCAGTTTTATGGATGTAAGGGATGCTCTGTTATTATTTTATCATCATTATTCGTTATAAGGCGAGTATAAAATTTGAGCTCGTCTTGTCTCTTAAAATATTTATCAAGAACTGGATTTAAGGTGTCTTTTGTGGTACGAAAAGTTTTTCATACTACCACCATCCATCATACAGTCACCATGAGAATCCATAAGGTGATTGGGAGTTAGGGATAAGGATATATAGACGAGATATAGACGTATGTAGACGAGAAAAAAAAAATGAAATAAAAATATTTTCTGTTTATTTAGTTTACTTTGGAGCCTGTTTATTTTGGATTTTCTACGTAGCATGAGTGGGCCACAAAATTCTAAGACGAGCCGATTTTAACACCAGTTCAATAATAATATCTAAGTCAACTGTTTACATGTTTATCTCCGAATTATATTAAATGTACATGGATTATCACTAAGAATCCCATCCAATTTCCTACTGTACCCGATAATGCTTAACTTTGTAGACCGATTTTAATTCATTAAGTTGCTGGGCCATGTGTGTTTTTAAAAATAAAACCTTGTTTCAATTGTTTAAGTAATTGTCTTGACTATCATCGCACCATACTAAAAACAACAACGAAGAGTTTTGCCGTGACCACGCAACTGAGTTGAAATATTGTCAAAAAGAACTCTATAAAATTCATAAACCGCATATCGTGAGTACCCGTTAAGTATTTTAATGTATCAATTTCGCGATAATACTAGTGTAAAAGAAAGGAAGGTCCTCGAGTGGCGACCACGTTTAGGCAAAAGGAGCACAGGTCGCCCCCTCACCAGGTGGACCGATGACCTGAAGAAAAGGGAAACCGTTGGATTCAGAAGGCACAGGACCGGTTGGAGTGGCGTCATTTAGGGGAGACCTATGTCCAGCAGTGGACCTCAAAGGGCTGATGGATGGATGGATGGGCTAGTCTAAAATCATATATGACAACAACGAACTTAATCAGGAACTTGCTTAATCTTCGAAAATTACTTAAAATTGTAAAACTTTCTTATACGTAGGTCATCATGATAAAAACGAGCTTAAACAACTTTGCTTTGAAACTGTGCTTAGTGCCGGCTCATTATTACGGGAGATATTATCTTAATTTTACGTGGCAAAGGCGATAGGTTAGCCTAACAAGATATATCTCGAGCTGGCCTCTAGCCAGGCGAAGAAAACGTACATTTGAAATAATTAAAACTTTCGAGGAAGCCCGGCCAATTGGAATCTTTATTGTCCTGTTAATTGCTGTACAAAAGTTTTTATCTCTATTCAGCGGGTTAGTTGAGATTATGGGGCAATATATTAGTGTAATGCGGTTAAGTTTATAGAGGTAATATATTTTAGTAACGCGTTGGCCGGATCATGATTACGATTCAGGTGACCGTTAATGTTCTACGCAGTGACGTTTATACGGGTATCGAATTTAAACCGGTTAAAATATTTTTTTATTCTTCGATGTAAAATGAAGATTGTTACAACATTGACCGCTACGTGTTCATGTCTGTCATAGTAACGTGACTCCTAGGCGTTTTTTTACACTTGACTATAAGCTAGGGTACCTGATGAAAAGTGGTCACCGTCGCCTATGGACATTTTCAACACAAGAGGAGTTGCAAATGCATCGCCGGCTTTGCAGGAGAGATCTTTTCGCACCTTTTTTTAAGAGCCCTGTATCATAATGCTCCAGAAATACCTCAGGAGGAAGCTCTTTTCCCATAATGCACATCGGTCGAAATACAAGCGAGCAAACCGAACTGTGGGAGACCGTCACGGGTGAACCAAATTGGATTTTATGTTAGAATGCATGTTTTCATGGTTCTTAGATTTTTTTGTATTTTGTGATATAACTGTGTTGGTTAAACTTAAAGAAAGTACTTTATTTGTGTATTGTATATTTGTGCGATTCAGGTGGTCGTTAACGCAGTGATTTATACTGGTTTCGATCGCCAGCCCGTTTTTTTACATTCTTCTCTAGTTTATGAAGGTAATGTATTATTTAAATGCGATAAATGCTTAATGATTCAGAAAACCGTTAGCTTGATAATGTATAAAAATTATCGTCTGGAAATCGCAAATACTCTAAACCGAATAGAATACAGAAGAATATATTTAACCAGCTGGCACTAAAAACCGGTATTAGTCTAAAACAAAAAAATCTGATCACTGATATCAGAAATATATTACTGCAATGCGTTAAATTTTATTGTTATTGTAATTCGATTAACAATAATGATTAGTTTTCGGCTGGTGCCGACGTCCGGTTGATTAAAAGTAAATTAATATGTTAGTGTATTGTGGCAATAATGGTGTAATCAGGTTAATAGCATGCTGTTCAGATATCTAAAATTTTAAATTTTAAATATCGAAAATGCTTGTTCTAATTTTTTATTTTTGTTTTGGAATTTAGTTGCCTTTGTATTTTAATGGTATCTACAGTACTTCTTTTGATGGCTGACAACCTAAAAAAATGATATCTTTTAAACACTCTCTCATCAACCCATTATTGGCCCACTGCTGGGCACGGGTCTTCTCCCAGAATGAGAGAGTTTAGGCCATAGTCCACCGCGCTAGCCAATTGCGAATTTGTGGACACACTATAATGTATACTATCTAAATACATATTACCCACTATGTAAATTAATATGTATTTAGTGGTTATTGAATATAATAATATAAAATGACTGGTGCAGCTGGCTACTTGGCTAAGATTTTAATTTATGTTTGTTTTTATTTTTTGTACTGCTTACTAAGAGTATAAAAAAGTAGCAGTAAAAGGTAATATGCAGTTTAGTTCCGCGCAGAATGCACCTGCTTCATAATGTAGTATTTTGTTTATTATAAGAACACTTGCAACATACAAATTTCATATTTTGCAACACACAACGATCATATTCCGCTGGCTAATTTATTGTTAATTTAACATTCCGAAAAATGAGGCGTGTTGATAGGTTTCACATACCTTCGAGAATTTTTTAAAGAGCACTTACACTAACCTAACCTAACTACAAGTATAACTAGTAGTAAGAGCACAAACTTTTATCCTATCAACAAATCAAAACGAAAAGTAGCATTCGAGTGATTCACACCTGCAATTATATTCAAATAGGCCTCCTGTTCTATTACTTATAGATGTTTATGGGCGTCAGTAGCCACTTACTAAGAATTAATTAATAAGAGTGTGAGAGAGAAAAGCCATGTAAGCTAAGCGCTGGCTGATTGTCAAAGTATAGCGTAGCCGGTAAAAGTCGTAGCCGATCAGTGCGAAAACGCGTAGCAGCCAGGCGAGCGACCGCCGGCGCCGCTCATAGCGCCCCAGCGTAAAATAGAGTGATAAAAGGAAGAGACTTACATGTAAGCTAAGCGCCGGCTGCATATCAAAGTGTAGCGTAGCCGGTAGAAGTCGTAGCCGGTCGGTGCGCGACCGCGTAGCAGCCAGGCGAGCGAGCGCCGCTCGTAGCGCCCCAGCCTCTCGCCGCGCGCCCCACACGCGCAGCCACACTGACCGCGCGCCGTTAGGTTCTATTGCGCTACAATTTTTTTTACATATTTATAACACATATAGTTAAAGCTTTGTGATAATGCTGGCTTATAACTATTCATGTTTTAAAAAGGTATTTTTACTTTGTGCCAAGTATGTTTTATTTGAATGTATTATTTAATATCATTGAAATAAAAAGTATGTAGCGAAATACGGTTATTATTGCCTGAAAAGAAAATATTGAATTTTTGATGTAATACTCAACATTTATCCATTTACTATTTACACTATTTACTGAACATTTTAGGTATAATTTAGAAATATAACAATTAATTTGATATAATTTTGCTACTGAATTGCGGTGATATCTACGGATAAGTAATTGATGTAAATCTTCTCGACGATCTAATAGAAAATACGCGATAAGCTATTTGATAGTTGCCGAGAAGTTTAACAGAATTTAAGAACAGTTTTAGCAGTCGCGTTAATCTTAACTTAATAAAGCTATATCAGTTGTTCAAGTAAAAGTAGCCAAGTTAGCCTTGAAATATTTCGTACGCTATTTTATTATTGCACAGGCTGAGGCATTAATCTGATCTGCTTCTAATCTGGAAATATAATAATTGTTATCCACTGGTGCTCACTATCTGCATGTAAGCATTTTTTATTGGGGGAATTTGAATACTATAAATGTATGGCATATCTTTTTAGAATTTCGGGTGTTTTTACAACTAAATACAAAGAGTGACCATTATGATGTTTATGTTGAAATTTGATTTTTAATATAACATTGTTAATTGAATCTCTTACATTGTATGACTTCAATGTATGTTTATTAAAATGATTTAATTTATCAGTGCTCTATTAAGACGCTATGTAAACAATCATTTACAACAACCATTCACAAACAAATAGTAGAAATCACGCGAAAAACAATGCCTAACATTATTAAATCATTAATTTCATTGGACTGAAAATGAAATAATTTAATTATGACTCCAACTGGATGCGCAATTTAGTATTATGAGTAATATCGAGTAACATTGTACGTTATTTTGAACATTTGAACGTTTCATTTTAGGTTTCAAATGTAAGTTTTTTATCTGACTGAAGAAGCAAACGAGCATGCAATCAACCTGATGGTAAGTGGTCACTGCCGCTCATGGACATCTGTAAGCAACTTCATACAGAAGATGGGTTCCATCTGAAGTCGATCACAGATACGTTGTTACTTCCAAAAACTATGATGGTTGTCTCATGTGAAAGTGTGCCGGCAACCACACCCTTTCATCGAAACGCATGAAATGCTTCACGTTAGAAATAGGTGTGGCGGTGGTACTTTCCCGGTGGAACTACACTGGTTCTACCACCTTCAAACTTACCTAATGTTCAAAATTTCTATTTCATCTTGTAGAGTGATATTGGAGCTTTTTAAGTAGTTGGTTATCTGAAAAAAACATTTATATATTTTTATATGCACTCATATAACATATCAAATTAAATTATAAATATTAATATATTATTTAATTAGATATTTTTTAATTATAAATAATTTATTAATTATAAATAATTTATGTGTATTTAGATACTCGAATTCCTTGAAAGAAAAACTATTTTTAGCTTAATTTTATTTTAAGATATTTTTTAAATTAGTTTGTAGGTTAGAAGTATTCCTGTATGTACCTGTTTAACAATTTCCTGAGATATGTTTGCAGATCCTTGGTCCACTATTTGCAGTCTTGTTTCAAAGCGAGCAGATGCTGGAAATAAAATTAAATGTAATGAATTATCAAATTACATTTAAGTATAAATTATATATATATTATAGTCATATATTAATTATTATTATTATTTAATATTTGACTATAATTATATATTATAGTCAAATATTAAATAAATAAATATTTAGTATAAATAGTATAATAAAATTACGTATGTCATATAGAGAAAAACAATATTGCTAATAATAATTAATACTAAGGCCCTTTCTCAATTATGACATACGAGAAATATTTTATTATTTCGGTTAATTGAGATTAAACAGATCTTCGCCTTTAAAATAATTATTACAACATTGTTATGTATAGTCACTCTCCCTCTTCCTTATGAGTTATTTTTCCTTCAGCTATTTTAAGGTTGTCTAGAAGAGATCGCTATTTTAGTGATAAGGCCGCCTCTTGTACTTTGCATAATGTCTTTTATTTTTGTTATATATATTTGTCATTGGTTTAGATAAATAAAGAGTTTTTGTGTTGTATTTTATTGTCACATATACGTTAACATATAACTGCATTCAGTTTTCAAACGATCCGGTCTGTGTGAGGCATTACTTAGCGGTCACGTCATTCTATTTACCCTTGAGAGACATCCAGTTGATATAAAAGACGTAGCACTTTATCAAGTTGTTTCAGTCTCAATGGGACTGTGTATACCCTGTATCTTTAGTACGAGTTTATTATTTTTCATGGAGACGAAAATTGTTCTTGTTTTCATTCATTATTTCAAAGTACATTGCAAGTTACAGAAAACGCACCCACACACACATACTTTTCACACTCACAGCCCAACAGTAGGATTTTCTCCTGCGTAGTGGGTGCCATGGACATACAAAGCCGAATACACAAACACCCAGACCCAGAACAGGGATCAAAATTTATCATTCAGATACCTATATGTACCGGAATCGAACCCAGACCCTGCGTGACAGATCGGCATGGTGACCGCTCCGCCACACAGTCAACAATGAAAACGTAAGCGTGCAGTGTACATTACAATTTACGAGTCAAAACAAGAACAATGCTTGTTTTGGGGAACCATAATAAAATCAGACTGTGGGTACCGTCCCTGTAGTTCCGGGATCAGAATAGGGCTACGGCATCCCCTGCTTGTCGTAAGAGGCGACTAAAAGGGGCTTCCGGGGTTGCGGGCGGCTAGAGTGGGAGCTCGCATCGTTTGGTCAGGCGATGTGTGGTCGCATACCGTCGTAAAGACTAGACGCAGCGGTGGGCTCAGCCGCCCATCTGGGAGCAGCCCGATGGGGCAACGCGCTCAGATGATTCCGGTTGCGTTCGTTTGAAGATCCTCAAACGATCCCCTGGTGGTCGTCCTCAGCGTTATAAATAACGCCGAGGACGGCCACCAGGGGGTTTTAGTGCGATAATAATCCCACATAACCCTGCGTCGCTCCCATGGCGTCGGGTACCTTTTGAGGATTCCCCTCGAGAACAAAAACTATGGGTTAAGGTTGACATAAAACACGTAGCACTTATCAAGTAGCTTCAGTCTCAGTGGGACTGTGCCTTGCCGTTGCGTTGACTTCAAGTTCGTATGACGGCTACGAGAGCTCTACGTCAGGCGTAGCCGCGTAGCTCTTTGTAGCAATGAAGGACGCGTCGTTCGTTTCTGTAGCGCTAAAGTGGTACTTATGAAGATACGGAAAAGTGACGAAAAATAAAATGTTTGTCGACTCACACCTTTATATTCTGACTGTAACAATACAGTGTATTTCAGAATTGTAGCAATGATGGTCACGTTACTGTCTTTATGTTATGCGAGTAGGAATACGTATCATTTTTCACTTTGGGTTCATCATGTCATTCGCTGAGACTTCGGATCATTCTTGATTAAATTAACTTGAAGTACGGCGAGAGTACTAAATTAGTATATGGCTTATTTACTACTTTGTAAAATATATTGAAGACTTACATGCGTCATTGTCTTTTGGGTTACAATCACAGCTAGTTCCTTCACGGCAGCCCTCTGAACATTCTTCTATTCCACATTCTGAAACAGGAATTCATAAATGTAGATATGTTTATCGTGAAATTTAAAAATAATAGCATGTAAAAGTGGTTTGGTGCAAATTATTCCTTTTAAATATATAAGCATATAGTTGTACTTAAGTATGCGTTTATGCATAAAGCAACCTGGTGGTTCAAACTCGTATTCTCAATCAGGGTGCCAATAGGTTTGAACACCCTAGGATTCAAATCTTTGGGCATCCTGTCTATGCCTGCATTATCATTTGATATAACGGTTAAGAAAGTTAAGTGAAAATAAGCAGTGAAACACGATTAAGAGTTATATGTAAAAGTTTCTATAAAAGTAATAGATTATATCATCGCAAAACTAGCGGTTATTTAGTTAACAATAAGATAAGATTACATTGAGCGTGGTTATTTCCCCAGTGGTATATACCTATATTTCTTGATCGCTATCCTGTTTGGAAAAGAGTTTTAATAGTATTTAAGTGTAAAAAGAAATGGTATAACAGTGTGACGATTTTTGTTGCTCTGTACTTGTTTTGGGTCTGAGTTGGGTTGGTCAAGATCCAATAATAGATATTTTTTTTTGGATTTAGTTAAACTAAATATCGAAAAATAAAACGCACTCATACTTATAATTCCGCAAAAATTTTACCTGGACGTATGTATATACCAGTGCCGAATTAAGCCAGCGCGGAGCCTGTAGCAAATTCTGACAGGAGGGCCGTGGTTTGCCTTAAGTAAGGGTGTTAAATAAAACCAAACTGTAACTAATAAACTTTTCTGGATTTAATCTAGGAAAATTTAGAGATGACACGTTCTATATCTTCTTGCAGTTTAATTTTTTAGGATAGCAAAGATAGTAATATATAAATAGCAGGTGGGTGTTGGGCCGCGCGGCCTCTCTCGCTACATTTGCTACTCTTGCTATGTGACTAATCCGGCACTGGTATATACTTAAAAATGACATAAAAAATTCTCACTTAGAAAAAAATATTTGTTTTCATAATGACAAATTTAGTTGGGAATCAAATGCGGTACTTTTGATTTTATGATTTCAGCGTATCAAATACGCATACACCCAATTATTATCTTAATCGCCTTTCACTGTGATCTAATTACAAAATTTCACCGGAAGTTAAAGGGAGCTTAATGTTACCTAAATACAATTAAACCCCGAAACCGGTAATGGGCCTTCGAGACCTCTCAACAAGGTAACACGACGCAAATATTGTCCCTAAAGTTAGAAAAGTTGGCAAATAGTTCGCCAACAGGTGTTCGATACAAGTTGCGATGTACCTTCTGGGATTGAGAGACAAAGGCCGATCTGGACGTACTCGTACTGAAAAACGTTTGAGGGAGTTCCCTGTGGAACATGGACAAATTATTTGTAGATGTTTTGCTGAAATGTGTGGAAAGTTAGTTTGATTCAAATTTTGTGAAAATGCTATTTAGTTAAATGAATCTGTATTTATAAGTTATGTTTATTTTTGTGTGCTGTCGTGTTCATGTGCATTAGTATATATTTTATTATAGTACGGTACTATCGTTTACTATTCTTACCAAACCTACTTGTACGATGTAATAGTCCAAATTCGACCATTAACTATATATTTATACGAGAAGCAAAAACTTGTGGTGCATTTTTAAATAATATGCCGCAGACGGATTAGTATAAAATTTTGAGCGGTTATAGTGGACTTAGAGAAAGAAAGCAGAATGTTAATATTTTTGTCAAATAATGCATATATCATACATAAAATCCACTAAGAACACATTACACACGCTACCGTGCATTTGTCACGAACACATAAATAATAAACGAAATAGAACATTCAATGTCTTACCATGAAACCATGTAACGTCAAAAATGTCAGATGTCTTTATCAAAATACCCGCTAAATCAGCTATTGCTTTTAAATGCACCTTAGCTAATTAAGCCCTTTTTCATATTTAACGAGCGCGTTCAAATTACTTGAAAATTGTTACATTTTATTTGAATTTGAGAAATATTCGTACTACTTTGGACAATATGAAGTTTAGTTTTTTAATTTAAATTACGGTTGAATTTCGACCGTGCGACGGGTAACTAGTGTAAGTAAAAAAACGAATTAACTTATAATTCATCAAAGTGTAACATGAGTAGTCCTAAATTTAATTAGATTTTTTTCCATAACGTAATTTTTAAAAGTAGATTTTATGTATAAAAAAATTCTTACGTAGTTTTCGATGGTGCTTAATTTTCGAATTATTAGACATACTACTCGGCCAAAACAATTAGGCGCACGACAGTTGAAACGTCATTAGAATTAGGGATTTCCCATCCCGATACGAAATATATTCCATTACCAAATACCAAAAGTATGTAGGTATACCATTATTAAAACCTACACCATAGTGGTGTATTTTCAATAGTCGAGTATTTATTAAAGCACTTTCATGTGTTTAATATATTCGCAGACATGGAATATTTTCTTTCTTTTTTATATGTGTAAGAGACTGATGCCTGTTGCAGCACACATTCGATTTTCGACTTGGGAGACAGGAATACTGAGCCCAATACTCTTCTCTTGTTAAAAAAAAGCATATTTTGAATGTAAGAGTCCTTTCTTCTCCACGAATAGTCTTTTTCCTACCCATTTCGGGTTTTATTGACGAATCATCACTAATTTAATAATAACTTAAAAAATTCAACAATCACTCATTAAACTAACATTATAACGAAATAACATTAAACACGTGTTGCCTAACGTAAACACCTAGACGATACACGACTGCACGTCACTAGGGGATGCGCGGGGTAAGAAGCGAGATGCGGGGTATTGAACCACTTTTGTTTTATGCGCCTAATTGTTGTGGTCGAGTAATACATCCATTATTCGTTTACTCTTTAATCGTATCACTGTTCTCCGTGAGAATGGATTCTAAAAGGGAATTATTTTAGCTTTTTCAAAACAGCAGAAAACAAATTCTAGGCGAGTGAGAGCTCTTCTATGAACGCCTGTGGCCAATTTGTGTAACTGACAATATTCTGACAAGGGCACTCGACCAATCGCCCTGTGTTTAATGAGGGACCGCTTGATGACAGCATTACTTTCCTATCCATTTCCTCATTCCCCGGACATCTTAAGGATAATTTCCTGGGAGCTAATGATTATTCCCTCGATCCGATATCCGTAAATATCTTGAGCCATATTATTCATGTTTTATGGTACCACCAACAAAGGACTGTTTTGCTGTGAACAGTTTCATTGGTGATTATGTACTACTAGCATCCGATCGCGACTTCGTTTGCGTGGAGTTTATATTTTGCAAAGTGGTCATAAAATATAGGTACAACATACACACATATGTTGGTATTACTTAGCTTATCTTTATGTTTAGTTTTCTAAGTTTATTTTATGTCATTAATCGTGAATAAATACGATATCTTTCTTTCTTTCTTTACATATATAACACATACTAGTAGTGTACTCGACTTCGGACGCACAGACAAGGGACTTCTTGCCTCCGTACCCACTCGTATATAGAGCGACTTACCCGGCGGCATGTGGAGGACGAAGAGAATACGAATTATGCGAGTCTCGATGGTTTTCTTTTTATTAATATTTCTTTACACTTTCACATGAGGCGACCATCATAGTCCTCGGAAGTAGCAACGCATCTGTGATTGACTTCAGATGGAACCCATGTTCTGTATGAAGTAGATTACAGATGTCCAAGGGCGGCAGTGGCCACTTATCATCAGATGGACTGCATGCTCGTTTGCTGCTTCAGTCGGAAAAAAAGATTACAACATTTCTAATATTGATTAAAATATTATAATTTAGAGACGACACATCAACATCACGATAACAAAGTAACGGGGTACAGTATTCTTCTTGCTTATTAAGTTATTTTAAAACAGCGATTATGTTCACTTATTCAAATTCGTATCTAGTTGTATTTATAACAATATTCATGTCGCACTGTATATCAGCTCTCTAAAAGGCGAGTTACATTAATGTGACTAACATAAAAACATTCTCCGAAAAACTCAAATATCCCAACTTTCAGCGATCGCTCAAACGGGATTGAAGGTTACTGATCTCATACACACGTCCCACCAATATCCTTAAATATAGATTTTGAGATAAAGGATACCAAGGAAAAGTAAGGACAGCAAAAACCCTTTGTGATAACATCAGAATGCTTTCTGAGCACCCTTTGCTTACTATATCTTAGATGTATTTCTACTAAGTAGTCACCCGTCGTAACGGTCGAAATTCGACCGAAATTTAAATTAAAAAACTGAATTTTATATTGTTCAAAGTAGCACGAATATTTCTGAAATTCAAATAAATTGTCATAATTTTCCAGTTATTTT
Source organism: Spicauda simplicius (assembly GCA_949699795.1). Lineage (NCBI taxonomy): Eukaryota > Metazoa > Arthropoda > Insecta > Lepidoptera > Hesperiidae > Spicauda > Spicauda simplicius. The sequence goes on along the minus strand of OX453075.1, from coordinate 13,460,542 downwards.
GAACGCACCTGTTAAAAGTAAAAAGAGGTTTATTAACTACGCTGCATTTAAAAGCAATAGCGGGTATTTTGACAAAGATATCTGACATTTTGACGTTATGGGTTTTCATAGAATATTCTTTAATACATTGAATGTTCTTTTTCATTTATAATGTATGTGTTTGTGGCAAATGCAAAGTAGTGTGTGTAATGCGTTTTTAATTGATTTTATGTAATATTTATTCATTTTTTGAAAAATAAAAATTATTAACATTGCGTAATCCTTCTCTACATCAACTATAACCGTGCGTAATTTTATACTCCTCCGTCTGCGGCAAGTATCTTAAAAACTGATCACAAGTTTTTGCTTCACGTATTAATATTTAGATGCGAATGCGATTATTCGTTATAGCGCTAGACTATACTAACTGCGCCATGTAGTTATAGGCAGTAGGTCAATATTTACCTGGAACGGCAATTTGTGACTCGCACAGGTCGCCAGTGTAGCCCGGAGCACATATGCAGCTCACAGCGGCGGGACCCATTTGCCTGTTGAGGTAATTGATTAATGACTTCTATAAAACAATATGAGTCAATATACCTTAGTATTTACTATCAAATTTATTTGTTTTATGCAAGAAATGGATACAGGTAGGTACATCTCTAAACAAAATTGTTATCCTGTTTTTCATTTAACGACTTTTTATCTACAATTGAAGTAGCAAACGAGCATGCAGTTCCCCCGATAGTTAGTGGTCACTGCCGCCCATGGATATCTGTAAGCAAGTTCATATAGAACAGGAGGTACTTGAAGTCAATTAAAGATGCGTTGCTAGTCCCGAAAAGTGAGCCAGCAACCCAATTCATCACCACCACCCAATTCACCGTCACCTAAACGCAAGAACTAAGGGACGCTAGAATCAGGTGTGATGACTCACACTTGATTCTATTATTACCATGAATATTGTATTCTCAAATCAGTCGACGTGAGACCATGACAAAAACAAAACTCGCTTCTAATAAAGTATTATATAGTAGGTACAGTAATACCCCGATCTTACGCGATAGGTGGGACTGACTGTCCGACCGCGTAAGTCGAATTCGCGTAAGTCGGGGTATAAGAAATACGTATGAAAAATAAATTATAGCTGTCAGACATTGTACATACATTGTACTTAATCTTACTATCCCGAGCTATTACTTTATAGTGTAGGATAGTAAAACTCGTTTCTAATAAAGTATTACATAGTACAGTAATACCCCGAACTTACGCGATAGGTGGGACTGACTGTCCAACCACGTAAGTCGAATTCGCGTAAGTCGGGGTATAAGAAATACGTAACAAAAATAAATTATAGCTGTCATACATTGTACATACATTGTACTTAGTCTTACTATTCCGTGCTATTACTTAATAGTGTAGATAGTAAGACTATCTTATTGATGACATAGTGATTATGTGACGCAGGTGACACTGAATAAATGACGGATTGAGGAGATTTGAAAACTGCGTAATTCCGAAATCGCGTAAGTCGGGGTAGCGTAATTCGGGATATTACTGTGCTGAATACGAGTAAACCATTTTAAAATTTTTTTCACCACACCCGCCGTCCTTCCCGGGGTCGCCTGACCAAACGGTTCGAGCTCCCACTTTAGCCGCCCGCAACCCCGGAAGCCCCTTTTAGTCGCCTCTTACGACAGGTCGGGATACCGTAGCCTATTCTAATCCCGGAACTACTAACTAGGGAAAATTGTGCTGGACCTAATCTCTCTACTATAAGAGATAACTATTATATTTATCTAATTAATGACAATGCAATCTCAAAACTTAAAATCCGTCCCACAAGACTATGATTATAAAATTTTACTGTTTGCTCTGAATGCATTTCCATCCTTGGAGTGCTATTTCGGAATAATAGCCACAATTTCCACGAATTTTGTGCCCTGAAAACCCAATGATATGGCCAATGATACCCAATATGATCTTATAAAATGTTCATATTGTTTGCAGAGTGATCGTTTGTAGAATTGGAATTTAGACTTTAAAATTTGATAATTAGAATGTATCTATAAAATGCGACTTAAATAATATTTCTACGCCATTTATGGTAATAAGCAAAAACACGACGAAAACACCAATTAACACGTTATTCGACAAATAACGATTATTTATTATTTGTACTTACGCAATGATTACTTCAGCAACATTTTTATTTACAAAGTATTTTAAAAAAATAACAACATAAGTTTAGGAACTTATGTTGTTATTTTTTTCAAATTTTACATATTTTTGTCGTTAAAGGTCTTAGCTCTTCTTGAATGATGTGATGAAATTATCTAAAACTGAGATGGATTTTTAAAACATCATATTCATCATTCATTTATTCATTGTTTTTTTTGTTGATCGACCAATTTTATCGTATGTTACTTTGCTAGATAAACAAGTGATAAAACAAAGCTTATATTTAGGCATAGATGCCAAATATTTAAATGATGTAGAATAAAAATCCTTACAGCAGCATTTTGTTCATCCTTCTGCTTGCGTATATACTATTAGAAATAATTTAAATTATTATAAGATAAAGTCAAACGAAATTACTTTTAACCTAATATTAGAACAACTAATATCTTAAAAATGGAAATAACAATTAGTCCACAAAAATAAAATGATCGGAGGCTAAACGAGCAGAGCTTCGCCCGTCTTATATGGTTCTGGTCTGTCATATTTTTCAAGATGACTCATTCCTAACAATAGGATAATTTCTAAATGAACTAAATACTGATCAGATTTTTCGACCTAACCAAAGCATTGTATTTCTCAAGTAGTACAAATTACAATTACAAAAAAATCTTTAGAATTACAACAGAAAACATGCAGACCCTATTTGAAAAACAAACAAGAGCTCGAAGACGGACTTCCTAGGAACACGTATAATTCCAAGTCCTGAGCAGTTTGCCTGAGATAATGCATTTCCTTCCTCAGTGCTACGCGGAATAATAGCATCAATTTCCGCAAATTCCCTCGAGATCATCCTCGCTAAACCCTGTCTTCGCATATTTTGTAATGTAGAATTTAAATTATAATAGTCTTTTGGGTAAAGTTCAGTATGGTCTAATGGGGTATCAATTCGAAACGACTGTTCCAATCCAATAACCAATCCAATATAATATACTAGTTGACCCGGGGAATTTCGTTCCGCCATAAAGTAAAAAATCTAAAATTTATCAGTGTTTAACCTCTATACATATTATACATGTACCTATTACACATAAAAACCTTCCTATATGAATCACACTATCTATTAAAAAAACTGCATTAAAATCCGTAGCGTGGTTTTAAAGATCTAAGCATACATAGTGACAGACAGCGAGAAGCGACTTTGTTTTATACTATGTAGTGATTGATGATCAAATCAAAACTCTTTAGGAGCGTCCATTCGTTTCCCAACGATGTTACGGCATAACAGACAAAAATTGCGAAATAAATTTAAAAATATAGTTACCCGAACCTCGTTTCGATAGCAAAACGTTACTGCAATAGCGCAAGCATTCAATCGGTTCATTCTAACTCGTTTCGTTCGGCGCAAGGGAATTTCAGATTGACCTGTTTTCCCCAGACGCCTCCTGGTCTTTGTGCGCTTTGCTGAACTAAGGCACCGTCACCGTAAGTTAAGCTACGGCTCTGTTATGCTAAACAACAAAATTTAAACCTTTTAAATTTCAGTCCAAAGGCAGTAAGACAGCTCAATCGTACAAATACAAATGAAACTTAAATAGGACGAAACCGCTTCGGAATAAAGTTTCTCACAACAAATATCGGGTTCCGCTGTGGACCGCGCGAAATTCGTTATTCCGAGGAAATTGCGCAGCGTTAAAGGAAACGGGCGGCCGCCTCGCAAATGAATGAAACCGTTGTATTCAAAGCGGAGCGGAGACAGCAAAATATAATAACCCTTACCTGCAGGTGCCGCCGTTTTTGCACATGTTGGACATACTGGGACAGAGAGGCCCCACTCCGCAGTCCGGCCCCGAGTAACCCTCGAAACAAGCGCAGTAGAACTCTCTGCGAAGCGAAATATTGCACAGTGAGCAATAAATTTCATTACAAGTAGATACAAGACAGCGCCAGATGTGTTTTCGCTGTGACAAACGAATATGTAAACAGTGAATGATGCCACTATTATTGTGTTGCGAAGCTGTGGGCGCGCACGCCGGTCAAGTGGAGTCTACCATTCAGCTCTGCTTTGCACTAAATTTTCACACTCTATTGACTACGCTAATGGGTTTTCAAGTGAGATTTTTCACTGATAAATCCCTTTATTATTGTATAAAATATTGCTCAATTTCAAGCGCACGATGCGACGTTAAAAACGATTGTGGGATCGAGCGGCGATAACTCCGATTGTTATCCATTCAATAACTCGTAATTTTCATTGGGATTACAGATTGAATTTCGATTCGCGACCAAGGAGCACAATTTATTTTTATACAATACGTGATTTAATGTTGATTGTTTTTGATATTTACTCCCCGTTTTAACACTTCAATGCCGTTTTAATTTCTGAGTGAGTTTAAAGCCTGATTACATAGATTTATATAAAGCTTCTAAGTAACTTAAGGTACATACGTCATTTCATGCACAAAATTTTTAAATTATTGTATGCGTGGGTAGAATTAATATTAAAAGTTACGGATTTCTTTTTTGGTTTTTATTCGGTTGAGGGCATCGTATTTTTGTAAAACTAATTTCTCACCAAAAAAATCTCACCAAGTCCATGCGGCGTAAGTAATTAATAATCGATTATTATACATCCTAATGATCTGCATGACAGAGCGGAGTTATATTGGTGGGACAGTCGGTATATTTCAGGTTCCGATTCCCGGCTGGCCATATATTTGAATGACTAAAGTAGGTACAAAAAAAGTGTATAAGAGCCATATGTGATGTCCACCAAATAGATAGTTGTAAACCATTATTTACAAAAAATAAAATTTTAAGTTTGCCATGCATGTATATTAAAGAAATGTGTATGTTCGTATATAAATATCCATGGTATTTTCAAACTAAAGCAGAAGAGTCATGCAGGCCTGTTAGATATAAATATAGGTTAGTTCTGCCTCAGTGTAATTTAAAGATGCACAATAAAAATGTGTATGTAATGGCTATAAAAAATTATAATAGACTTCCTGACTTGTTTAAACAATTGCCGTATAATAGATTTAAGAATGAAATTATAATGTGGCTTCAAAATAAATGTTTTTATTCTATTAATGAATAATATTTAGAAATATGTTGACATTATTATAATTAATTGTATATTGACATAAATATTTTTATATAGGTAATAGTATCTTGCTTTCGATTTGTTTAAATTAAATATAATAAGTACACAATTACAATAAAAATAAACATAAATAGTCATTTATATGACAATTTGCACGCCGAAATGGCAAAATAAGAGGATCTTCTTTTCAAGACATACTACCATACATTTGTACCTTATTTAGCAAATAAAGATTTTGATTTGATTTGATTTGATTTAGTTTAGATTTCTGTTTTGGGTCTAGGTATTTTTGTATTCGTCATTGCATGTGTTCGTACTTCCCACAATATAGGGCAATCATACTAATATTATAAAGGCGAAAGTTTGTGAGTGTGTATGTTTGTTACTTCTTCACGTCTAAACGGCTGGAGCGATTTTTATAAAATTTGGCAGTGACTTAGCTGACACTCTGGATTAATATATAGGCTACTTTTTATTGTGGGAAAATATCTTAGTCCCACGGGACAATCGATACATCGATTTTTTTTAACGCAGGCTAAGCTGCGGGGTTCATCTAGTCTCTAATGTGGGGTTATAAGTCGTATTACTAAGCAAATAAGTAAAATGACTTACTTATAATCATTTCTCGCGTAGCAGTGTCCCAGTAAGCGGCATTCGATGGCACTGCACGACGGAGGTCCTAGCGCGACGGTGGGCGCCTTGACGACGTACGTCACATTGAACCCAAACACCGACAGAAGACCCAGAGCCCGCAGCTGTGTCCCTTCCAGCCTGTTCAGGGTCAACTCCACCACCAGCACTGGACTTTGGACCTGGTGAAGAAATGCTTGGATTATTATAGTGAAAATATTAATTTATTTATTCTTTTGAAACACCTTAAGCTAAGGCGCGAACTTAATGCCTAATGGCATTCTCTGCCAGTCAACCCTGGGCGATGGTGATTATTTGTGGTAGGCATAAAATATAATTAGCAGAAAATTTTATTCGCTGAAATAACTATGTAATATATTAAATACATATAATAAAATTCTAATTATATTGGTATGAAATTAGTCATTTACGATGACAGATTTTGTGATATAGAAATATCAAATTGGTTTCGGATTAAAGAACTTTATTTTCATAAGAACATTAATGTTATTTTAGAATTAAATACGATGTTTTTTATAAAATCTTTATTTTCTTCACATTGCCTTTGGGCTACAATAACAAAATATTTTTTTGGTAATTTGTTGTGTACAATATATTATTATGTTTCTTCAGATATTTTATAAGGTCGTGTTAATACATTTTTAATATAGTTTTAATTCTTTTATTTATGTCATTTGTTAAATGATTGTATATCTGGTTTCCCTCAGATAATTTCGTTTTCAGAATATCAAAAAACTTCTTCTTTAAGTCAGTTAAGGAGTTTGAAATCCGGATTCCAGTGCTTCTACTAGATTATAGAATCCGCTTATCATCATATAGACATCTGTTATTAAGTTCAGATAGGATTAGACTGCTGAGGTTAGCCACAGAAACCACAGATTCTCCAGAGTTCTTATTCTCATTTCTCCAAAGTCCTCTGGACTCTGAAGAAATATCTCTCTTACCACACCCTTCAGATTCTTAGTGCCTCGGATAATGTCTCCCTTACCACAACTTTCACACCAAAACATGCATATCACTGCTGTTATTAGGAAATACAGAAATAGGTGTGGTAGTGATGGTTCCGGACTCGAATACCTGAGGACTACGTCGGAACGCCTCAGATATCCTTACCACACCTTTCATCGACCCGCGTGCCGGAGCGGTTACTATACCGGTCTGACGCGCAATGGGTTCCGGGTTCGATTCCCGGCCAGACAGGTATCTGAATTATGAGTTCAGATTCATGTTCTGGGTCTGGATGTTTGTGTATTCGTCTTGTGTGTGTCCATAGTAACCACGACACAGTAAAAAATCCTAGCCCTATGACCCTCATAGACAGCGTGTTTTCAGGTCAGAAAACTATTGTCATATCAGCAAGTGTGGCGGTGGTACTTCCTGAGTGCTTCAAAATGCTCATAAGTATCTAGCTTTGAACATAAGCCTCATTTGCTCACAAACTTATTTGCGTCCACATTGAATATTATTGTTACCGAGAGATTTGCATAATGTTCCGTTTGCTCTGTTATTTTAGCAACTGTTACGGAATAACTGAAGTCCGGGACTCATTTGCTTCGTAATTACCTGAGCAGCAAATGTGACCAATTATGTTAATGGCTTTGTTTCTTCATCCTGCTGTTTGTTGTTTCAACTTTTTATTCAGATTTTTCCAGAATAGACCTTTTTTTTTTGTTTTCGAGTGTGAAACTTTCAAAAAGTACCCGAGGTCGTGAGAGCGACGCGGGTTATGTGGGATTCTTACCGCACTAAAACCCTCCCGGTGGCCGACCTCGGCGCTGCGAAGAGGACTCCGAGAACTCCAACTGACCACTACCGGTGTCCTCAGCGTGTTGTCCCATTGGGCTTTTCCCTGGTGGGCGTGAACTGCTAGCCGCACCTTCTGGTCTTTACGGCAGCATGCAACCACACATGCCGCCGGCCTTCCCGGGGTCGCTTGGCTGGACGGTTCAAGCTCACACTCTTCCCGCCCGCAACCCCGGTAGCCCCTTTTAGTCGCTTTACGACAGGCAGAGGGTACCGTAGTCCTATTCTGGTCCCGCAACCACAGGGACATTCCAGAATAGACCTTTTTTTTTTTTGTTTTCGAGGGGAAAACCTTCCAAAGGTACCCGACGCCGTGGGAGCGACGCAGGGTTATGTGGGATTTTTACCGCACTAAAACCCCCCCGGTGGCCGTCCTCGGCGCTGAATAGGAGGACTCCGGGATCTCGAAACGACTACGACCGGAATCCTCGAGCGCGCTACCCCATCGGGCTCCTCCCAGATGGGCGGCTGGGCCCACCGCTCCGTCTAATCTTTACAACGGTATGCGACCACACATACCGCCGTCCTTCCCGGGATTGCGTGACCGAACGGTTCGAGCTCCCACTCTAGCCGTCTGCAACCCCGAAAGCCCCTTTTAGTCGCCTCTTACGACAGGCAGGGGATACCGTAGCCCTATTCTGACCCCGAGGCTACAGGGACGTCCAGAATAGACCTAAAGTGTCGCCTGGGGATATTATGAAGCCGACAATAGCGTCATTGTTTCACATGGAGGTATAGAAGTCTCTCTGGTCATGCATGCGGTACACTGACTAATTCAATCGGTTGGAGGTGGCCGTAGCATTAGTCATTTGGTAGGTGCACTTTATATAAAGCTTTAACGTTAGCCCTCTTGAACAGCGTATGTATTACCAATTTCAAGTAGACCTATTTTATATTGGTACCTCTAGTAAAAACGAGTATTAGTATGTTTTTGGCAACTGTTAAACCAAAATTATTACAAACTTGAAGATCTATCGATAGCTCCGTTTTTCTAAAATTAAATCTATAGACAGATTTTTGTGCTAGAATAACGAAGATCTATACAAAAATCCCCGTTTGTCTATGGTGTCGTCAACCCATTATTGACCCACTGCTGGGCACAGGTCTTCTCTCAGAATGAGAGAGTGTAGACCAAAGTAATAATAATAATTTGTGTAATGTGTGTGTCCACCGCGCTGGCCAAGTGCGAATTGGTGGACTTCACACACCTCCGAGAACTTTTTTTTTTAAAAGAACTCTCGGGTGTGTAGGTTTCCTCACGATGTTTTTCTTCACCGAAAAGCAGTGATAATTAATATATAATACGCACATAAATCAGTGGTCCGTGCCTAGGTTTGAACCTCGGACCTCCCGATTGAAAGGACAAGTTTCAACCATTAGGCTATCACTGCTCGAATGGTAGAAGAAGGTAGAAGCTGTCTATGGTAGAAGAAGTCAAATTGACAAAAATTAGTCTTCTGCCCGTTTTCACAAGGAGCATAGAAAGACTTTTTAAAAGACGCCTTGGCTGCAATAGATATAACATTTAGATAGCATTCTCACTTTCTACTTCTATTACACAAAGAATATCTAAGCTTTTACGACACGTTGTAACATATCAAATTGCTTCTGGAAGCGTTACTTCGCTGAAGGCATTAAATCCGTTTATTGCTCGTTTACAGCTACAGAGGGGATTTGCATAATAAACACCAGTTCTGGTTATTATGGCGTGGCTCTGGTTCTGGTTCGGTTATTTTAATGCATATACGTAACTAAATTCTCGAGTATTGTTCTAATGTGTTAACATAATTTATATTAACATTTGTAATTTATTCATTTCTAAAAAGTATGTTTGTAGGGGATAACACATTTTTATGCAATTAATTTGAAAATAGTTGACGACCCGCGTGGCGCAGTAGTTACCATACCGGTCTGGCACAATGGATCCCGGGTTCGATTCCCGGCCAGACAGGTATCTGATTGATGAGTTTAGATTCTTGTTCTGGGTCTGGGTTTTTGTATATTCGTCTTGTGTGTCTATGGTACCCTTTTTTTTTGTTTTCGAGGGGGAAACTTTCAAAAAGTACCCGACGTCGTGGGAGCGACGCGGGTTATGTGGGATTCTTACCGCACTAAAACCCCCCCGGTGGCCGACCTCGACGCTGCGAAGAGGACTCCGGGAACTCCGATTGACCGCCGCCGGTGTCCTCAGCGTGTGCCCCATCGGGCTCTTCCCTGGTGGGCGTGAACTGCTCACCGCACCTACTGGTTTTTAGGGCAGCATGCAACCACACATGCCACCGTCCTTCCCGGGGTCGCTTGGCCGGACGGTTCGAGCTCCCACTCTTCCCGCCCGCAACCCCGGAAGCCTCTTTTAGTCGCCTCTTACGACAGGCAGAGGGTACCGTAGTCCTATTCTGGTCCCGGAACTACAGGGACAGTGTCTATGGTACCCACGACACAGGAGAAAATCCTACTGTGGGGCTATGAGTGTAGAAAGCGTGTGTATTTTAATATTTCTTTCTTTGAATCTTTGATCTAGTGATAAGCCCCTTGAAGTCCATTTCTGGATATACCTCTTCCCCCAATAGGTGTTTTGACTATATTTATCGTGCCTGGCATGTGTGTTGATGGCCGCAGTAGGTTTTAATGTATCATAAGCAGACGTTTCTGCCCATTTTCAGGATTCTTATCCCTTAGTCGAAATCCCTACCCACGAGAAGAGACGGAACGGTGCTATTTAAGACCGACGTAGTACCGCGAAATTTGAATGATTCTGAATAATTATTAAACTCTAATCGCAGGTAGGTAATAAGTTGCCACCATTTACGAGTTTAAGGCAGTATAAACTAGAGATATAGAGACTAGAATATGTACATTTACCAGTATGTCAAACGAAAGGGATTTAAGAAGAAGACGAAGTTTACTACTTTTTATGGTAATTTAAGAAAACAAGGTGAAAAATATGAATAGTTTGACGGGGAAGGGAAGGGTGTGGTTGCCGGTTCAGTTTTATACGAGGCGACCATCTTAGTCCTTGGGAATCCTTAATGCGTTACTCATCACTGATTAACTTCAAATAAAACCAATCTGTTCAATGAAGTGTCTTCCAGATGTTTGACGACCTGCGTGGCGGAGCGGTTACCATACCGGACTGTGGCGCAATGGGTTCCGGATTCAATTCCCGGCCAGACAGGAAACTGAATGATGAGTTTAGACTCATGTTCTGGGTCTGGTTGTTTCTGTTTTCGTCTTGTGTGTGTCCATGGTAACCATGACACAGGAGAAAATCCTAGTGTGAGTGTAAAAAGCGTATTTTTTTTTAAAGATGTCCACGGGTAGCTGTGACCACTTACCATCAGGTGGACTGCATGCTCGTTTATTACTTCTTATGAAAAAACGAAGACAAAACATTCATAGCACAGCCGCAGTATCCCATTCGACTTTCCATTCGCGATCTTTCATTTCGGGTACTATAAATGCAAAAGGCGGTGCTATTTTGAACCGTTTCAGCCATTATCATTGTTGGGTTTATTTCCTCTGAAATAATTCAAGTTCGGTAACGGTTATGTTAAATAAATAACGCAGTGGAAAACTTTGTTTGCGATGTTAGAGCCTGTTATGTCTTTAATTATTTATCTGAACTAGTCACCCGTCACATCGGTCGAAATTCGACCGTAATTTTGTATTAAAAGCCTTCATATTGTCTAAAGTAGTACAAATATTTCTCAAATTCAAATTAATAAATTTTCAAGTAATTTTGAACGCACCCGTTAAATATAAGTGGTTTTATTATCTAAGCCGCATTTAAGAGCAATAGTGAGTATTTTGACAAAGACACTGATATTTGTGACGTTATGTGTTTTCACAGTAAGACATTGAATGTTCTATTTCGTTTATTATTTACGTGTTTGTGACAAATGCACGGCAGTGTGTGTAATGTGTTTTTAGTTGATTTTATGTTTGTTTAATTCATTATTTGAAAAAAATATTAACATTCTGCACTCCTTCTCTACGTCCACTATAACCGTGCAAAGTTTCATACAAATCCGTCCGCGGCATATTACTTAAAAATGCGTCACAAGTTTTTGCTTCACGTATTAATATATAGATGAACTGGGATGTCCACCAATTCGCACTTGGCCAGCGCGGTGGATTATGGCCTAAACTCTCTTATTCTGAGAGAAGACCCGTGCCCAGCAGCGGGACAATAATTGACGACGAACTGGGATGTTGCTTTGACGTAAAATACTTTGAGACCAGTCGTTTATTAAACAAAAATATGTCTCAACAAAATTTCATTTAAATCCTAGCCATTTCATTGTATTTCATTAGTAGTAGTAATTCATTACTAGTCGGTACTAGTACCTAGTATTTCATTACTAGTCGGTACTAGTACTTAGTATTTCATTACTAGTCGGTACTAGTACCTAGTATTTCATTACTAATCGGTATTGGAAAATCGCGTTTGTAATTACACATGATTCGTATGTCGGAATAAAACTCAAATATGTGACTGTAATTTCCAATAAATTTCCAGCTCCTATTATCATAGGCCTAAATTTAATTTAAAGACATTACCTCATAAACATCTGCCGCTTCATCTTTACACTGCTACTGTAACTTTGCTACGGTATACGGTAAAATTTAAAATTGTTTTTTTGGGAATACTTAATATAAATACAAATTATATTCAAATGTATGAAATTATAGGCATCTTGAAACAATGTCCACGACTTAATTACATTTTACTAAACAAAGATTGTTTACGTTTTCGCTCATTATTGCAAAGTAAATTGTAAGATGTTGTTGAAAAAGAAAACGTAAACGTGCATTGTATATTACAACGTATGGGCGAAACCATAAATGTAACTGTTTTAACAAAACATAATTACTCGTACTGAAGGCTCCCGATATTATATAAACGTGCATTATACAACGTATGGGCCAAACTATAAATGTAACCGTTTTAAGAAAGTATAATTGCTCATATTAAAGGTTCCCGATATTATAATAAGGCTCCCGATTTCTTTGTATAAAAGATAAAAGTTTCCAACAGATTTGGGAGTCCGATCTCTATAAAAACTCTTTCAGATTTTAAAACTTTTCCTTGTAACTAGTTTTATTCTTGTAGGATTTTTACAATTACTTTAAATTTATGTTGTAACTTAAAATAATATACGTACTAGATCACAGCGTAAACTGCGTCCAATATGAGCACTCTGTGTACAATATATGCAACATTTTTTCTCCAATATGGACTATCAAACTGCTTTCATAGTGTGAATACAAAACCACTTTTTTCAGACGTCGTCGTCAACCCATTATTGTGCTACTGCTGGGTACGGGTCTGCTCTCGGAATGAGAGAGTTTTAGGCCATAGTCCACCGCGCTGGCCAAGTGCGAATTGGTGTACTTCACACACCTCCGAGAACTTTTTTTTTAGAACTCTCGGGTGTGTAGGTTTCCTCACGATGTTTTCCTTCATCAAAAAGCAGTGATAATTAATTCCTATATTCATCTCATTTGATATAACGGTTAAGAAAGACATAATCAGTGAAACACGACTAAGAGTTATATGTAAAAGTTTCTATAAAAGTAATAGATTATATCATCGCAAAACTAGCGGTTATTTAGTTAACAATAAGATAAGATTACATTGAGCGTGGTTATTTCCCTAGTGGTGTATACCTATATTTCTTGATCGCTTTCGTGTTTGAAAAGTACTTTTAATAGTATTCAGATGCAAAAAAAGGCATGGACTATGGAGTCCACCGCGCTCGCCATAGTCCACTCGCTGTAGGTGGACGTTTCTTTTAGTCAAAAATGGACAATTGGACAATAGGCGAAAAAATAACAAAATCTTATTTGAATTCTATATCAGTATAACTTTTTCGAATTGTTTCATACAGTTTTACAAGCATTATTGAATGGTATACATCCAAGCGCAGTGGTTTGGCTTAGTGCCCAACTACAGATTAATACAATCAGGTTGCCACAGTGGTATTTCTCGCAACCGTGATGATTCTATCGATCAATATTGGGAGTTAATTTTCCAATACAGGTATTGTTATTGACGTATACGTAAATACCAGGTGGTAGAACCAGTGTAGTTCGACCGGGGAAGTACCACCGCCACACCTATTTCTAGCGTGAAGCATTTCTTGCGTTTTGATGGAAGGGTGTGGTTGCAGGCATACTTTTATATGAGGCGACCATTTAAGTCCTCGGAAGTAGCAACGCATTTGTGATTGACTTCAGGTAGAACCGGTGTTCTGTATGAAGTTGCTTACAGGTGTCCATGGGCGGCAGTGACCACTTACCATCAGGTGGCCTGCATGCTCGTTTGCTACTTTAATCATATAAAAAAAAAGAATAATCTTTGAAACCAAGAGCACACAGCACCGTGTATTATACAGCATCGTTAATTACACGAACCATTTGAAATTACTTTTGACCCTTTTATAACTTAAGAGTGTATTTACGTTACTCACATGAAATTTACTATATTGAAATATCTTTATTTTGTGTAGGCCTACGGGGGCATTTACAAATTGTCAGTTCCATTTTTTTTTCTCTTACACTACTACCGCATCGAAACACACCCTCGAGTGAGATCCAGAAAGAAACTCAACGGGGTTTGTGTTTTTGTTATTTTATATCTCATTTTTTATATATTTACAATAATGTTTTTTACATGTTAATAAAAGTTAGCTCGTGTCTCTTGCCTTACAGTTAAGTAAAAAATAGCCCTGTTTGGCAATAGATCAAATCCCTTTATAAATATATCATTCCGTTTTACTATTCCTGAACACTGGAATAGTACTGGAATAGAACACATCTCTTCTCATAATTAAAAAAAAAACTTATCAGTATAGTACGTTAAGAAATTAATCTTTGAAGACTTTAAACAATGTTGAGAATTAAAAAAGAACCAGTGATTACATATCGTCACGACACTTTTCGATTTTATATCTACCCACATATGTACGTTTATTAAAATCTGTATCTCGTTTATACAAACTGCTGTAAATGTTCGTAAAAATATACAAATACAAACGTGAAAATAAATAAAAAGTTGTAGGTAAATGAAAAGGGTTCCGTACACATTCGCGGTAGACATTTTTTATAGAAATATAAAAACTACGTTTTTTCGTTTTAAAAAGTGAAAATGTAGAAATACAAAGTGCTTAACTTACGCAATTAGTAAACAAATGCACTTGGAGTATTGCTTCAGTCGTTTAGCATACGATTTTTAGTCCGAAAACGAAACTGTCGGGTGAAACAAAAAGTTGGCTTAGAGCCAAGCTACAGTTTAACTGTCGGCTTTTCGTGGTTGTGGCAAATAGCGAGTTTTATACCTTTGTTGAAGTTTGAAAGCGACGTTTCATTAAAGCTGCCTGTAATCAGAGTATCAGTACCAAATAGGCTATACGGTTATATAAGACTACCTCGTGGACCCTTCTACTCTTTTTAAATGTGTGTTGTGCCTATCTCCAGTCACAAACTACTTTTTGCAAACTCTAATCAAGGAGGAGACTTTCTATTCCTCTATTATTTGTATTTTTACATTTTTAAGCATTAAATATTTATTTATTGATTTATTCCACCTATAGAAAATAAAAATACAATAAGGCAAACTTAATGCCCGATGGTATTCTCTGCCAGTCAACCCTGGATTGCTGGAAAATTTACGGCAGGTGGTAATCTGTATAAGAATAACCAAAAATAACCAAATATGATATATAATATACTAAGCCTATACTAAATATTATATTGTAATTTTTGCAAATTGATTTAAAATAAAAATACATTGTAATTAATGATTATTTACATGATTTACATTAATAACTATTAACAACTTAAAAACAAAAACGACTTCACCTTACAACTTATAACATCTGACTTTAGCTTCTATTTAATAAGTAATCTTACTATTTATAAAATCCCATCCATCATCATGAATATCAACATAGATATAACAATAACATTTTGTTATCTTTGACCTTGAACTTAATTATAATATAGTACAGTTTTAATTTTTTAAATATTTTTTTTAGTATTAAAGCGAGCTTTGTAGCTTCTGATTGAATTACGAAAGATGTCGTCTTCGATGATCAATACACTTCTTTACGAGTAGTGGCTTTCACACGAAAAATGTTTCACAGATTAGCACATTCACTTGGCTGAGTGCCAAAATACAGTTTCATACAATCAGCATTTCACAGTTGCAGCCATAGAGTTAAAAATCAATAGAGTAGGCATGTACGATCTACAAGTGTTTATAATTGTAATATTTTGGCGTGAATGATAGATTGAGGTTGTTTAATCTAGGGTTTTTGATAGAAGTATGTACATGATATGCCTATGTATGTAGTTACAAAAATAAAATTCTCCACATAAAAATGAATATAATAATGAGTATTAAAAATTAAAATCTAGAACTTGGATGAAAGAGAATTCGCAAGGATCTTATGACAGTACAATGGAACATAATAAACATAGTATAAACATTATTAACAAATTGTATACGAAATTCTAAGTAGGATAAAACAAAAAGGTCAACGGTTATGTGCAGAATCATTTAAATAATAAAACAATTTATGCAGCTATTTTCAGAGGGAATCTCATTTAAAAGTAATTAAAAAACAATAATACGCCTTTCAATAATAGACACTTTGGTATTGAAGTATTGGGCGTGTGGTGTAATGTAAGTAAACACGCTAGAATACTTAGCTGTAGGTCGCGCAGATGCAAGCAGCTCCAAGGGGCGTAGCCGGTAAATGATTACGCACTTTACAGCACAACACTATATTACACAGTACAGAAGGAACAATCACAAGCAGATACAGAAAGCAGACAGTTCGGGGTAACAGTTAGAAAGATCACAGACAGAGAACAGAAGCGAGAACACGAAATACAAAAACTTGGTTAAAAAAAGCGTTTTAAAAGCGGCACGTAAGCATCGACAGATGTAAGCGCATAGCGGGCAAAATCCACACTGGCGAGTCGCGACGCGGTAGGTGCGGGGGAGAGTACGGTCAGCCGGCCAATCGTGCGCCGGAGTCGGCGTACCGTTAGCTCGTGACGTCAGCCCAGGTAAGCGATAAGGCTGACTACACCCGTGGTACACGACACTTGCATTGCTACATTTTTATTGTTTATATTGTGTGTAAAATATTTGTGATGTACTGAATGTGTAATTGTTTGTAATATATTACTTACATATAATATGTGTGTAATAGACTACGTGTAAATATTAATATAATTTGTGTTTGTGTGTAGTGTATGCGTGTTGTTTAATGTGGGAGTAGCCCACATCACTCCCCCCCAGAGACCTGGTTAGGAGCGATAATAGTCCGGGAATCGGACTTGACGACCGGAACGTGTGGTCTTGGGAACGGTCGTGGGAGCATACGGAGAAGGAATGGGTAAATCGGAGGATAAGGAAGGTGGAGTTGGTGAGGTGTGAGGTGGTAGGTCATTTGGACCTGAAGGCATGGTTATAGGTGATCGTGCATCAGCGTCGTCTGTGTCGGCGAGTACGTACGCAGGTTTCAGGCGATCAACCGTGACTGTCACAGGTTTGCCTTTGACAAGTATTTTAAATACTTTGTCACCTTTCTCCAGCACCTTGTGTGGTCCTGTGTATGCTGGTTGAAGAGGAGCACGCGAAGCGTCTTCACGTAGGAAGACGTTTGCCGCGGTGGCTAGCTCTTTAAAAACGAATACCTTGTTTTTATTGTGGCGGGAAGCTGGCACCGGCTTCAACTTCTCAGCGAACGAGCGTAAGCGCGCCGTGAAATCTGATAAGTCAGATGTACACGGTGAGTTCGGGTCAAAAAATTCGCCTGGGAGCCTTAGTGGTTCGCCATACAGCAGCTCGGCTGAAGAGGTTTGCAGGTCCTCCTTGAACGCACTACGGATGCCAAGTAGTACCAGAGGCAATATTTCCGCCCAGCTGGTAGAAGCGTGACAGGTGATGGACGCCTTGAGTTGTCTGTGGAAGCGTTCTACCAGTCCATTACACGCAGGGTGGTAAGCCGTCGTACGTCTGTGCTGGAATCCAGTGGCTTTTGCCAGATATTGAAACAGCGCGGACTCGAACTGTCTGCCGCGGTCTGTTACGATAACTGTAGGCACGCCGAATCTGGAAATCCAGCCAGAGAGGAGTGCTTTGGCCACCGTTTCCGCGGTAATGTCGGCGATCGGGATTACCTCTGGCCATCGCGTGAACCTGTCTATGGCTGTCAGGCAGTACTTGTATCCGTGTGAGATCGGAAGGGGGCCTATGAGGTCGATGTGGACGTGCGTAAAGCGGGCACGCGGCAGGTCGTAAGTGCCCAAGGGAGAGGATACGTGTCGACTCACCTTTGCACGTTGACATGCCAAGCACGTTCTGGCCCACTCTCTGCAATCCTTCCGCATCCCAGGCCATACAAACCTTTCAGCCACGAGTTTGACAGTTGCTGCAGCACCAGGATGGCTTAACGAGTGAAGACTGTGAAATACCTGCTTCCGGAACTCTCCAGTGACAAAAGGTCTGGGAGTCGGCGTACTGACGTCGCAGTACAAAGGTTTCCGACTTCCCAGGAAGTCCATCTTTTTAAGACGGAGCACTGAGCCGTCCGCAAGGTATTGGGCAAGCTCATTGTCACCATCCTGGGCTAAGCTGAGGTCAGTTAAGGACACCGGTGCTTCCAGTTCATCGACTCGGGATAAGGTGTCGGCGACGACGTTGTTTTTGCCGGAAATGTGCCTTATGTCGGTCGTGAACTGGGCAATATAATCCAGGTGTCGGAACTGCCTTGGCGAACAGTTTTGCTTCCGTTCGTGGAAGGCAAAACTTATAGGCTTGTGGTCCGTGTACACCGTGAAATGCCTGGCTTCGAGCATGTGCCTGAAGTATTTTATTGCTTCGTAGATTGCCAGGAGTTCACGGTCGTACGGCGAGTATTTTGTTTGGCTCGGACTCAGCTTACGCGAGAAGAAAGCCAACGGTTCCCACGCCCCATTGTGGAATTGTTGTAAAACAGCGCCGATCGCTGTGTCTGACGCATCTGTGACCACTCCTAGTTTCGCCTGGCAGTTGGGATGAGCAAGCAAGGCTGCATTAGAGAGGCTTTCCTTCGTTTCCACGAAGGACTTATGGGCTTCCTCAGTAAGGGTGATGGGCGTGGATCCCTTCCCTGCGCCAGTGAGTAAGGCGTTTAGGGGTGCTTGAATCTGGGCGGCATTGGGCAGGAATCTCCTGTAGAAGTTTGCCATGCCCAGGAACCGCCGCAGAGACCTGACGTCTTTAGGTGGAGGAAACTCTCTAACAGCCTGTACTTTCTCGTCCAACGGTTTAGTACCGCTCTCCGAAATGCGGTAACCAAGAAAGGTTACTTCAGACGCACCGAAGACACATTTTGCGACGTTAATAACCATGCCATATTTTTTTAATCGTGTGAACACTTGACGAAGGTGGTGTTCATGTTCCTCTTCGTCTTTGCTGTAAATTAGGAAGTCGTCTAGATAGCAATAGACGAAATCCAATCCACGCATCATCTCGTCCACAAACCGTTGAAACGTCTGACCCGCATTACGCAAGCCAAACGTCATGAACGGAAATTCGAACATACCGAAGGGTGTAGTGATGGCCGTCTTCGGTATATCTTCCTCGCATACAGGGATTTGGTTGTATGCTTTAACCAAATCGATGGTGCTATATACACGACAACCGGCGATGTTATGCGTGAAGTCGTGTATATGCCTGATGGGATACATATCAGGGATGGTGCGGGCGTTCAGCTTCCTGTAATCACCACATGGACGCCACCCATTGTCCTTCTTAAGGGCAAGGTGCAGTGGGGACGACCATGGGCTCTCCGAAGGCCTGGCTGTTCCGTTGGCTAACATACCTTCGAATTCAGCACGTGCGATTTTCAATTTATCCGGTGCTAAACGCCTAGGAGTGCAAGAGACGGGTGGCCCAGGTGTTGTTCGAATGTGGTGTTTTGTAGAGTGTGGTATGAAGCGTTGTGTACCAGCAGGTCGCGTTATATCTGAAAACTCACGAGAAAGTAAAAGATGGTAACGGGAATCGCCAGTGAGGACTTTTACAGAAGAGATAGCGTTACAAGAAACCAGAGCAGCTGGAGACGACAAGGTTGTAGTATTATCAATTAGTTTTCTATGTTTACAATCTACAACTAAATTATAATGACACAGAAAGTCTACACCTATAATAGGTTTGGTTACGTCTGCCACCACAAAACGCCAGGGATAATTCCGGCGTAAGCCAAGATCCAAATTAAGGTGTGCGTAACCATACGTGCTTATTGATGTCCCATTGGCTGCGGTGAGTTGGTAGCTCGTAGGTGCTCGGCGCTCTCGAAGTTGAGATCGGGGGAACACACAGAGGTCGCTGCCAGTGTCAACCAAAAATTGGGTTTTAGTACCTCGGTCCGTTACGAAGAGGCGACCTGGGCTGGTGGAGCAATCGTCTGTCGCCATTAGTGATTGCTCACAGCGTTTCCCGACTCCTTGTAGTCGCATGGCTTCTGGCACTTGTAGGCTCTGGGTCCGAATTTCTTATGGTACCAACATATTGGGTCGCTTCGGTATCTTGAAGCTGACCGGACTGTACTCCGCGAAGATGAGCGTCGGCGCCTATGCTCCGCACGTCCAGTGCACCGGGACCGACGCGTATGCTCGTCGAGCTTAACGGCCAAGCATTCGACCATCCGCTTCAACTCGGCGATCTCACTGGAGGCACTGCTGCTGGGCTCAGGTGCCCTGCTGCACGACGAGGTGGCTGCGACGCTCGGAGGTGCTGCAATTTCTTGCACCCGGTCGGCGAGTTCAGCCAGCTGCTCCAGGCTTTGGTGTGACTGAGATGCTAGCACGGTCTGAATGCTACGTGGCAGTCGGTTGCTCCAAATGGACTGGAGGAATTCCTCAGGAACGTTTGGTCCCGCCAGGTCCCGCAGGTGGCGAAGGAACTGGGAGGGTTTTCTGTCCCCCAGTTCTTCGTGCGTTAAAAGTTGCCGCACTTTTTTCTCATGCGACGCCGTGAGGCGCTTTGTAAGCTCCGTTTTGATTTTTATATATTTATTGTGCTCTGGTGGGCTCACTATTATGTCTTTCACAGTCTTGGCATGCGCGATATCGAGGTTTATAGTCACCTGATTAAACATCGTCGCGTCATCAGTTATATTGTAATTTTTAAATTGCCCCTCTAGTAATGCGAACCAGATTTCCGGGTCCTCTGAGGAAAATGGGGGCATTTTTAAATCAAATCTAGGTCTGGGCATATTTAGCGATGTGCTATCTTCCTTACGCGCGGCAGTTGGGGATGGGCGCATTTTTTTAACCCGTCGCGTAACATGGCCGCCATCTTGCGAGTCGACGGTTTTCGCTGTGTCACTGCTGGTATCGCTCATGATATTTGAATTCTTTTGCGGGGTCACCAATTTGGTATTGAAGTATTGGGCGTGTGGTGTAATGTAAGTAAACACGCTAGAATACTTAGCTGTAGGTCGCGCAGATGCAAGCAGCTCCAAGGGGCGTAGCCGGTAAATGATTACGCACTTTACAGCACAACACTATATTACACAGTACAGAAGGAACAATCACAAGCAGATACAGAAAGCAGACAGTTCGGGGTAACAGTTAGAAAGATCACAGACAGAGAACAGAAGCGAGAACACGAAATACAAAAACTTGGTTAAAAAAAGCGTTTTAAAAGCGGCACGTAAGCATCGACAGATGTAAGCGCATAGCGGGCAAAATCCACACTGGCGAGTCGCGACGCGGTAGGTGCGGGGGAGAGTACGGTCAGCCGGCCAATCGTGCGCCGGAGTCGGCGTACCGTTAGCTCGTGACGTCAGCCCAGGTAAGCGATAAGGCTGACTACACCCGTGGTACACGACACTTGCATTGCTACATTTTTATTGTTTATATTGTGTGTAAAATATTTGTGATGTACTGAATGTGTAATTGTTTGTAATATATTACTTACATATAATATGTGTGTAATAGACTACGTGTAAATATTAATATAATTTGTGTTTGTGTGTAGTGTATGCGTGTTGTTTAATGTGGGAGTAGCCCACAACACCATTAATATTATAATAGACTATATAATTATAATAGACTGAATATATTTTTCCTACATTAATTCGATCCATTCTATTTGTTGTAGTTCTATGGTCATAGCGCTCGTGACTGAATTCAAAATGGCGGGCAATCATCTTCACGGCACTGCTCCACGACATGCACTTTTCATTGTCGCTTAGTGTTAAATAATTCCTTTTGACTTTTGTCACATTTATGTTGCTCTTTGCTCCACAGTAAATTGAATTTTTAACTATGATTATATTCTGGCTGTAGTTTTATTCACTTAGTTTGTAACCTAGTTATATTCTAGCGCGATAAGAGGACTGTAGAGTAAGCATTGTTTTTTTTTAAATTTGTTGGTTTTTAACGCTCAATTAAATTGTAAAAAAAAGTTGAGATGTGTTAATGAACACCTGGATGGAACGAAGTTCCTTTCGATAAAATAATAAAAAATAATAACGAAAATAATTTGGAAAAATTATAGAAAATATTGTTATTGTTATAATAAGTATTATTTACTTATTTTTTATAACAAAAAACCTGCATAAACTTAACAAAACAAAAATAATCATCGCGACACTACACTACATAGAGACAGAAACATGCGCACGCCGCGCGGCTTACTACTATAGCAAAAAGTGTCGTGACAACTTTTCGTCTCAATTTTTTCCGTCTAGCCTCCTTCGCAACGCACGATAAGGAACTTCGTTTCAATAAACAGTACTGTCATTTTTGCCTTAAAACACGCAGACATTCCTTTATTCAAGTGTCTTATACTTGAAAATCCAGGAGGCATTTGAACATAGTCCGTAGATAGGCACGTACGACATTATTATACACATGTATTACCTTCCTCAGGAACAGAAGCTAGGGTAAAGGTGTCATTGAAGTGACAACTTCATTAGAGGGTCTCCCCTGTGAGATGTTACACAAACTTGTGTTGGATATGAGCGGGCATATCACAATTTTACTTTTAGTTATTTTCTATGTCCTGGAAGAACGTGAAAAAGACTTCTCGAAGTGATTTGTGTTTTGGTTCTGAATAAGTGGAGAAATGAGAAGAAAAAACAAATTTAACTTGTAAATCAATTTTACATAGACATTCACTCAAAGCAGTACATAGAGCAGTGATAGCCTAATGGTTGAAACTTGCCCTCTCGATCGGGAGGTCCGAGGTTCAAACCCAGGCACGCACCACTGATACATGTGCGTGTTATAAATTAATTATCACTGCTTTTCGGTGAAGGAAAACATCGTGAGGAAACCTATACACCCGAGAGTTCTTTACAAAAAAAAAGTTCTCGGAGGTGTGTGAAGTCCACCAATTCGCACTTGGCCAGCGCGGTGGACTATGGCCTAAAACTCTTTCATACTGAGAGAAGAGCCGTGCCCAGCAGTGGGACAATAATGGGTTGACGACGACGAATTACTCAAAACATTAAAATAAAAGACTGAAAAATTAAACAGTAACGCAGCGACGTGTACAAGTAGCGTTATAACAACGCAGAACAAATCCTCTGAGTCGTAACAGGTTGGAGATTTCATTATGATAGATTAAAAACTGGACGGGCAAGACAAACGAGGGTCAGACCGGCCAGGGGATTGATGTTTCTGCTAAAAATATTGTTATTTCGCTCGCGAAACCTGGCTCGGAATTATTTCAAAATTATACTAAACGTACATGATAAATGTGGGAATATGAGTGAGGGAGATAGATGAATAGAATGTTGGCTTGGAGGGAATAAGAAAAGCTAGTATTTTTAGTAGTTGGTCTAGGAAAAGGTTTAGTATCAACTTGATGAATTATAAACGAGCTTGAAAAGGTCTCTGAGTTGTGAAGGAAAAAAAACATGCCTACGAATTTTCTTTTTGTTTAAATGAAAACTTAACGGAAATATTTAATTATCTTTTACTTCATCTCTACGACTATTTAGACATATGGGGTCCCGGCGGTATCCTTGCGAAGTCGCACAAAAGAAAAATGAAACGGGCATCCCTTTCTTCAATCTATTCAGGATATTTACAATCCACTTGTGGATAAACCTGGAAGTCTAACTTTCAGTGCCCAAGAGGCCATGGTATAATTAGGTATATACGTTCAATTTAGTATCGGTTTAAATTTATGACATATTAAAAACCTAAATTTCTTCATCTCGTCACTGTTACATTCTCCGATTAGCAAAATTATAAAGTAGTTATACACATACATATACAAGTTACTAATAGATATACAAGTTCAAATGTATACACAAATATTTTTTAAGTTATTGGGTACGATAAACCTAAAACTTAAGTTTTTTTCAGTTGCTTTGCTTATAAAAACATTAATTGCATAATTGCAGTACGGTGTTTTCACTTCGTTTTCTAGTGGAGTGCGTTTTGCAAATAAAATGCGTGATATTTATATATTAATTGTAATTGTTACTCATTTAAAATTTCACACTAAATAGCTAATGGTATAACACGCAACAACGAACAAACTACGCAGTAAAATTGAGAAAAAACAAACAAAAGAGCATCAGCAGACTTCATTTGTTTCGAATCAATTTAAAAGCTAGTGGACTGTAAGGGCCGGCACTCATATGACGGAGCGCAGCGCAGCGCATTTTTTGCTGTCAAACTACTATCGTCATTGTCCCTTTAGAAATAATATCCAAAATTAAATAACAGCAATTTATTTCTGAGGAGCATGGAAGCGCATGCTCGCGCATCCGCGCGCATTCGCGCGCATCCGCGCGCATTCTCCCAGTAATTAGCGCGAATTTCGGCTAGTGTGTGATTCGTTAAGAAAATTTCGCGGGCATGCGCTGCGCTGCGCTGCGCTGCGCTCCGTCATATGTGCGCCGGCCCTAAGAGTGCGTTCCGTTAGGCGTTCACTAGCACGCTCACGACCGCAGTTTTTCCCGTTCCACTAGCTTGTGAGCTTTACTGACGTATTCTCAACTGGAACGATCACTTCGACCCACCTTGTTAGATGGGTCGTTGTGAGCGTCGCGTGGGCGTAAGTCATGACGTCATGAGTGACGTTTTCGCCGCGACCACGACGACTGCGGTCAACTTGTGGAACGACGTTTTGATCTTTTGGGGCTTTGTGAGCGTCATCTGGAACGCGCACTAAGACTAGACATAAATGAAGGTACTGGCTGATGCGCAACTATACCATTTAAAAAGTTTGCTTATGTATTTAGACACTCCCAATGCATGAAAATTGTGTTTCTTCTAGATACCACGGTACTGCTTAATACGTCTAATAATAACTGTTTAGTATATATTCTCTTGAGAGATCCAGGTGCTTTAGTTTAAAGATGAGAGAAATACTGAAGTACAATGAACTGCTTAAGTAAATACCTGCGAAATAGTTCGCCCTCCGTCTAAGGCATTGATCTCGACCCATTGGTGGGTACTGCCTTCAAATGTTTTCGAATGAATTCTTCAAATGAATTTCTTCAAATGAATATTGCTTAAGTAATCCTGCTTTTTGGTTACCGTCACACTTTAATATAAGGTGACCATTCTAGTCCTCGAGGGTAGCCATGCATCTGTGATTAACTTTTTAAGTTTTTGTTCTTATCAAGTTGGTTACAGATTCCCTTGGGCGGCAGTGACCACTTACCATCGGGTGTACTGCATGCTCGTTTGCTACTTCGATGTTACAAAAGCACGGTGGAAGCACTTATGTCTCGCCGCGTCAACCAATTATTGTTCCACTGCTGGGCACGGGTCTTCTCTCAGAATGAGAGAGTTTATGGCATAGTCCACCTCGCCGGCCAAGTGCGAATTGGTGGACTTTACACACCTCCGACTATTTTTTTAAGAACCCTTGGGTGTTTTCCTTCACCGAAAAGCAGTGATAATAATTTTTTTATTCACATAATTTTAGAAAAATCTGTGGTGCGTGTCTGGGTTTGAACCTTGGACCTCCCGAGAGAGCAAATTGCAACTGTTAGGCTATCACTGCTCTTATGAATAGACCTATTATTCATGTACTTTTAAAGCGCCATATATTTTAAGTTAAAAAACTATTTTGTAAAGGTTTCATTGTAATATTGATTGAAAACTGTAGCAAGACAAACGCTTGGAGGCCCGGATGTTTCTACTAAAGTCAGTTTGTAACTCACTTAAGTAACTGGCGAAGGGTATCAAAGATGGCGGTACTCTAATTAAGTGAATTACTGCTGTACTCTGTTCGGTTAAGTTACTGCTGCAACATTTTGGTAGAATATTTTCATTAAACTATTCATTAACTTTCAAATAAAGCGCTTTAATTATGTATTCAACTAAATTAAAATAATGTTCTTTAAAGTAGCTGGATATCTTTTGTGACACTTATTTGATCTTGGTGTGAGTTATTGTGTAGTTTTAATGTGTGTTTGGGATATCCAAATTACCATGAAATCTAGTGTCAGTACTTAATCTGAAGGTGGTAGAACCAGTGTAGTTCGCCCGGGGAAGTACCACCACCACATCTATTTCTAGCGTGAAACAGTTCTTGCGTGTCGTTGGAAGGGTGTGGTTGCCGGTCAACTTTTGTATGAGGCGACCATCATAGTCCTCGGGAGTTGCGAGGCATCTATGATTGATTTCAGATAGAACCCATGTTTTATATGAAGTTGTTTACTTGTTTGATGTCCATGTCCCGTGACCAGATACCATCAGGTGGGTTGCATGCTCGTTTGCAACGTGCGGCATTCGGGGACTGCCGCATTGAAGCTATTGCATAACATTTTTTATCAACTTATGCAATCATAATTATTTATTTATACAGTCTTTGTTTTTTTGGTATTAATTTAAGTATTTTTCTTATTTTTCTTTAATACTATATATGGGTACTTTCCCACAAACAGCTGCTTACATAATCGTCCGATTTCCGAGCAGCTCGTCTCAATCCGTGCGAGCTTCGTACTGTCGTACCATATACATACACTATACATGAATCTAAACTCAACATTCAGATACCTGTCTGGCCGGAAATCGAACCCGGGACTCATTACGCGTCCGACCTGTACGGTAACCGCTCCGCCACGCGGGTCGTCAAATAGAATCGATCTTCAGCAATAAAGAAACGACAAAGAAGAAGATATTAATATATGATCTATTACTTATCGTATTTCATACTAATATTATACAGGCGAAAGTTTGTGAGTGTCTATGTTTGTTACTTCTTCACGTCTAATCGACTAGAGCGATTTTCATAAAATTTGGGAGGGATTTAACTGATACTCTGGAATAACATGTAGGCTACTTCTTATTCTGGAAAAATATCTTATTCCCATTAGAGCAGTGATAGCCTAATGGTTGAAACTTGCCCTCTTCGATCGGGAGGTCTGAGGTTCAAACCCAGGCACGCACCATTGATTTATGTGCGTATTATAAATTAATTATCACTGCTTTTCGGTGAAGGTAAACATCGTGAGGAAACCTACACACCCGAGAGTTCTTAAAAAAAAAAAAGGTCTCGGAGGTGTGTGAAGTCCGCCAATTCGCACTTGGCCAGCGCGGTGGACTATGGCCTAAACTAACTAACCCGTGCCCAGCAGTGGGACAATAATGGGTTGACGAGATCTTATTCCCACGGGACAATCGATACATCAATTTTGATAACGCGGGCGAAACTGCGGGGTTCAGGTAGTTTTCAATAACACAAAGATGCGTTCGTGTAATGTCTATAAAATTAATATGATTTAAACTGTTTTAAATTTATTTTGTTCACATTTTTAATGCAATCATTTTTATTACAGCTCATAAACTCATTTTATCTTCCATTTTAATATTTTAAGCAGTAACTGCTTGGGTTGGAAGATTTCATTACGATAGATTAAAAAGTGGACAGGAAAGACAAACGAGGGGAGCCAGCCAAGGGACTGATGTTCCTACTGAAATTATTTTATAATTTTGCTCACGTAATTTTGCCTGTTATCCGTGAAGATACGTCAGTAATTATGTCGTCTTATGTTTACGATTTTAAGCAGTGATCCTCCGAGTTTGTAGCTGTATGAGTTGAATTAAATAAATAATCGTGTTAATAAAAACTAGTCACCCGTAGCATCGGCCGAAATTCGACCGTAATTTAAATTAAAAAACTAAACTTCATATTGTCCAAATTAGTACGAATATTTCTCTAATTCAAATCAAATGTCATCTGACATTCTTGACGTTGTGTCTTTTCATAGTAAGACATTGAATGTTCTATTTCATTTACTAAGTACATATGTGTTTGTGACAAATGCATGGTAGTGTGTGTAATGTATTTTTAGTTGATTTTATGTATGATATATGCGTTATTTGAAAAAAATATTAACATTCTGCACTCCTTCTCTACGTCCACTATAACCGTGCAAAATTTCATACTAATCCGTCCGCGGCATATTACTTAAAAATCCGTCACAAATTTTTGCTTCACGTATTAATATAATAATACTGGCCGTTTAAGAATAATTCATTGAAAAAAAGAAAAATGAGTAACGTGAAACAAATGTACCCCTAATTTAATGGCTTTCTTTGTAATTTTTATTTCTATCCGTAAGAAGTAACATAAAAAGGTGACAGAACCAGTGTAGTTCTACCGGGAAAGTACCACCGCCACTCCTATTTCTAACGTGAAGCATTCCTTGTGTTTCGATGGAAAGGTGTGGTTGTCGGCACACTTTATATGAAGCGACCATCATAGTCCTCGTGACTAGGAACGCATCTGTGATTGACTTCAGATGGAATCCATGTTCGGTATATAGGTAGTTGTTTACAGATGTCCATGGGCGGCAGTGACCACTTACCATCAGGTGGACAGCATGCTCGTTTGCTACTTCAGTCAGATAAAAAGGCAATAATATTTATCTTTTTACTAGTAGGTTTATAACTATATAGCTATATAGCGGTTTCACCTCATATCCATATTGCTAAATAAAAAAAAAGCTCCTTGCTTACTTTTTTTACAAGCACCATACTCTAAATTTATATCATTCCCTTCACTCAACAATTTACAATCCCAATATCGTTTATTATGTAGAACCCGACAAATAATTGGATAACCATACGCTCGAAAAACATTACCGGACTTCGGACGAAGTTCAATAGGAAGAGTTTCAATAGGAAGAGTTCTATAAAAATCAATTTAGATTTCATATACTTTGAATTACTAGGTATTCAATCTTATAAATATTAAGTTACTAGCTGATCCCTGCAGCTTCGCCCGCATTAAAAAATCGGTGTATTGATTGTTCCGTGAGGATAAGATATTTTCCCACAATAAAAGTAGCCTATATGTTAATCCAGAGTGTCAGCTAGGTTCCTACCAACTTTTATAATTTTGACGACCCGCATGGCGGAGCGGTTACCATACCGGTCTGACGCGCAATGGGTTCCGGGTTCGATTCCCAGCCAGACAGGTATCTGAATGATGAGTTTAGATTCCTGTTCTGGGTCGGGGTGTTTGTGTATTCGTCTTTGTGTATGTCACCGATCGGTTAGAACCCTTAAGCTTGCGGAGGGACATAGGTTCCCTTTGCGTGTTCTACCGGCTTTATAATGGTGAGTGTTCCGAGGAACTGTTTGATCTGGTGCCCACATCACCCTTCCGTTATCGCACCACTCGCCGACGGATGAGGTTCCATCCGCATCAACTGGACTCGTGGCGGTCATCCACGGTTCGGTTTGCGCGCTCGTTCCTGCCGCGGACGTGCAAGATGTGGAATGAACTTCCTCCTGAGGTATTCCCGGGGCGCTACGACATGGGGTTCTTCAAGAAAGGTGTAAAAAGAGCTCTCCTCCAAAGCCGGCGATGCATTGGCGACTCCTCTGGTGTTGCAAATGTCCATAGGCGACGGTGACTGCTTTCCATCAGGTGGCCCGTCAGCCTTATCGTTAGGTCTTAATATAAAAAAAAAAAAATAAAAAAAAAAATAGTACCCACGACACAGGAGTAAATCCTAGTGTGGGGCTATGAGTGTAGAAACCGTGTTTGTTTTATGAAAATCGCTCCAGCCGTTTAGACGTGAAGAAGTAACAAAGTTACACACTCACAAACTTTCGCCTTTATAATTATATGAATATGAATAGTATGAATATACTTTGAATTATCGTTCAATGTTATGAATATTAAGTTATTATTTGTGTTCGTAGTAGAAAACGGATGAGCAATAAAAGAAAAGCAGTAAAAGACATCTTTACCCAAAATGAGATCGAGAGTCCGATATCAATCTTCCGTTTCAGTTCATCAATAGTTTCCCCAGCGACTGCAGTTCCGCTGCAACCGCGATTCGGTCTAGATCGAAATGTCGACATAAAGTATTCTCATCGTGAGAATCCATTGAATACAATCGGGATATGGAAGATTTACTGTCTTAGTATTGTTAGTATTTATATTTATAAATTAATACGTGAAGCAAAAATTTGTGATTCGTTTTTAAGATACTTGCCGCGCGGAGGAGTATGAAATTATGATCGGTTATAGTTGATGTAAAGAAGGATTGCGCATTGCTAAATTTGTTTTCATATAATGCATAAAACGTTACACTCACTACCTCGTATTTGCCACAAACTCATATATAATAAACGAAATAGAACATTCAATGTGTTACTATGAAAACACATAACGTCAAAAATGTCAGATGTCTTTGTCAAAATACCCGCTATTGCTTTAAATGCAGCTTTACTAATTTAAGCTCGTTTTATCTTTAACGAGTGCGTTAAAAATAATTTCAAAATTATTACAATTTATTTAAACTAGAGAAATATTTGTCTTACTTTGGACTAAATGAAGTTTCGTTTTTTAATTTAAATTACGGTCGAATTTCGACCGTTGCGACGTAGTGTCTTTATTTAACTATGTTTTATAACATGTTTTGTTATATAGTCTGAACGCACCTTAACGCTGTTATTAGTATGTACAAGTGAAGAGGCCTTCTAAGTTAACTCCTGAAGGCTTCTAGCACCATGAACTTAGTCTACTTGAAGCAAGGATTGAATATAACGATAACGTTGTGGCAGTAATCATCATTAGATGAAAAGGATGACGACCCGCGTGCCCGAGCGGTTGCTATACCGGGCTGACGCGCAGTGGGTCCCGCGTTCGAATCCCAGCCAGACAGGTATCTGAATGTTGAATTTAGATTCTTGTTCTGGTTCTGAGTGTTAGTGTATTCGTCTTTGTGTGTGTCCATGGCACCCACGACACAGGAGAAAATTCTACTGTGGAGCTATGAATGTAGAAAGCGTTTTTTTAAGTATACCCATTTGCTTTTCCCATATTATAAAAATATATAAATACCTTTATTAAGGCCTCTCATATCGCATATGACCCGTAAACCCAAAATTAACCTTTGGAAAAACCTTTAAAACTGAGAATTACGTTACCTTCGTTAGCCTTTGCCTATTAAAAGTAATGGGGTAAACGTAATTGGCATAGAAATTTGATATTTCATACGAGATATTATTTGATCTACGTTTAAACGAAAATATTCGTACATTTGAGAATATTTTTGCCTTTAAAATTAATTGTGGTTTTATATTCAATGTCTTTAATTTTATTCTATCTAAAATCGATAATACCTGGAGATGTAGCTAAAATGAGTATACCGCTCACGTGATGGTAAGTGGCTGCCACCCATTGACATTAACATAGAAACAGATCCTACTAATGATATGGTTAGTATTTTATAAGACTGAAGGAGCAAACGAAACGAAATGCAGTCCAGCTGATAGTTTTCTTTTATCTAATTGCAGTAGCAACCTGATGGTAAGTGGTCACTGCCGCCTATGGACACCTTCATATAGAACATGGGTTCTATCTGAAGTCAATCACAGATGCGTCGCTACTTCCGAGGATTATAATGGTCGCCTCATACAAAAGTGTGTTTTGCAACCACACCATACCATCGAAAGGCAAGAAATACTTCACGCTGGAAATAGGTGTGGCGGTGGTACTTCTCCGGTCGAACTAATCTGATTCTACCACTAGGTAATTGGTCATTGCCGTCCATGGACATTTGTACCCAAGTTCATATAGAACAGAGGTTGTATTTGGTCAATCACAGATGCGTTGCCACTCCCGAGGACTATGATGCTCGCCTCATACAAAAGGGAGCCGGAAGACTCGCCCTTCAACTGAAACGCAAGAACTGCTTCAAGTTCACTTCACATTGAAATAAGTGTGACAGTGGTATTCAAACTACAATGGTTCTACCACAAGGGATCGTATAGTATCATTTGAGTTTGTCTCCCTAATCACTCAAAATGAAAATACGGTAACGTTTTTAACACTGGCACTCATAAAATTAAATCCCTAGAAACATATCCAATTCATGGCATAAAAATCCCTTGTTGGACCTGTGCTCAACGCCAAGTACAGGTCGTTTTTTCGAAACTCACAAAACAGGGCAAATCGTTGTTATTGCCATAAAATACATAACGAGGCTAACTGCGCAAGTATCCCAATAAACTCATAAATAATGCAAGATACAAAGCTTTGACTTTAGAATCCAATCAATTTGTACGATCATATTAAATTGGACCCCTTATTCGTACGTTGGAGTACACCGGAACAAATGATCTCGAACACAAAGCAGTAAATAGAATCTGAGTAATGAAGACGGGAAGCGGCCGATGAATTGTATTAAGCAATCAATTTCTTTATTTCTTTGTGAATAACAATATGGCGGAACGGGACGTGACGGGAAATGACTTTGTTGATGGTAATGAAGTATTTAGAGATTGATTTATTGTCTTTTAACCCGATTGCGTAAGAATGAAGGTAATGTTTTTCGACCATACGTATGTCCATTTCTTCGACACGCTGCGGCCCAAACAGCTTAACGGATTTAAAAATACCAGTCACCCGTCACATCGGTCGAAAATCGACCGTCATTTTAATTAAAAAACTAAACTGCATATTGTCCAAAGTAGTACGAACATTTCTCAAATTCAAATAAAATGTAATAAACTTCAGTAGTTATTTTGAACGCACCCGTTAAATATAAAAATAGTTTTAATTAGCTAAACCGCATTTAAAAGAAATAGTGGGTATTGGACAATGACACTGACATTTCTGACGTTATGTGTTTTCATAGTAAGACGTTGAATGTTCTATTTCGTTTATTATTTCGTGACAAATGCACGGTAGTGCGTGTAATGTTTTTCAGTTGATTTTACGTATGTTTTAAGAATTATTTGAAAAAAATGTTAACATTCTGCACTCCTTCTCTACGTCCACTATAACCGTGCAAAGTTTCATACTTATCCGTCCGCGGCATATTACTTAAAAATGCTTCACATGTTTTAGCATCACGTATTAATATATAGATGAACTTCCATTGGAATCAACTCAGTTGACAATGACTCAGGCTATATAATTTTTAAATATGACGTCTACAATCAAGGTACAATTGGAAGGAATCCTTCTTTTTTTATTATTAAAACAATGTGGGTATCAAATGAAAGCTAGTAACCAGAACAACCTTTTTTTGTTGTCCAGTGGGAAACCTTCAAAAGGCACCTGACGCCGTGGGAGCGACGCAGGGTTATGTGGGATTTTTACCGCACTAAAACCCCCCCGGTGGCCGTCTTCAGCGCAAAAAAGAGGGCTTCGGGATCTCCAATGGAATACAACCAGAGTCCTCTGAGCTCGTTGCCCCACCGGGTTCTTCACAGATGGGCGGCTGGTCCCATCGCTCCGTCTGGTCTTTACAAGAGTATGTGACCACACATACCGCCGTATTTTGCGGGCTCGCCTGAAGCTTCAAGCTCCCACTGTAGCCGTCCGCAACCCCGGAAGCCCCTTTTAGTCGCCTCTTACGACAGGCAGGGGATGCCGTAGCCCTATTCTAATCCCAGAGCTACAGGGACGACGCTCATGGACCTATGCTTGGCACTGAGCACAGGTCCGGCAAGGGAGTGCTAGTGTTAAATGTTTCCGTATTTTAAGATGGTAGAACCAGTGTAGTTCGAACGGGGATTAACCCGCAACCCCGAAAGCCCCTTTTAGTCGCCTCATACGACAGGCACGAGATACCGTAGTCCTATTCTAATCCCGGAACTACAGGGACGAAGCAGAAAAACCTACTGCTACAAAATAATCAATTGAAACGATAGGAAATCAATCGTTCTCAAACTGCCCTACTTTTTGTTTTAATAACTGAACAACGTTTGTTTGTTAAACTTATTGCGAATGTTAAACAGATATCAAATCAAAATTAATTATATACAATTGAATATCTATTCAACAAATGTCCATGTTCTTGAATCTACTGTTTACACGAATACTTAATACTTTATAAGATTCCTATTTATGTTGAGATTCTAATTTGAAGAAACAAGAGAATCTTTTCTAAGAAATATATTTCACAAGGAATCTTATTTCAAAGAAATCTCAAATTTTGCTGGCGGAAGAATGTGTTATTACGCGTTCCATGTTGTTCACACCAGAATACCTGTAAAGCAGGTGTATATGTTACCGTTAGAACCCGTTGTTAGTTAAAGTTTGTTTTCTCTAGTTAAAAATAGTTCTCACCAAAGGCCTTTGTTATAACTAGAATTAACTATTCTAACAAGATAAGACGTTTTGTCAAAATGACTCAGTTAAAACTGCTTATGTGAGTGTAGTTAAACCTGAAATTTTCAATTAATATTATCGCGGTTAATACAAACGAATACTTGCGATATTCGTTTTTAATACCTTATTTTTTTTAATACTTTTAGAAAAATCTAGACTAGACCAAAACTAGTTATTCTTTCATCATTTTCAAGGCACATCTTTTAAAGTTATATTAATAAAAAAACGTGCGGCACTGGGAGACTGTCGCGGTAAAGCTATTGCATATTATTTTTATTTCAGCTCGTCTCGATCCGTGCGAGCTTCACGTTAAGCGAACGCTCGTCCGCATTGCATGGTGGGCAGAGTGGGTGTTTTAGGTTTTTTCGTTACGGAATTTCTTGATTCGGTCGCTGCGCTCAAAGCTCGCGATAAAAGCTATGCAATAGCTTAAATATAATATATTGAGGCGGGGTGTGCCGTGACATGTCGATCTCAAATAACAGTACCCCTCCCTTCCTGTAGATGTCGTAGGAAGCAAATAACACCACCACACCTATTTCTAGCCTAAAGCATTTCTTGTGTTTCGATGAAAGGATGTGGTTGCCGGCACACTTTTATAAGAGGCGACCATCGTAGTCCTCGGGAGTAGCAACAAATCCGTGATGGACTTCAGATAGAACCCATGTTCTGTATGAAGTTTATTACAGGTGTCCATGGGCGGCAGAGACCACTTACCATCAGGTGGACTGCATGCTCGTTTACTACTTCATTCAGATAAAAAAAGGGTGAAATATTCTACGTTCTGTCACCAGGACACTTTACAGGCTAATGACTTTTGCCAAAATTCCCTATCAGGGGAAGCGTATGACCAGCAGCAGGCGCTACGGGCTGATACATGGATGTTGGTGCTTTTACTCTCAAATCACATTTAGTTAGATTTTTATGCATAAACTTTTTTATTTAATAGTAGCTGAACCCCGCAGCTTCCCGCGCTTCGCCCCACGTTATGAAAATCGATGTATCGATTGTCCCGTGGGAACAAATTTTTTTTCTACAATAAAAAGTAGCCTATATGTTAAACCAGAGTGTCAGTTAACTCCCTACTAAATTTTATGAAAATCGCTCCAGTTTAGAGGTGAAGAAGTAACAAACATACACTCACATACTTTCGCCTTTATAATATTAGTATGAAGTATGACTAGCAGAATCCACGCGACTTCGTTCGGGCAGACTATAATATAATATATCCAACCATTATATAGCCTATGTTACTCAAGGGTAATGTGGCATTCTTATGGTAAAATAATATTAAAATCGTTTCTGTAGTTTTTAAGTTAATTCATAACAAACATATAAAAAAGTTTACCTCTTTATAAGTATAGATGAAAAGAATGTAGCATTGCCATTACACTAATAACTAAATTTAATTACATATGTACTGTTGGTGAGTACAATAAAAAGAATCAAATCAAATCATTTATTATTTGTGGAACATAGGTACAATAAAAGCTATGGCAAAAATTTTGAAGTCCTCCATATTCCCGCCACAGGCATACAATAAATTATACAAAATCATAAGACGCTAACATTTTAAATATTAATACAAATAAAAATGTTATAACTAATTTGGAATATAAATTTATAATACATAATGTCAAACTGAATTAATATTTGTTGTACAATGATATTAAGATACAGCTTTGTCGGTCAGGAAATCATTTATCGTGTAATAACACTTGTCAATTAAAAAAATATGAAGCTTTCGTTTAAATAAATAGAATACAAGATGGATGCTGAAAAGTTGTTTTCTTAAATCAGCTTGAATTAATGAAATTAGCTCTCACATTTCTAATGTCGTAAATCCAAGAACTCTCGCGTAACTTGAAGATTAATCATTCAGAGATGTCAGGAGTCACGTTTGTAAATGTAACAGATTTTTGTTTATGTGTAACCTAGTTATAAATACGAAAAACTGTTTTGTATCCGAGTTTCCAATAAATGGTTTAGATACAATGCTTTAGATACATTTCCAATAACTGCTTTCATCATTACGCATATTATAATTTATGTTATACCGAAATGCGAAAATACATTTAACAAATTATCTTTGTTTGGTTTTGGAAACAAGATAACCGATCAAATATTAAATTAGTCAGAATCAAATATTAGAATTATATCGCAAGACATTGTATTGTAAAATTGTATTGTACTAAATTACGAGTGTGGTTTGGTTATTCGGGTGTGGTCAGATAGTTGTACTTATCCGAAGCGTACCAAGTAACCGTTTAAGGGTAGCTACGTATGCAACTAATCTCAAAGAGGACTGTAAAATTATCTGGGTTTGATTAAACATCCCCATTGGCGACAGTTAAATTCATTAGATGGGTAAGTGGTACAGAACAAAGGTGGACGAACCTTTAGGTCAATCACAGATACGTTGTTACTATTGAGAAGTTAATTATCAACCTTTTTTTTTATCTGATTATAGTAGCAAACGAACAGCAGTCCACCTGATGGTAAGTGGTCACTGCCGCCCATGGACATCTGTAGGCAACTTCATATAGAACATAAGTGCTATCTAAAGTCAATCACAGATGCGTCGCTACTCCCGAAAACTAAAATGGTTGCCACACCCTTCCACCGAAACGCAAGAAATGTTTCACACTAGAAATAGGTGTGGCGGTGGTACTTCCCCGGGCGAACTACACTGATTCTACTGAAATACACCATATAAAAACACAAATTCACTATGTATACGTGTTTTTCATCACCGTACTAAAGCATCCCGCACTAGACAGGGAATTTAATTTGAGCATAGCTTAGTGTTAACTTTATTTATGCTTTGCCCTGTTTTTTCACGACCCGTGACACTATACGACAAAATATTTATTGACTTCTAACATTATATTTGTATTTATGTTCGTTTTATACAGGTATAGATCTCAACACGGGAGATGTACATGTTTTACATACTTTTAGACTATGTATGATTTGCTGCATATACTTTTTGCTGCCGGTAATTCAAAGTACTTGGAAGACAGTTGTTTAATGGGTGACGTGAGAAGTGAATTTTACTTATATTGATGCCTTGATGCTCCTTAAGGCAAGCATAGCCGTTAATCTCGATTGTTATCTTTGGTAGAAATTTATTTATTAGAGGCCAAAGCTGCTGAGCACGGGTTTTCTCTCGGAATGAGAAAGTTTTAGGCCATAGTCCACCACGCTGGCCAAGTGCGAATTGGTGGACTTCACACACAATCTAGAACTTTTTTTTTAAAAGAACAATGAGGAGACTCCTCTGTTTAATATTAATAAGATATTGAACAGAGGAGATTGCGCTTAGTAAAATCTGACCAAGATTGACAACTACACTGCACTTCTTTACACTATTCTGCATTGTAGCAGTAGCAGTGCGTATGAATATGCTCCAGGCATGTCACCATTGTGAGGGCGTGACGTGATGTCGTAACCAAAAACAATACCGTGTCGTGATGTATAAACGACCTTACCTCCATGTTAGCGAATAGTTGCATGCGGTTTTATTGTTTCGTATCGATAGAACGTTAAACATTAGTATTTGTTCCGTTATCTGCTAAAACAAATGGACAACAGCATACACACGTAATAGTATCGTTGTGGCTTAGTTCATTTCAAAATTGCTGAATCACGAAGCTTAATGTTTTTGAAATTACCAATTGAAACTTTTAGGTAGTACAAGTTATATTGCAATATTCATATATAAGCGATTGTACATTTCGTATTACCGTATACATTCATGACTGTCATAAGAACTGTACTGTTTTCTTTTGTAAAGTCAGTTAAAAACACTGCAGCGCGTTGCCACAAAGGAACCAAGGTGGAAGGTGGTAGCTATAGGGATCGACCGGGACGGTCTAAAACCATACTTATTTTTAGCGTAAAGCGGTTCTTGTGTTTCGGTAAAAGGGTGTGGTTGGCTTACTTTCCTATAAGGCGACCATTGTAGGTGTCGGGAGTGGCAACGCATCTGAGTTTGACTTCAAATAGGTACCTTGTTCTTTACGTAGTTGCCTACAGCTGAACATACGACGGTAGTTACACCCAGATATACCGCATGCTCGTTTGCTCACGGTTTTTATATCTATAAAAACGACTTTAAGCTTAATGCTCACGAGTTACACTTAAAACGGTTGTTTCGTGGCCCTCTATAAGATTCGGTATGTACATCTCAACTCGTTAGTCAATTAAGTTTAAGCAAATAGTTACTGAAAGCAATACGTCTGTGTTTGACTTC
Source organism: Spicauda simplicius (assembly GCA_949699795.1). Classification (NCBI taxonomy): domain Eukaryota; kingdom Metazoa; phylum Arthropoda; class Insecta; order Lepidoptera; family Hesperiidae; genus Spicauda; species Spicauda simplicius. Next base: position 13,421,947 of record OX453075.1, on the reverse strand, counting down.
AGATAGATACCTTGTCCTTTACGAAGTTGCTTACAGCTGAACATAGACGGCAGCTACACCCATATGTACCGCATGCTCGTTTGCTCTCGGTTTTTAATCTATAAAAATGACTTTCATGCTTTATGTTGACTCTTGCAGCGGAGAGCGAGTTACACTTAAAACGGTTGTTTTGTGACCCTCTATAAGTTTCGGGATGTACATCTCAACTAGTTAGTCAATAAGCAAATAGTTTACTAAAAGCAATAAGTGATCGCTCGACCATGTATTGTGTTTACAACAAACTATTTCGACTGAACTTTGTATTTATGGTATATAGGTATTCGTAGAGACATGACAGCGGTTGCATCTTGTTGGAAGTTAACAATATTCTAACTATGGCAACTTACGGTTTAATGCTGTTACGGCTTTATTATTATTTATTTTCAAAAATTGATATGGCAAACGAGCTTGCCGTTATCATGCTATGTGGCACCTACCACCCATGGATAACTGTAATTGAAACGTCTCAGAGAACCAAGGTTCTATTTGAAGTCAATTATAGATGCGTTGCTATTCACAAGGGGTAAAATGTTCGTCTCATATCAAAGTAAGCTGGCAACGACGTCCTGCGTGGGGCAGCGGTTAACATACCGGTCTGACGCGCAATGAGCTACGGGTTCGGTTCCCGACCAGACAGGTATCTGAATGATTCATGTTCTGGGTCTGGGTGTTTGTGTATTCGTCTTGTGTGTGTCCATGGTACCCACGACACAGCAGAAAATCCTAGTTTGGGGCTATGGGTGTAGAAAGCGTATGTGTGTGTGTATTTTTTAAACTACACTCTACCAGCGAAACGCAACAACTAATTCACGTTTGGGATGGAGGTGCAGTGGTCCTCTTTCTAACGAGGGATGCAGCCGGCTACTAAGGGGAAAAACAGTAAATGTGTCTCCCCAACACGCATGGCAGAAGCCTATATCTAGCAGTAAACTCCCAAAAGTACAATAATGTAAAAAAAATAATTTTCATAGAATATTATTTAATATTCATCATTCACTTGAATGGCAAAATGATATCCTTCTTTGTTTAACACAAGATCCAAACGAAATGTTCACTTACCTTTTAATAATTTACCCAAAAATTCGCTCACGTTCCTTTGGCTTGTCTTTTGAAATATTTCATCGAACGAAAAGGCTCGAAAAGGCTCAATGACAGCCGGTGTCAGGGGAAATCGGCGTTATTGGAGCATCGGTGTTAACAATTCAGACGCAGGCAACGCCTGTTGAGTAACGAGGACGATTGTCTCGCTGAATCACTAAGTTCTTCAGCTTTTAGATAATAAAAAAAAGTCGCTTTCTACACTCATAGCCTTACACTAGGATTTTCTCCTGTGTCGTGGGTACCATGGACACAAAAGTCGACTACATAAACACCCAGACCCAGAACATGAATCTAAACTCACCATTCAGATACCTGTCTGGCATGGAATCGAACCCGGAACCCATTGCGCGTCAGATCAGTATGGTAACCGCTCCGCCACGCGGGACGTCTTAAGTAAATGTTAAATGATGTTTTAAGTATGTCTCAAAATATCTGTTTTCGTATAAAACATGTCTTTAGCGTGAAGCTGTTTGAGCATTTCCTGGCATGTCCATGCCTATTGGCAAAATTGACCACTTTTACACCAGATGGACTGTATGTTCATTTCATAATGATTTGTATAAAAACCTGTCGATATCAAATACGTTAAAATCACATTTATACAAAAATCATATGTTTAAAATAAAGTTCATATGAGGTCATATTATTTGGTCGAAAAATTCATCACAATTTATATTATAAAGTCAAGCTTTAGGTCAAAATTGAATCATGCTAGATTTGAGCTGAAATTAATGGGTAATATACTATTACCAAATGAGTTACCAAAAACGTGTATTAGCTCATATTTGTATTTATATGTATATATAAACGCTGAAATATATATAAGGGTATAGTTTATTAAAATTACAACAAAGAAAATTTGTTTTTCAGTTAGTACAGACGATGGGATGTTTAGACGGGTCGTAAGAGGATCACAGATCCATTCACGTTAAAAATCCCTCATGAGGCAGTTGTTGCCTCGTTTTACGTAGCTTTTAACGTAATTATGGACCGATAATAGCGGTAAGCCGATAGGAAGATCCGTTCCATTTGCTTTCGATCAGTGGACCGACGCGTGAGACCCGCGACCTCACCGCAGTAATAAACAGAGATCGTCCTTAAATGGAAGCATTGACCAAAGCGCTCGGATTCATTACAAGATAAGCCAAGGATTCGGAACCCTAATCGTGAGGGCAACAGTTATCGAATCAAACGCAGTCTTTATAAATATATGTTCTATTATTTCCGCTACGTTGACTTTTGGGTCGAAATATGGGATTTCTACGTTTGAACTAACAAATGCTATTCAAGAAAGTCAATATGTAAGAGACAGTAAAGATCGTTTTGGTCCGACGAGATGTAGATAAGGTTTATGCAACACAATATTTAGGCGAATGTATGATGGCATATTTTTTCCGGTTCCGGCGGTCAAACTGATAACACCACGTCAACGTCGCTCGCGTATCTTAATCGCAAAATAGTGCTCTAAAGTGACATTTTCGTGCTGTGAAACGTAAAAACATTAAAACGAGGTTCATTAACCACTATTAATAAAAGAACACAGTGAAAGTGCTAAAATTAGTGCGATAATTGTTGTAAAACACAATCGATATTATAACCTAAAATTAGTCACGGTCCATAAACAATAGACTCGTCTCAGTACAATACCAACATTACGACAGTGAAACAGTGACATTGCTAACAGTGTTGCCAGATAAAAACAAAATTTCCCTAGACATGGATAAAAACATGGAACTACTTTTAAATAAACTCGACGAGAAATTTAAAAATCAAACCGAACTCATAGCACACTCCGTAACTAAGAGTGTCATGGAAGCGTTAGACGAAAAAATGAAAACTATAATGGAGGAAAATACTAAACTCAAGGAAAAAATTTCAGAACTCGAATCTAAAATCAAAAGAGCGGAGACAGAAAAGAGAAAAAACAATCTAGTATTTTTCGGAATCAATGAAAACATTAGATTCGAAACGGAATTAGTGGATTTTATCAAAGAAATAGTTGTGAGTATGGGAGTTCATATAGATAGTCATGAAATCAGCAAAACATATAGAATTGGGCAGAAAACCGAAAATAAAAACCGTCCAGTGGTAGTCACCATCACAACTCAATGGAAAAAACACCTCATTTTGAAAAATAAGTCGGACCTTCCACAAGGCGTTAACATAAAAGAGGACTACCCCAAAGAAATCCTAGACAAACGTAAACAATTACAGCCGCAAGTTGAGGAAGAAATAAAGAAAGGAAACATCGCTTATATAAAATATGACAAGCTCATTGTAAAGAAGCCAAAAGAAAATAGAGAGAAGAGGAAAAGAGAAAGTTCCAACTCACCTAAGGCACCATCAGAAAAGAAAACTAATAAGAAAGCAACACTGAACAACCCATCACTCACACTACCCAAAACACAAATCATGAGACCCAACATACTAAACTATGTAGAGAGAGAAAGAGCAAGCTCCGATCCACAGTTAAATCTCTCAAAAAACTAAATAGGACCCCGGACTACCGCTACCAAAATATAAATACAACAACAATTAATTATATACACAAACAATCAACAAAATGTCTCCCACCACGGCTGGTCCCCGCGGAAGACTTAGACCATCACCCTCTAACAAGAACACAAAACAAAAGGAATGAGAACAAGTTATACATAGCAACTCTAAATACCAGAACTCTACGAACACCAGAATCTCTATCAGAACTTGAAGAAGCAGTGAAGGACCTAAAATGGGATATTTTAGGTATCAGCGAAATGAGAAGAACAGGAGAATGTATTGAAGAGCACCAGGACTTCGTATTATTCAACAAAGGAGACATTGAAGGACAAGGAGGAGTCGGATTCATAGTTAAAAAGCATCTAAAAAAACACATAATAGAATTCATTGGAATTAATGACCGAACTGTCATACTCAACATTAAACTACCTAACTTCAAAAAAATATGGACCATTATCCAAGCTTATGCTCCTACGGAGCAAGCAAATGAACTGAAACATGAATCTTTTTACAATGACCTATCCCAAGCTATTATAAGTAATCACTCAAAAAATATAATCATACTAATGGGAGACTTTAATGCGCAAGTGGGGATAAAACAATGTAAAGAAGAGTATGTGTTAGGAAACTTTGGCTACGGCAAAAGAAGCAAAAATGGGCAAAGGCTGGTTGAATTCTTATTAGAACACAATCTAACCCTCCTAAATAGTATCTTTAAGAAAAAGAAAAACAACAAGTGGACCTGGATCTCTCCAGGCGGAAATCATAAAAACGAATTAGATTATATTATGAGCAGCCACCCAAATCTTTTTACAGACACAGCAGTTATATCAAGATTAAACTTTAATACCGATCACCGCATGGTAAGGGCGTCACTCAAGTCTATACCACCCAAAGGATCCAGAAAATTTGCTATACATGACACACTCCCGATATGCTGCACAGAATCCAACAAAACAATGGAGAACTCCCTGTCATTACTTAGTAGAGAACTATTAGAAACCGATGCAATAGATGTAAAAACAAGTTACAACAAACTACAAAACAACATTACATGTCAAAAAAACCAAAAAAGAAAACAGCATAAATACAACTTAAGTAATTCAACACTGCAACTTATAAAAAATAGAAAAAGGTTACTTGATTGCAAAGTAAGGAAACAGAACATCCATGAAATAACTGACTTAAGCAAAAAAATCAAAGAAGCCATCAAAAGAGACAGGAAAGTCAAAAGGTTGCAAACCTTAGAAAAACATATAGCGAGGACGGGAGGAACTAGAAAAGCTCTAAAAGAACTCCGGGAATCAAACCAATGGATCCCGAAATTGAAAAATAACCAAAAAAATGAAACAGGCCGAAAAAACATAAATATAATAGCTACAAAATTCTACCGCAACCTATATTCCAACCAAGACACCACTACACATGTAACTCGAGAAACCCCAATTTATAATCTGCCCTTAGTGAACCCAGAACCTGAAATATTACCAAGCGAAACTAGGAAAGCCATACTAAGCCAAAAGTTAGACAAAGCTCCAGGTCCTGATAAAGTCACAAACGAGCTACTGAAAGGAACCGTAGAAGAACTGGTCCCTATTTTAACTAAAATATTCAATGGCATCCTGAGATCAGGACAGGTCCCAGAACAATGGGAGACGTCCCACATCATTCTCATACATAAGAAAGGACAGAAAGACGACATTGAGAACTACAGGCCAATAAGTCTGATGTCTAACATCTATAAAATCTTCTCCAAAATTATTTTAAATCGAATATGCAACTCACTTGATGAAAATCAACCAAAGGAACAAGCTGGCTTTAGGAAAGACTTCTCCACGATAGACCACATCCACACAGTCAAGCAAATTATGGAAAAATACAATGAGTACAATAAACCGTTATATATGGCTTTCATCGATTACTCCAAGGCATTTGACAGCATTAGCCATACAGCCATATGGGAAAGCTTACGAAACCAGGGAATCCCGACAGTGTACATAAACACTATTAAAAACATCTACTCCAATACTAAGGCAAGAGTACAACTGGAAACCTTGGGCGAGGCATTCCAAGTAAAGAGAGGGGTCAGACAGGGCGACCCGATGTCCCCAAAGCTGTTCTCGGCGGTGCTGGAAAACATATTTCGAAAGCTAATCTGGGACCAACATGGACTAAATATAGATGGTCAAAAATTAAACCATCTCAGATTTGCTGACGATATTGTTTTGTTTGAAGAACAACCAGGGATCCTAGAAAAAATGATACAAGATCTAAATAAAGAGAGTGAGAAAGTAGGCCTATCTATGAATATAAACAAAACAAAGCTATTAACGAACTCAAGCAAATGCGAAATAAAAATAAAGAACCGACCTATTGAATATGTAGATGAATATATCTACTTAGGACAAATCATCTCACACACAGACACAACCACAAAAGAAATCAAAAGACGAGTAGCTAATGGTTGGAAAAGATATTGGTCACTTAAAGAGGTCATGAAATCCACAGATCTTAGTATTGGTATTAAAAGAAAGGTCTTCAATACCTGCGTTCTCCCATGTATTACTTATGGATGTGAAACCTGGGCTCTCACGAAACATCACAGAGACATGCTGGAACACTGTCAAAGAGCCATGGAACGAAGTATGATAGGTGTTAAGAAACAAGATAAGATACGAAACACCGTCATAAGAAGTAAGACCAAAGTCACAGACATACTTACAAGAATAGACAGTCTGAAGTGGAGGTGGACTGGGCACATGTTGCGCGGTACACAAGAGAAGTGGAGCAATATCGTAACTCACTGGTATCCCAGAGATGGGAAAAGGAACAGAGGAAGACAAAACAAGAGATGGGAAGATGAACTAAATCTAACGGCAGGCCCAAAATGGAGAAGGGTTGCTAGAGACAGAGTACAATGGAAATTGTTAGAGGAGGCCTTTGCCAAGAGGCACACTGAACTCAGAGATTTTCTATAATTAAAATCAACCAAATACTAAAAACGAAGAAAGCAGTTCAGGATAAGAGGCTTATTTATTTATTTATTTATTTTATGATGGCATACACTTCGTAAAATGTAATCGAGCGCTGTACTCGTTATTGAAAGTAGCTAATCCCCTGGCTCCGTCTATTTTAATCACATGTTAATCCAAGTAATAAACTATGTGTGTGTCAGATTATAGCGATATTCGATCTGTAGTCTTTGCGTGACAAAGTAAGAAACACATACATTCTCAAAAACTTTAACTTTAATTTTGTAATTAATTTTGTAAGTCTTATTCCATTTAAGACTACGTGTTAATTTATTGTTTTAAATTTGGCACCTCTTTTAAAGCTGCGGGTTTTCTATTTACAATTACTTCTAGCACCCATGAAGAAAATTTTTCTATACTATGTAGGTATAAGACATATTTAATAGTTTCTACCGCGCTAGTTTTATAGAAAATTGAATGCCATCGTCAGTCTTTACTAGCTTTACATAGTGTAAAATGGAATTATAGTTCAAAAATATATTAATAAAATATGTATAAAATGACAGGTTTATACATATACTATATATTATATAAACTGTCCACCAATTCGCACTAGGCCAGCGCGGTGGATTATGGCCTAACTCTCTCATTCTGAGAGAAGACCCGTGCCCAGCACTGGGCCAATAATGGGTTGATGAGATGTATAAATTAGCTGTACCCTCGGCTCCGCCCGCGTTTATATCAATGTATCACAAAGTTTTTCACATTTCACCCCCTTAGGGGTTAAATTTCATAAAATCCCTTCTTAGTGAGCACTTACGTCCTTAAAAGAACGCGCATGCAAAATTTGAAGTTCCTAGCACTTGTAGTTTCTGAGATTTCGTGATGAGTGACCTTTCGCTTTTATATATAACGACGCGTGACATCAGGTTGGTCGTGGTGTCTTCGTTACTGTCCATTCTTGAAGATTTCAAGTGAAACACAGGCGTAAACTTCTTCGATTTATTCACAATTGAGGAGGTCCGATCGCTTCGACGGTTAAACAACAATCTTTTCTACTGGCGTTCGCTCGCCTTTTTATAACAATGTTTGGTGGTGTGACAATACAAATTTTTGGAGGGTAAACTAAATTACAATTCTAAAAATCATTAAATGTTGCTAATTCTATAAATAAACAATTTTCGATCTTTAAACTAACTAAAATAATTATTATCGGCGACGTGTTTTTCATAAATACGCGGTGTCGCGCCGACATATATATAAATAACGTAATTCGCGAAAGTACTAAAATTACCGAAATTTCGCAGAATAGCCAATGTGTTATCAAAATGTTTACAAAACTAAATTTAAGAAGTTATATATATATTAATATTTATTGGTATCCACGTCGCGTAAAGAAAAAAGTATGCCATTACATAATAATTTAATGTGTTTAAGAAGTTGATATACTTATAAGTTGTTTTTTAGTAATTTCGACGAACAAGTTAATGAGGTCTTTGTTTTGAAATGACCTCTGACATTTTTGATCTAGAATTCCATTTCAGACGAAGCAGTAATGTGTTAACGATGATCTGTGTTCCTAACCAAGGCAAGCGTTTCTGCAAACAATTTAAAAGAATTTTCCAGTTTTTATCCAAGAGTCTTTTGAAAAAGAACATAAAAGAGCACCTCTGCTTTTGTCGGTAAATTGGTCAGCGCCTATGGCTAAAAGCGCTGTGAATAAAAAAATCCCCCATTTTGTGGAATACGGAAGCGTTGCCGGCAGTTTTTTCGGCCGATCTATTATTTTATGCGTCGTTTCTCGGCCACTATTTTAAAGTACGGGATTTTAAAACGATTTCGTTTGTATCGTGTTTTAATTAATTTCTTTTTAATTTGATATTATGTTGTAATGGTTTTCATAAACAGTGTTGCTAAATTAAGGTATTATGTAAATGTAACGTAACGGTACTGTAATGTAATCCCATGATTATTTTTTGGAAATTAAGGGTCACAAGAGGGACTTTTGAAATATATAGCAGATATTTATAGTTTAACTAGCTGTCCCGATAAACGTTGTTTTGCCATATAAAAAATAAAAATTGTTAAGGGTGGACAACCCTTAAGGGGTATGAAAAGTAGATGTTGGCCGATTCTCAGACCTACTGAATAAGCATATAAAATTTGGTAAAAATCGGCCAAGCCGTTTCGGAGGAGTTTGGCAACAAAAACTGTGACACGAGAATTTTATATATTAGATTTATTATAAGCAAAATATATTTTATTCACAAATATATTTACTTAAGTTTAAATATTTAAATCAAAAACACATACGAATAAATTCTACACGCGGTATTATTGGAAGTTATTTTTTTAATTTTAGTTTTAACTATATACATATACATATGTACCTATATACATTTCACACTAGAAAAACATTACCGTCCATACGAAACAGATAAAAATAAATGTAAAAAGATACATCTTGTGTACATTTCCACGGGGCAGCGATTTGGCTCATTTATTCTATTTATAATTGTAAATTTTAGTAAATAAATTGTAAAAAGATTATTTCTCACATATTTTTTTTTCTTTGAGTTACTTTAAGCTGCTAGGTAATATACTAGAATTGAGTTAAAATAAAAGGTCCTCTGAAACCAAATACGTATTGTATCAGTAAACAAGTGGCCACCCTCTAAAGCTGCAGACGCCCGCGGCTCCTAATACTGACGCGGACATGCACTTTCCAATTTATTTTAAATCCTTTTCGACCACTGAATTGCGGAACTTACGACCCGTATTAGGTTTGTACGGGTTTGAGAACAGTCTACGAGAATATGGTGAGAGTTTCTGTTATAAAATTGTAGTGCTTCTCAATGGTTTTGAAGTTACTGCCTTGTTTTTTAATTATGAAAATAATTTTATTGTTAAAATTTACTAGGAATTAGATATTAGAATATAGAGAGATTTTAGAATAAGAATCTGAGACGTATCCATGAATAAAATAGTATTCCTTCGTAAATCCATACTAATATTATAAATGTGAAAGTGTGTTTGTTTGTTTCTCTTTCACGTCGCCACATAGCTATTATATGATATGGTTTATATGCTGGGAGATAGTTGAGGGCGGAGAGTGACGTATGCTACTTTTTACCGCGGTCTCTCATTTCCATGAGAATATCGGTGTTATGTTAGTCGATACATATTTAGTAGTTCCTGACGTAATAGATAGCGTTAGTAAAATTCATTTGCAAGTTTTGAATCACGCTATCAAATGCTAATAAAGTAATTCCCTTTGATCGTGGGGGCGACGCCGCAGGTAAGAGCTAGTTAAAAATAAATACACTCATAAACACACTGCAATTGAAACTTGAGCAAAGAAAGCCTGGTATAATAAATGGTAACATGATGAAATAATAAAAAAGCAATACTTTCGTGTAGAGCATATTTTATGTTCATTTACAAACTAGTTCAAAACGAATATAAACTAGTTCAGATGGTAAATATAACTTGAGGCAGCTTCGGATATTTTTGGAAAAAATATCCTGTTTACTTTTAGTGTAAATATACGCAACAACAACAGTACAACCACACAACGTATTTATGTTGTTTTGAAAAAAAGAATAACCTTGCTTTAAGGGCAATGCATGCAACTTCAGTTTTCGACTTCATACTTAAGTTTGTTTGCTGATCTCGCTTGTGTTCTCAGAGGGCTATAGAAAAAAGGAAATGTGTTTCCCGATTTCATATCTGTATTAATATTTACAATTTTGAATGTATTTACAAGAAATAATAAGTAAACTCAAAATATTCTATCCGCTCTATATCAATAAAACCATAATCTGCTTTTTACATGTCAAAATAATAGAATTTTAAATTCGTATAAAAAAAATAAAGAGTTTTTTATAACTGTAAAAAGCATATATAAAATAAGGTCGCACAAGGCCATGAAATTCATTTGATGCTGTAAGCGTCAGCGATAAGCGAGTTTTCCCTCGCTACAATTTGCAGAGAAATTTCGTAAAATGTACTTCGGGTGAAGGTTAACACAGCATAACAGTAAATAAAAATCTCAAACCGTTATTGTTCCTCGTTCTCACGATTAGAGTGTTTTAACACTGAAGTCCGCTGCCCAGGCAAAGTGGCATTTGGTAGACTGTAGAACGTTTCTTTAAAAAAGTCTCAGCCGTGAACGTTTATACGCAATATTTTTCTTAAATGTAAAGTAATTAATTTCTAATAAGCACGTTTTACAAAAAATAGAGGTGTGAGTTTGGGATTTGAACCTCAGATCTTCTGGTAAAGAGGGCGAGATAGCTGGCACTGCTCTATGCATATATTAGCAACCGCTAAGTAACGGCATCTCAAATGCTATAGAATATGACAATACAATTAGAATATGACATTATATCGTGAGATAAAATATAAACATAGGACAAAGCTCAGAGGTAAGCACTATTATCTTTATACTTGTAAAATACAAACCCCGAGACGGAATGTAAATAAAAATGTTTTCTTAATGTAAATTCCCTACAGCAATTAGGTCCTTAGTTTCTTAGTAAAACAACTGTTTGTAGAGATAATTATGTCTGCAATGCAAAAATACTTTGTTGCAAATGGCAGTTTTAAATATAAAAGTTTCGTAGATACAGGTAAGTACTTGCAAATTCTGCATTCCTCATTAGTGTACTTTGCTTTGGAAAGTTAAAGTAATTATTTATATACAAGGATGTCGTTAAGCAACTGTGGAGTTTATAGAGTGTTACAGAAGTAGAATTGGATGGCCAAAGTAAACGACACATTATGTACAACATTGTTATATTCTCACGATTTTACACGTATACAATTTCAGAGTACATTCGGACAGAGTAACGTCTTACACTTGCGAATTATTAGAATGATCCATATTACGATAATACCCTCCCTTTTATACTAAAAATGGCAGGCGTTAAGGAAACCGTCACAAACGACAGACAAAGACAAAAACATTACTATTAATCTATTACATTATATAAAATTAAATATATGCATTTATAATATTTATTTATATAACCATTTATTTATGATGCGACTTCTATTGATTTATGATATTTATAATAACATAGCACGATCAATTTAAATACAATCATTATATAGATTCTTATTGATGTTTATAACTAATGTAGTCACGAGTTTAACAGTAGTGTCCCCAGGCAAGCTACTTGTTGGTTTGTCACAAGAGACTAGTTGTTGCTCCCGATTTTGAGCGTGGTAACTACAGCATGACTAGAGCAGTGATAACCTGGTAGAATGGTTGAAACTTACATTCTCAATCGGGAGGTTAGCCTAATGGTTGAAACTTGCCCTCTCAATCAGGAGGTCAGAGGTTCGAACCCAGGCACGCACTACTGATTTATATGCGTATTAGAAATTAATTATCACTGCTTTTCGGTGAAGGAAAACATCGTGAGAAAGCCTACACACCCGGGAGTTCTTTAAAAAGAAAGTTCTCGGAGGTGTGTGAAGTCCACCAATTCGAACTTGGCCAGCGCGGTGGACTATGGCCTAAAACTCTCTCATTCCGAGAGAAGACCCGTGTCCAGCAGAAGGACAATAATGAGTTGACGATATAACTATAGCGTACCATAATAGTTACAATTAACCCATACTTAATCTCTAGGTATGGAGTATCAAATACCTTTTTTTTTCCAAATTTAATGGGTTTATACTTAGTAGGTCAGGCTCTAGGTATATTATTTTTTCAAAATTGGGTATCATACCCCTTCTATACTATTAAGCGTTAATAGTAAGCATAAATTTTGACTTGATATTATTAAGATTTGGATTCGATTATTACTACATAGTATAAAGCATAGTCTTCTCGTGCTGTCTGTCCCTATGTATGCTTAGATCTTTAAAACTACGCTACGGATCTTTAAAACTACGCTGCGCTACGAGTGTAGTTTTTACTAGATATAACATGCATAAAACATGCCTATTATAGTGGAAGAACTCTAATAAATCATTCTAAATTTTTGACTTTTAGACGAAACGAAGTTCGGCGGGTCAGCTAGCCAACTATAAGTTAATAAAACTTAATTTTATCAAGAAATTTCAAGACGTAAAAACTTGCAAAAAGTATCTTATATTCTTGAAAGTAATATACTTTCAAGAGAGGGGTTTAATCCTTTTATTTGTTTTCGAGAGGGTAATCTTTTAAAGGTGCCGAGCGACGCACGGTAAAGCACGAAAACCTCCCCAATAAGCCGTCCTCAGCGCTACAAAGATTACTCCGTGATGTCCAAAGAAATGCAACTGGAATCCTCTGAGCGCATTGCCCCACCGGGCTCCTCCCAGATGGGCGGCTGGGCCCACCGCTCCGTCTAGTCTTTACGACGGTATGCGACCACACATACCCTCGTCCTTCCCGGAGTCGAATAAACATACGGAGCTCAAAGCTCCCACTCTAGCCGCCCGCAAGCCCGGATGCCCCTTTTAGTCGCCTCTTACGACAGGCAGGGGATGTCGTAGCCCTATTCTAATCCCGGAGCTACAGGGACGAGAGGTTTTCCTGTGAGGAATCTTACATTCTAGTAAATAATATGGTTCCTGAAGACGAAGATGTTCGAGCAGTGTGTGTTGCCAGTGATGACATATGGTGCCGAGACGTGGACCCTTACTGTGAGCCTCGTGCGTAAGCTCAAGGTCGCTCAGCGAGCTATGGAGAGAGCTATGCTTGGTATTTCCCTGCGTGACAGAATTCGTAACGATGAAATCCGTAGGAGAACGAAAGTTACCGACATAGCTCTCAAAATTAGTAAGCTGAAGTGGCAAGTGGCAGGCCACATCGTTCGTAGGACAGACAACCGATGGGGTAGAAGAGTCCTCGAATGGAGACCACGTCTGGGCAAAAGGAGTGCAGGCCGCCCCCCGACCAGGTGGACTGATGACCTTAAGAAGACGGCGGGTAACCGCTGGATTCAGATGGCCCAGGACCGGTCGAAGTGGCGCAGATTAGGGGAGGCCTATGTCCAGCAGTGGACTTTCAAAGGCTGATGGATGGATGGATGATGCTTCCTAGAAATTAATCCCTTTTGTGGAAAGATGTGATCAGGAGTATTATTTTAATGGTTCTGTAAATTGTCTTATATATTTACCACCCACAATTATAGCAAGGAAGTAATCTATTTCCACACAATATGTGTTTGCTAATACGAAAATTACGCTCGCTTTCAACATACAAGGAGTCTCTTGTTACCGCTTTAATTATTTCGGAAGCTCCCGTAACGTCAAATATTGTCTTAATAACGTAAATTAATGGTTTTGTCATTGTAAATTCATTTATTTTAACAGTGAGGCTTGCCGTCAAACGATTACTGCGCGAATTTTTGCAATAGATCCTTTAAAGAGATAGGGGATTATATAAAACGATGGTCAAGAGCGAATTGGTGGGATTTACTTGGCAGATTCAGGTTTCTTTATTGTGTTTTTCTTTACCGTTATAGTTAAAGATAAAAAATAATGTATATCTGTAACTTGGAGAGATCAGAGCGGGCTTTGGATTCAAACCTCAAATCAGATTGAGCGGCACATTTTAAAACTGAAATCGGTTACTATTTTTCAAATAATATAAATGGGAGTGAAAAACAATTCGAAACCAACGACCAATATTGTTTTTGACATGATGGTCCATAGATGGTAAATTTTCTATTAAATATAGTAATTTTGTATCATATCCTAAAACAAACCTATTTATTTTTTTATTAGCATGAAAATCGCTTGTTTCAAAAGTGTTATATCACTCTATCGATACTGATAATCCCGCAATTAAGCAAGCAAATGTAATTAGTTGCACTATAATTGTGGGATTGCTAAGGATAACGCAAAATAATTATGTTATTGTGAAGTCAGGACTCCTAGTTTATATCTTAATGAATCTGAGAACTTTCGGAATTTCCATTTAGGAACAATCCCTGTTATTTGAGCGCTGAGGCAGGTAATTGACGGTCTCCAGTGATTGAATGCAAATACGCTTTCTAAACTCATAGCCCCACACTAGGATTTTCTTCTATGTCGTGGGTACCATGGACACACACAAAGACGAATACACAAACACCCAGACACAGAACAGGAATCTAAACTCTTCATTCAGATACCTGTCTAGCCGGGAATCGAACCCGGAACCCATTGCGCGTCAGACCGGTATGGTAACCGCTCGGCCACGCGGGTCGTCAAATGAATATTGTATCTAACTGTCCCATGCCTTACTGTCAGATACATCTTAATTTATGAGATTTCGTTTTTATGTATTACATGTTGGATTTGAAGTTCGAAGCCCAAGAACACGCTTTTTAGATTTTCCCCCTATCACTACATAGTATAAAACATTGTCGCTTCGCGCCGTCTCTATGTGTGCTTAGACCTTTAAACTACGCTACGGATTTTAATGCAGTTTTTTTAATAGATACAGTGATTCAAGAGAAAGGTTTTTATGTATAATACATGTATAATATAGTGAACACTGGTAGTTTTCAATTTTAATATTCTATTTACACTATATACAAAACAAATTATTATTTTGTAAGGTGGTACAACCAGTGTAGTTCGACAGGGGAGGTACATTTCTTGCGTGAAGCAGTATTTGAGTTTCGATGGAAGGGTGTGGTTGCTGGCACACTTTTATATGATCATCATAGTCCTCGGGAGTAGCAACGCATCTGTGACTGACTTCAGATGGAACCCATGTTCTGTATGTAGTTGCTGTACATGTCTATGTGCGGCAGTGACCACTTACCATTAGATGGACTGCATGCTCGTTTGCTACTTCAATAAGATAAAAAATATACAATTATCTAGTATTTTATTAAATATATATGACGGAGGGGGCGGTTCTTTTTCGCTCATCGTATCAGGATAACCTACTGTGGGCTCTGATAGGGAATGTTAGCATGAGAATAAATTGCAGATTTGATTTTAACACACAGTATATTGCCGAATTAAACTTGTTACAATCACTGAATTAATCAAACTAAATTTAGTAGGCAAGTAATCGTAGCACTAAGAGCGCGGGATGATTTTAGAGTTGTCTGCTTCGGCCGACCGTCAACGATAGACTGAGGTGTCGGCCATTAAACTGGTACAACCCTAACTTCATCGAACGCCACTAGATGGCGCTGGCGTTCCGGTGTTGCCACAATACCGTCGTTTCCGTCATATATATATGCTAGGAAAATGTCAGCAATATCTAAAGTTACAAACCGTACTGTGTGTGCCAAACTTGAACATTATTTCCCGCAATCAGTATGCACGGAAGTAATCAAAACAGATCTCCAAAATAATACACGGTTCATTATCGTTAAAGCCTCGAAGATCCCAAGCTTATCTCGTAATGAGTCTCTGCGCTTCGGGAATTCCCATTTGGAAGGTATCAATGTTTATTAGTGCATCACTGAGGTGGGATTGCTACGATTCGCGCATCGGCCGAAAATGGACCGTGGTCTGTATCGGAAATATATGTGATAACTTATCTTAATTACTTTTGCTTTAAGTAGTGATGTGATTAAAGTCAAATTTTAATCGAGTCACTCGAATTTTTCAAACTCTTACTCGATTGAAAAAACGTATCAATCGAGTGTGCACTTGAGTTACTGAGTCAACTCGGCGCACCGATGTGATTTTGTTTGTTGTCACTAGATATTCTTGACAACTTTTTAACTGTGTCGTGCCCGGACGCTTTTATAAACTGCGTACGTAGTTCTCGTAGTTTAGTAAGAAAATAAATAAATTGAACATTAGTCTACAAAAGTGTGAAATACGCGTAATTTTGAGTTTGTCGTTTGTTGATATTCTAAGTATTGGCGTAAGTTGATTGCTATGCTATCGAATGGCAAATTTGTAACTTTACACATTCACCACCACCCTTCCCGCACGGAGTATAGCCCTTTCTCCTTTGTCTGGGCGAAAAAAAAACTTGTAACTCGAGTGGGATCTCACTCGGGTGACTCGAAAACTCGAGTATAACTGTGTGTCGAGTATAACAGTATTGTAGTAAAATTGCTCGAGTCACGAAATTGATTCGAGTCGCATCACTATTCCAAGGTGTCAAATGTTCAGAGATTAAATGTAATTAGGGAAGAGGGTTTGAGGAATTAATGTGTCTTATTTGTATATTATATTTGTAGCCAACCTGTATGTATATTATATGTATTGTATAATGCGCACACGTAAAATATATAGTTTATATTGATACTGAGGCATAAAACCAGGTCGGGTTCAAACTTTTTAACTGATACTATCTCAGTCTATTATAGATATAGCTATCTAATATATAAAATTCTCGTGTCACAGTTTTTGTTGCCAAACTCCTCCGAAACGGCTTGACCGGTTTTTACCAAATTTTATATGCTTATTCAGTAGGTCTGAGAATCGGCCAACATCTATTTTTCATACCCCTTAAGGGTTGTCTACCCTTAACATTTTTTTTAAATTTTTTATATGGCAAAACAACGTTTGTCGGGACAGCTAGTAATAGATATAGCTATATTTGGCTGCTTTAATCTGAATGTTGGATGTCGAAGTATCTTCAGATGCAACAATTATTAGCATCTAGACACCAGTCAACTCCAACTTCTTCTAGATTCATCTCATGTCTTTTTTCTCTCTTTTTTTTTCCTCGAACCTTGACCCTTGAACCCGACGCCGTGGGAGCGACGCAGGATTATATTTAATTTTTATCGCACTAAAACCCTCCCGATGGTCGTCATCGGCGCTAAAAGAGGACTCCGGGATCTCCAAACGAATGCAACTGGAGTCCTCTGAGCGCGTTGCCCCATCGGACTCCTCACAGATGGGCCCACCGCTCCGTCTGGTTTTTACGACGATATTCGACCACACATACCGCCGTCCTTCGCGAGATCGCCTTATCGAACAGTTCGAGCTCCCACGCTAGCCGCTCGCAACCCCTGAAGCCCCTTTTAGTCGCCTCTTACGACCGGCGGGAGATACCGTAGCCCTATTCTTATCCCGGAACGACAGGGACGAGATTCATCTTGTACCTTGCCTGACAAACTGAATCTAATTTAAAAGTGAGCTACAGAAATGAATCTGATACTTTTTGCCGGCAGTGCGACACATTGGTTTCAAAACCCAGGTTTTGATAACCAACCAAGTAATACACTATTTGGTTACCAATTTGATTGTATAGGTGATGAATGGCAAATACTACTATTATTTGAAGCCAATATAAATACGTATTATAATATAAGGTATTACTCCCAACTTAGTGCGTAAGTTAGTAGCTTAAAGCACAGATTTGAAAAAATACCTACCAAAATCATTTTGCAGAAGGGCGACTTTATCAAGAAATGTAGACACCCATGTATCATTATATTTTACAAATCCCTACTAATATTATAAATGAGAAAGTAACTCTATCTATCTGTTACTTATTCACGCCTAAACAACTGAACCGATCTTTATGAAATTGGGCACACAGACAGTCGAATAAGTTTACTGATTGTTCTTCCATTTTCGGACAAAAGACCACAAAACGTTACCAAAAACTACCCGACCCCCCCGAAGCGACCCCTAGCGATAACATGTAAAATGGACGATGTATCATTTATGTACAAGTGCAAAGAGAGGAGTGTCAGTGGTTGGATGTAACTTTAATACTTGTCTCCAGTTGGCTGCACTCCAAATGTAGACGATGTCTCACATTGAGCGTAGAAACATACGGAGAATAATATTTGAATGTCACGCCACGATTCAGTATTGAAAAAAAGTTATTAAATAAATAAAAAAGGAAAAAAGTTATTAAATAATAAAAGTTATTAAATGAAAAAAAGTTATTAAATAAATAAATGTTAAAAAGTTATTAAACAATAAAATTAGATATGTTCTTTTTTGTGAAATTGTAATATGCTTTAGTAAAGGTTAATAATAATGTATTTATTATTATCTGGCATTATATACATGTCGAAGCGTCAGAAAAGTTGTGAAGCTGTCCGAGCTTTTGTCATAACCAACGTGATTATTGCGATTCAAATCAAACAATACACTGAGCACTGAACACTAGATTACATTAGTTATGAGCCAATAAGTCAGAACGCGAGCGCCTCGGTTGGCTGCTAGACACCGACTGGCGGTGAGCTGCCAAAACGATGTCGTCGAACTACTTTATTCGGAACTACCCGCTCTTAATATTCGATCTACTCTATTCAGGACTACCCACTCTTAGTTTTAATTTCGGCGTATTATTATATAATTTTATATAATTAACGATAATAGTAATATTTGCAATATTTGATTATTTTAACCAAGTAACTTTATGTCAATCGACGCGCGCCGTCATACATATTAAATTTCATCTTCTTTTTCTGCCATATAAATGTAAAGATAAAATCTTATTACTAAATTCTTTTGATACCATGCAATTAGGTTCTGCATGGGTCGTTGCGTGTAATAAATTACATCCACTAGACCAGAAAATTGTAATGTAAGCGTTATTGCTACTTAGCTGCATAATGTTATAGGTCACACGATGGAGTGTGGACGACCTGCATACAGAAATCAGTATGTCTTCCAAACTAAGCCTTAAAGTGTTTATTAGACATAAACACTTGAAAGGTGGTAGTTTTGAGTCTGAAAACAGTACACTAGGTACTGTCTTCTGATGTGAGGGATATTATTAATTATATTAGGGATATAATTGATATTATCATTGATATTAGGGATATATTGAGGGATATAATTAATTATATTTCGAGGCATTTCAAGTTACTCTTTAGTTAAAGCAACCCATTTGTAGCCATTTTTGGATAAAACTAATCTTATTTGGGATTGACTATGACACGAAGTTTAGTTGAAAGGCAGTGGCTACTTGACATCGAGAGCTACTTTGTACTTCTATATTATATATAAAAAAACTCTTTTAAACAGAAAAATGGATTTACACATTTTTCATAGTCACAACCAGAGAAGTCGTATAGATGACTTTTTATATCAGTCGCAGCGTTAAAGTTCTACTTATACATCTATATATTTCGTCCCCTAGAATGTAGAGAAAAACAATAACGTTGTCACAATGACTCTCAGCGGAACGCTTGCGGCGTTTCTAGCGGAGCATCCCTTAGTATTGATGTTTCGTTGTCGTAAAGCCTAATTGGATAAAACTTCATATATTACCTTTTGTTTTATTCCCCACAATTGCGTAACGCTGTAATGATGTCATTTTCAGTACATAATACTCTGTTAATATGCAATATTGTTCCCCAAAATGTAATTTAAATTCTGAGAGCTCGCATTCGTGCTCTAGGCACCTATTAGGTGGAATTAATTAAAATATTCAAGTGGATCAGTTGCTGGAATCAGGACAAAAGTTACTTATTTAATAACATCATATTACTTTGTATTATTTATATTATGAATGAATAAAATTACGACATATTTACATGCGACATAATTTTATTTACATTAATTACATTTTACATTAATTATAAATAAAGTAATTTCTGTATCGTTGCTTTATAGGGGTCGGCAAGTAGGTGTTAAATAGTTTCCGGTTATTGCAGAAAAGTTAAAAATTCGTATTACTTTCAAACGCATGAGAATCCGGCTATTCTATGAAAATATTATTTAGGTACACGTTAAAATATATTTACAGGTCCTTCCACTTTCCGGGGTCCGGAAACGGACCGCGTCCCGCCGTGGCTAACCGCCATTTTATAAGATTTGTACTCGTATTGATAAATTAATTTCGACCTTTGAAGTTATGTTTCGATTATATAGTAATTACTATATGAAAAAATACAACATTATTATGGTGTAAAATTTATCAAATATGTCATACATCAGTCATGTCAATTACATTAATGCTGATTGTTGCTTACACTTTGAGGTTACAAACAGGGTAACCATTCATCCTTTTGAGTTCCATTGATAGACGTAGGCCTCCTCTAATGAGGTTTATTAGTCAATAGTCACCGCGTTACACTTGTTAGGCAACAGGAAACGAGGAAGATGCTGTTGCACCACAAGAGGAGTGCTGCTGTTAAAAACCCATAGCACACAACAAAGAGTGACAAATATGACGAAATGTAATATTTTTTATGAGAGGCAGTTTCGCACTAAAACCATTTTGAACGATACACGTTGTACAGTGGCAAAACTCATATCGTCGTCATGTCCATTCGTGTTTATTGATTGCTGTTACAAAATGAAAGCAAAAACCGCTTTTTATAACATAGCTAGGACTAGCTTATGTTTAAATATCTGACTTTTAACGAGGTTCGGCGCCGGTGCCTTCTAGTTTGTAGAGGGGATATCGGGGACCAGTTGGTTGTTGCTTAGCAACATGTGCCTACATACAATTCAGAGATAAAACACTAGAAACCCATACCTGAGGTCTTCAAGCAGGACCCTAATCCTATGATATCCATGGACGGCCAAGAACATTTACTATAGACGGATTCAAGGACCGGCTTAGGAACTTAAGCCTAGAATCTAAATCCATCTATAACACTACAGATTTACAGAAATAGAAGTGCAAACCCCTCCCCAACTTTATCAAGTCTTACAAACCAAATTCCTGGATTTGCCAATGCCACGACTTACGCTTTGCTAGTTGCTTGATAGTACAACACTACAAAAAATCTGAATAATGGATCAAAAATCTGTTACAACGTTTGTCTTTAAGACGGCATGTATATTTCCATTGCATCTGTAACATGAAACCTATCAATATGTATAGATATTGATAGGTTTCGTGTTACATATAGAGGTTTCGTGTTAGATATAGAGATATAAAATAAAATAAATAAATAAAAATTCATACGGCAATAATCATGTAAATACGAAACCCAGGTGTCATTGTATGCTATATTTATTTTCAGGTTTGCGCTCGTCAGGTCATGGCTGGTATTATGTTATATTCATACAACGCTTTTAAACTAGAACAAAGGCCTACAACAATAGATATAGTACGAAAACAGCCTAATTTGTTGGCAACATAAAATCTAACCAAGGTTTTTTGAACAATATGTTCGTTTTCTCACAAATTAAAAGCAGTAGAATAGAAATAAATGAAGGTTACATCAGAACGAGTAATAAATTAAGCCCTATTTCTCTTACGTAGTATGAATTTAATAATAATTTGACATTGGGTTCTAATTATATTAGCAATGAGTGTATTAAACGGTTTGCAGCAACAACTTTATCAATAACCAAAACATAATATGTAATTTTTTTCAAGAAAGTGGTTCATCTCTTTGAATAAACCAATTGCTAGGTCGTAAAGCCGGTTGTCCCTGTAGTCAAGTCAAGTTTACTAAGAGGTCTGTCCTATTCTGTCTATATCTGTCCTATTTGTAATTGTAACCGCATAACATCAGGTTGATCATGTTAGGGTTTTATAAAACGAGCATAAATTGGCAAATCATTTTGCTGGTCCTATTACTTCATCCCTGCAGTTCCGGGATCAAAATAGGGCTAAGGTTATCCCCTGCCTGTCGTAAGAGCCGACTAAAAGGGGCTTCTGGGTATACGGGCGGCTAGAGTGAGAGCTTGAATTATCCAGCCAGGCGATCCCGGGAAGGAAGGCGGTATGTGTGGTCGCATAACGTCGTAAAGACCAGACGGAGTGGTGGGCCCATCTGGGAGGAGCCCGATGGGGCAACGCGCTCAGAGGATTCTGGTTGTGTTCCTTTGGAGATACTGGAGTACTCCTTGTAGCGCCGAGGACGGCCACCGCGGTTTTGGTGTGGTAGAAATCCCACATAACCCGGCGTTGCTCCTACGGCGTCGGGTATCTTTTACAGGGTTTCCCCCTCCAGAACAAAAAAAAGCCCTCAGATAAACATAGGTATCTCCCTTATTTTAAATATTTATATACGCCTCCGTTACTAAACAAAAAAATCAAATTTACACTGTTATAAAGAAGAGAGTGGGCAGAGGTTTATCCGAATTCGAACTGCAAAGATCTGCAACCTTTTGTCACGTGACAAAAAATACTGCAACTCTAATCCGACAATGATGTGTATATCCGATAAAAGCTTTGCTAAATTCTAACTCTGCAAAGCTAGAAAGTCAGGTAAGTGAATTCAGATTACATACATGCGACAGGGAACCAATTCATATGTAAAGGGGGCGAGCAAACAGCTTAAGATGGGACGGAGCAAGTTGCAGTTTGTGAAAGGCAGATGGCGCCAGGTGCATAATGCATCGGGCGTCCCACGCTCGGACAGGGGGGTAAGCGGTAAATACACGTCAGGACAGCAGAAGGTATAGTCACTGAGATTTAATTTTTATATCTGATAGAAGTAGCAAACGAGCATGCAGTCCACCTGATGGTAAGTGGTCACTGCCACCCATGGACATCTGTAAGAAACTTCAAACAGGTCATGGGTTCTATCTGAAGTCAATCACAGGTGTGTTGCTATTTTATCCGAGGGCTATGATGGTCGCTTCATATAAAAGTGTGCTGGCAACGAAAACCTTAGATCGAAACGCAAGAAATGCTTCACGTTAGAAATAGGTGTGGAGATGAGTATCTTATTTATTAACATTACAATATGTGAGGATGTGATTTCGATGACTAAATGTCACACAGATAGTTTAAGACCTAGATAAACTAGTACTTACACAAAATAATTGCTATTTACTATATACTATTGGCTATTTACTATTTAAATAATTTTATCTATATGGTAAGCAGTTTTTTGTACACTTTTTACTACGATGTATTTTTTTATTTTTAAGCTATAGCTCAAAATCACTTCGTATCCTTCCAAGAAAAGCACATAGGCACATTTCAACTAATATTATTACGCGAAAGCGTTTGCATCTACTTTCATTGTTTATGCAATAATTATGTACAGGCTATGAGAAGTATTGTTAAATTCAATGTGACACCATTTAGACTGCACCAAGTGAAAAATTGGAAATAAATATATAAAGATGTCTTGGGTGGTATTCATATAAATTACGTATCAAAATATTTTTAATTGTTGGTTGTTAGATATGGTTATTACACTTTGAATGCTTTCTTGGAAGCAGTTTGATCAAACCAGACACATGGTGCGACGCATTTTATACTTTCATTTGCAAGCAAGTGTAGTTTACGTACGTATTAGTAAGACAACAGCCCCTTAAAGAAGTTTACTTCCTCCTATTCTTTGTAAATGCCAAGTTTTCCTACTTACTATCTCGTTTTATATATTGGCATTCGATTATATGGTTGTGTACTGGATATTTAGATTATACAAATGTCGTTTCAAAATAGTATTAACAAAACAATTACCGAAAACCTTTGTTCTAACTCTGTTTTGTATTTAACAGAGGTCAAAAATTAATCAAATAACGAACATTTTAAAGATGTGTTCTCAGTATCATTATCTATCAGCAGTTGCGAAATTTGTCTTCATCCCATCTCATCCTTCTCATTGTAATAAAGTTATCGCAAAAATAGCTTCATCATTTTTATAAATAATAAACAAAACAAAAACAAATCTATTCCACAAAAACCGTTTATTTTAAGGGGATAAAACGTTAGTTATATATTATTCCAGGCTCAATATATCCACCAAATTTCATCCAGATTAGTTTAGCCTTTCAGGCGTTACGGTAGCAAAAATCCATTCATACTCATAAACTGTGGCCGTTGTAATATTAATAACATTAATCTGTCACGCATCTTTTTCAGTATTTAGTACAAATAATTTAACAAATACTTAGTCTATATTCAATTATAACTACTACATTCCAGTATACAAGCTTTGTCATACAATTTAATGTAGTTTATCACAGAATTTAATAAGAGCTGTTTGACTGAATTTTGGCAGTTTGACAGAAAACTTCTACCAAATCGAATATTTTGACCTGGTAATTTAATTTTGTTTAAATATTTTTTGTTTCATAACATTGTTTCGTCGTCTACCCATTATTGTCCCACTGCTGGGCACGGGTCTTCTCTCAGAATGAGAGAGTTTAGGCCATAGTCCACCGCGCTGGCCAAGTGCGAATTGGTGGACAACATTGTTTATAACCATTTAATTTTAATAACGTAATAAGAAATAACTATTTTAGCACATAAATTATACAGAACATCACCGCGGGTGAACTTGGTTTGAAATCACTATAAATTTCTCACAGAGTTGTCAAAATTGGATTAGAGAGGCAGGAAGCGAGTGCTAAATCAATATGAAGTTGATTTAAAATCTGACGCCATGCCAACTTAACGTGAAAATCTAGTTTAGACTTTCCGAGAGCATTATGCAGTGCTCGTACCACCAACAACAATTCACAAAGTAGGATAATGGATTACGAATTTTTCATGGTTTGTTTGAGATAAATGTTAAGACGGAAGATTTATGGATCTGAAGAGTTTCTGCCTACTAATAGTATAAAGGCTAGAGTTAGTGAAACATATACAACTGTTTGGATTAAAGAAATGACATATTTACATATAGTTAACTATCCAGATTCACGTAACATTTGCATTAATTCATGAGAAATTAAATTACTTTGGAAGTACTACCGCCACACCTATTAATAGGTGGTAGAAACAGTGTAGTTCGCCCGGGGAAGTACCACCGCCACACCGATTTCTAGCGTGAAGCAGTTTTTGCGTTTCGAGAGAAGGATGTGGTTGCCGGGACACTTATATGAGGCGACCATCTTAGTCCTCGGGAGTAGCGACGCATCTGCGATTGACTTCAGATAGAACCCATGTTATGTATGTAGTTGATTACAGATTTCCATGGGCGGCAGTGACCACTTTCTACTAGTTGGACTGCATGCTGGTTTGCTACTTCAATTTTATATAAAAAAAAAAACAAAATTTATATTCATTTCAAAATACAGTCTAAAATTATATATTTATATAATACGTCACTGAAATTACTCGGCTTATTTTCTAACGGCTACCGAACAGTATCCTCCAAGTACGAAAGTAGGTGTGATATAATCACTAACCATCACCTAGTCTTAGTAAACATGCTTCTGTTCGAAAATAATGGTAAACAAATGATACCTAATTAAGTATATGGAGATTGAGAAAAAAAGAAAACAGAAGAATGTTAGCAAGTCTGTACTAAAAAGAAGAAAGCAAATGTAAATTTCAGGACAGGTTTCAATCGACTAGTTACTTATATCCACCCTACTTTAAAGCTACCACCACATAGTGAGACTCCGTTGCACTTGACAATCTGGTTTCAAGACGATTATCACTCCATCCTTGTTGATTGTAAGGCTTTCAATAGTCGAGGGAACAGCGGAGTCTATTGTAATTAAATTTTCATCTAAAACTTTCCAAAACTAAAAATAAGAAAAGAAGAAAGAGAAGAACGGTAAGTCCACATTAGGAACGATTGAATGTAAATTTCAGGATAAGTCTTCAGTGACTAGTAAAATATACCCATCCTACTCTAACGCTACCACCACATAGACTCCGGTGCACTTGACAATCGGGCTTCAAGACGATTATCACTCCATCCTTGTTGATTGTAAGGCTTTCAATAGTGGAGGCGCTGTTCCCTCAATTCTATTGTAATTAAGTTCTCATCTAAAACTTTCCAAAACTTACAGATGAATCTCGGATTTTACTCGTACCTGGAATGGAGAAAGTTACACTTTAAATAACTTATATAGTAGAATTCACACCTATTTCTAGCGTGAAGCATTTCTTGCGTTTCAATAGAAGGGCTGGCACACTTTCACATGAGGCGACCATCATAGTCCTCGGGAGTAGCAACGCATCTGTGATTGAGTTCAGATGGAACCCATGTTCTGTATGTAGTTGATTACAGATGGCATAGCTGTAGCTTTATTAAAAGGAATTTAAAACTGCGGCAGACAGCCAAAAAAGAGAAATAAGTATAAATTTTCTTTGTACGTAAAGGAGGCTCTAGCAAAAAATACTTTCCATTCATCCCACAGTAGGAATGTGTCGTGGGTGCCATGGACATACAAAGATGAATACACAAACACAAAGAACAGAAATCTAAGCTTAGAATTTAGATACCTGTCTGGCCGGGAATCGAACCCGGAACCCACTGCGTGGCAGACCTGTATGGTAACCGCTCAGCCACGTGAGTCGTCAATAAAAAAATAGGTCTGATAGTTTAAATATTTTTTCTTTTGTCGCTTATACCTAGGGGGGGGGGGGAGCGTATGTATGTACGGGTACCGATGTACCGTATCAATACCAAGACAATAATTCTACTTATGTTTCCTAGACACATCGTATTTCTAAGAAATTAAAATGTAATAAAATAAATATTCATAGAAGACTTAATTCGGAGAGCAACTTGTCATTTAAGGAGGATCCCCTTTAATATATGTACCGATTTTTACTGGTCATAGTACTATATCGCCCTTGCAGTAGTAAACATTTGACACAAACACATACATAATAAACGAAATAGAACATTCAATGTCTTACTATGAAAACACATAACGTAAAAAAGTCAGATGTCTTTGTCAAAATACCCGCTATTGCTTTTAATTGCAGCTTAGCTAATTAAACCTCTTTTTGCCTGTAACGGGTGCGTTCAAAATAACTAGAAAATTATTACAATTTGAGAAATATTCGTGCTACTTTGGACACTCTGAAGTTTAGTTTTTTAATTTAGATTACAATCAAATTTCGACCGTTGCGACTTGTGACAACTATTTAAAATTAAATATTACAGTTAATGCAGACAAAGTTACAGGGGTAACTTTAGTAAAAAGGGGTAAATTTAGTTGTATACGTAAGTTTGGATAATTTTCGGTTAGCGAATTCAACGGAGCGGAAAGCTATAAATTTTATACTGAAATTTGTTAAAATTTTAGATCATAAGTCATGAATAACATGACATATTGGTTATGCGGTCTTCGGTGATCGATCTATTCACATTTGCCGCCAAAAAGTCCAAACTTTGGGGAAAGATGGATGCACTTTATACGTGAACTATATTTTGCATTATGTATACGACCTACATGGCGAAGTCTCCGTTCTGACTCACAGTGGATTCCGGGTTCGATCTCCGGAGATCTTCAACCGGAAAATTTAGATATCTATCTAAATTATGAATTTAGATTACGTTTTCGGTCCCGGTGTTTGTATATTTGTCTTTGTGTGTGTCCATGCCACACAGGAATATCATAAAGTGGGGATATGAGTATATGAAGCATTATTTCTTTATAATGCTATGAAGTTGAGTGTTACATTTTACAAAGTTGATATGACACCGTTGTTCGATTTCAGAGGAACCGCCGCAACTACTAATTCTGTCTTATATCAGTAGTTTTAAGAATTAATAATAATTAGCTGAAGTTAATCTCAGATGCGTTGCTACTCCCGAGGACTGTGATGGTCGCCTCATGTGAAAGTCGTCTGCCAACCACACCCTTCTATCGAAACGCAAGAAATGTTTCACGCTTGAAATAGGTGTGGCGGTGGTCCTTCCCCGGTCGAACTACACTTGTTCTACCACATTGAATGACATTTTAACTTCTACGCTAACTAAAGTAGGTATATGAAGCAATCGGACTTAGTCTTTGATGAGCTAAAGATCTATGGACTTGTTTAATTAATTGTGAATGCTTCTATTTTGGGTTTAGATTGCATTTTATCAGACATGCAGTGAATCTTTTAGTCACTGAGTACTAAAAGATGCACTGCATCTAAGCTTGCTATTTATTATAAAAAATAAACTACAAATATTGCTCAAACTGTTCCAGAATATAAAGTATCAAGATAGAAGTTTCATTAAAACGGGATTTTCCTAAAAATATTTCATAGAGTTAAGCGGTATATTTTATGTGGAGAAACAAAGTCGGAGATTTTAATTTCCACTTTATGCTAACGGATCTGTTACGTGAAGCTAACCACTCTTCTTTTCTGGTGTTGGAAAAAGAAGGATGAAAAATTTGAAACATATTTGATCTACTTAATGTTATTTAAAATATTGTAATGTACAATATCTTAACCTGAAATTTACAATATATTTATACAAAATTATATATTACGGAGTGAGGTTGACGTGTGACATCAGGGAGGCCAGGGTCTTCATTATTGTCCTTTCTTGAAGATTTGAAGTAAAACACAGGAGTAAACTTCTTCGATTTATTCACAATTGAGGAGGTCCGATCGCTTCGACGGTTAAACAAGAATCTTTTTCTACCGGCCTTTTTATAACAATGTTTGGTGGTGTGACAATAACAAATTTATGGAGGGTAAACTAAATTACAATTCTAAAAATCATTAAATGTTGCTAATTCAATAAACAAACAATTTTCGATCTTTAAACTAACTAAAATAATTATTATCTGCGACGTGTTTTTCATAAATACGCGGTGTCGCGCCGACATATATTTTTCCAAAGTATTCGTTACGAAAATGTAGATACTCGAGCTACTGCGACTATCTCAAAAAGGCACGATAGGAATTCTATCTTGGCTGTGACCAGGTTTTAGCAGGGAAATATAATTGCTACACTTATTTTTAGAATGAAATAGTACTTGGATTCGGTGGGTAGGTATGGGTATCGGTTCACCGGGGAAGAGCCTAAAAGGGGCGTAGCGCTCGGAGGACTCCGTCTGTGTTCCGTTGTAGATCCTGGAGTTCGACTCGCAGTTCTTAGGGCGGCCACCGGGGGGTTAGTGAGGTAAAATTTCACATAACCCGGCGTTGTTCCCATGGCGTCGGGTACCTTTGAGGGTTTCCCCCGTATAGACGTATGCTTTCAATTAGTTGAACCCAGAAAGTTACCAACATTGACGTTCTGCAACGAGTTGGTCAAGAGCGCACACTCATGCTCACGGTGAAAAGGTGGAAGATTTTCTACCTAGGCCATGTGATTCGACATGAGCGATGCGAGCTGTTCCAACTTATTATTTGATGACCCGCGTGGCGCAGCGGTTACCATACCGGTCTGACACGCAGTGGGTCCCGGGTTCGATTCCCGGCCAGACAAGTATCTGAATGATGAGTTTAGGATCTTTTTCTGGGTCTGGGTGTTTGTGTATTCGTCTTTGTGTGTGTCCATGGCACCCACGACACAGGAGAAAATCCTACTGTGGGGCTATAGGTGTAGAAAGCGTGTGTATTATGATGGGCAAAGTTCCTGGAAGAAGGAAAGTCGGAAGGAGAAAGCAGTCGTGTTTGCGTAACATCAGGGAGTAGACCGGAATAGCTGGTGTGGCTAAGCTTTTCCGCCGAACAAACAATAAGGACGACTTTAACAAGCTGATTGCCAACCTTCAGTAGTTGGATAGGCACCCGAAGAAGAAGAAGAGGCAACCATCTTAGTCTTTCATGAGATATCTTCAACTGAAGCATCTATTTGCAAAGTTTGTTATAAATAATCTATTGGCAGCCACTACCTTCGGATGGTATACACACTCGTCTTCATACATTTTTAATTTTAAAAACGGTGATGCATAAAAGTATCTTAATACATTAAACGAAGCTTACATATTTTGAAAATGCACTCGGATTTCAAAGAGCAATATTCTTAAACCCAAGAAAACGATTTTGTGACAACGTCCACCTAGATCCCACTAACTTATTCTGCGAGAGCATCGTCCATTCTGATTTTAAAGTCTGGATAAGCTTGACAGTATCCAAAGTCATGTATTATGTAATGCTAGAACATTTTTCTACATACTCGTACATAGTGTAACGAAATTCAGTGCAAATGTTGAGCCATTCTGGGAGATCCGACATTGTAATATAAATAAGGTATTTTTATAGAAGATACTTGCGTTATGAGGTTCCTTGCCAAATCTTTTCCGTGAATTGCGTTTACGGAACTTGCGAAAAGCTAGTGACGTAATCGTTCGGTCCCTAAGTATGGGGTAATTACGTTTCCTGAAAACGATTATTGTTTACGTTCCGCGTATGTGATGATGTAGGATAGGTAAATGCTAAAGGCAAGACGGAAACCGGGATTGTTTTAATGAAATGTAATGAACTGTTACGTTTCATGAAAACAATTACTTATTGACGTAATGAAATTGTATTTCATCAACTATAAAAAATGCCTTATTTTTTAAACCAACGCTTAAGGGGTTTGAAAGTTTGTTTTAAACTTTTATGGTAGTTTATGCAAACGAATTCGCGGCCAACCACTTGTAGTCCTATAAAGAGACAGTAATATCCTTTCTAACTTTCTTGTTTATTCAGAGTTGAAGTTATTTCAAGATGCATTATGCAATCCCTTGCTCCCTGTTCTCTTTTGTTTATACTCGCTTATACTAATACCGATGAAGTCTTAAAGCTTTGTAAGAATTGATCGTAAGCTAAGTTAAACGTTACGTGGTTTAAAAATTATCGGTATCAGGGGTAAACCTGTTTCTACCCCATGACAGCAGTGTTACACTTTACCGTGTTCTGGTTTGAATTGTTTACGGATTACTTAAGGGTTTGTAGATTTTCAATTAATTTGGGTATAACATAATGCATTTTTAGGATTCCCCACCCAAGTTTCTATTATTTATATTGTGTATCTTGTATCTTACCGACTTTTTTACTTATTTATTATGATTGTACATATCTATATGCGGAAACTTTTAAATGGCCTTCACTTTATTTTCGTATATATTTGTATGTCTAGCTGTAAGTTTTCCATCATGATATAAAATTAAAAAATAACTAATATTCTATCCTCGGTATAAAATCTCGAAACCACTCAATCGAGAAATCGATCCATACTTTAGTGTCCGTACTTAGCAATAGCTTCACACCTAATTTATCTCCGTAAACAGCCTCGCGGGGGTAATAAAGCGGGGCTTAATGTTGCAATGGGACTATCCAATTCCAATGAAGGTTCATATGATGACATGCTTCGGGATGAGTAAAAATATATTAGACTAATGTTCAGGGGTCGTTGCAGGACATTTTATTTATGTAAATCTTCTTCTTTATTTCTTTATAAAAATGAATGTTTGTCTGTATGTCCTCTATAGAATAATTATACATAAACTATTCATTTGATCATGTGATGACGTTTTGTAAAGTTGTTAGTCATTAGCTCGCGAAGGTTTCTGATGTATTTTTTTTATGATGGCGTAGCAACGCGCCCAGGGTATAGCTAGTGATATATATAAAACCTGTCAAATAGGTGTCTCATTTGTACTATGTATTTTAAATGAATTACATATATCAATTCTAAATAGGGTCAGGAAAATGTTACTTATATAAAGCGTTGTTATGGTTATAAAATCATCATCAGAACTAATGTGTTTCCATCAACAGATTAGGGTTTTTTTTCTTAAAAACACTTTCTACGCTCACAGCCCTACATTAGGATTTTCAACTATATCGTAAACCCAGAATAGAAATCTAAATGTATCAGTCAGATATCAGAATGCCGTCTACGGCGAGTGCCCGTTACATATTAAAATGTACTCCGTTATAATACAATTTAAATGAGTATTAAAAGTTTCGCACAATCGATTAATGTTAAAATAGCTAAAATATGTAGCAAGAATTAAATCATAGGTATAAGCACGATACGCTAATAAAAAGCTTGTAAAAAACCCAGAAACATAAATGATCTACCTAACATGAAATGACAAATTCGTTGTGTCAGAACTTAGCATAGATAAACTCCTCGTTTCCATTTTCCATTATTTATCCGTTGATGCCGAGATCAAAACAAGTCGTGACGCACTTCCGTTTCAATATACAGTGTCAAAAGATATCAAAGGACCTATTCAAATGGGATTATGAACAAAGCACGATTTTCGTATATCTACGTAGACTTTTACAATCAAGTACTCTTACTTTCACGTGCTCCGATGAGTGATGTTTTAGTTTTTTTTCATCCGTCTATCCCTGAAATTTTTAATGTCCACTGGTACTAAAGTAGGTACCTAAAGTCCAAAGTCCACTTAGGTCCCACAATAAGGCGCAAATTCAACCGATCCTGTGCCTTCCAAATTCAGTTTTGTGGAACATGGTGTCTATCTGAAGTCAATCACAGATGTGTTGCTGCTCCCGAGGAATAAGATGGTTGCCCCATATCAAAGTGTGCCGGCGACCACACCCGTCTATCGAAACGCAAGAAATGCTGTAGGTGTGGCGGTCTTTAGTCTTTATTATTTTATGTGTTAAATAAAAATAAACCCACAATGATCTCTGCATGGTAGAGTTATCATTAAAGCTACTACTACATATGACACACGGAGGATCTTGGATCCTCAGCTATAAATCCCAATAATTAAATTGGTGTTGTACTTGCCATTGTCTGATTCCATGGGTTCCATGGAAATAAATCTAAATGTTCTATGGGCGTAGAAATCATTATTAATATTAATTGGAGTCTGTATATGATATCGGATTGGATAAGGAACGGTCCTATCATCAATTATAGCCACGGTAATATCTTTGAGGATTAACGTCAGATAATTAGTAAGATATGATCAATATAGCTATTATAAGTTTTTTATGTGATTGAAGTAGCAAACGAGCATGCTGTCCACTTGATGGTTACTGGTCACTGCCGCCCATGTACATCTGTAAGCAACTTCAAATAGAACATGAGTTCTGTATAACGTACATCACAGATGCGTTGCTACTCCCGAGGACTATGATGGTCACCTTTCTATCGTTCGACGATTGTTCCATCGAAACGCAAGAAATGCTTCACGCTAGAAATAGGTGTGGCGATCGTCCTTACCCGGTCGAAGTACTCTGGTTACCACCTGTTGAACCAGCTATTAATAGAAACGATAGAATGGGAAGTACTGACGACAATTGATTTCTTTAATTACATAAGTAAATTATTTTTCCTTTTGTTAGTAATAGAAAATTAGTAAACTTCACACAAACACACTGTAGGGTTTGTTATAAATTAAACACCGAAAGACTGATAGTAAACGTGTATTGCGCACGAGACATAAAACAGAAGTGGTAAAATATAAAAGACAAAATATTAAATTTTAAAATTAATCGACCAATGACAGAGGGCGGACGATTTAATACAATGGGATGCGTTCGCGCCATTGAAAAGTGGGCGGAGCTAAGTGCGTCCGCCTTATCTCTAAAGTGACGTCACCAAAGATCATACGATCCTTGTGCCTCGTTTGCACGCATTTTATTGTCAGTAACTAGTTGCCACACTACTCCCCCGCTGAGACCGTTACTACGGGCGATAGTATTCCGGGAATCTCACCGTACGCCCGCTTTTCGTTTTCTTTACGGTGGCTTGGTTCTCTTCGGTCAACGGTTTTCCGGTATGTAGTATGGTATCGCCTTCGACATATGCTGGCTTCAAGCGGTCTATTGTAATGCGCTGTGTTACGCCCTTGATGTCAACGTCGAATGTCTTTACGTCGCGCTTCAAGATCTTGTAGGGGCCTGCATATGGTGGTTCCAGTGCTCTCTTCATTGGGCCTGTGCGCACGAAAACGTGACTAGTAGTTTGCAGGTCTTTGGGAACGTAAAAAATTCTGGAACTGCCGTGCCTGGATGCTGGTTGTGGTGTCAATTTGCTGACTTGCGAGCGAAGTCTTTGAGCGATGCAGGTCATGTCCATCTCATCGGTTGGTCGTGAAGTAAAGAACTGTCCAGGCAAACGGAGTGGTTCACCGTAGACTAACTCTGCCGTTGTTGCTTGCAAGTCTTCCTTCCAGGCGCTTCGGATTCCCAGTAGTACCCAAGGCAGTGATTCAATCCAGTTCGATAAAGCGTGACAGGTGATGGCAGACTTTAATTGGCGGTGTAGCCTCTCGACGAGTCCGTTGGCTGCTGGATGATACGATGTTGTGGTATGGTGAGATGAGCCGATCAGCGTAGCCAGCTCTTTAAAAGTGTGCGAGACAAACTGTCTGCCACGATCGGTTGTGATGTGTTCGGGGCAACCGAATCGCGAGATCCATCCATTTATGAGAGCGGCGGCACAGGTCTCGGCAGTAATGTCCTGGAGTGGATATGCCTCAGGCCAACGAGTGAAGCGGTCGACTATCGTGAGACAGTATCTGTAGCCAGAACATAATGGTAAAGGTCCTATTAAATCCAGGTGGATATGTTGGAAGCGACCAGATGGTGATGTGAACGTCGATAGTGGTGCTGACGTGTGACGCGAAATTTTCGAGCGCTGACATTGCTCACATTGCTTAGCCCATTGTCGGCAGTCACGTCTGACGCCGGGCCACACGAAGCGCTCGGTTACCAGCTTGACTGTTGCCTTCGCTCCGGGATGACTCAAGTTGTGTAGTGCGTCAAATACTTGCTTTCGGTACGAAGGGGTAACGTATGGGCGAGGCGTTGGAGTGGAGGTGTCACAGTAAACTTCCAAGTCTTCGTGAGTTTGCAGTTTTTCCAGTTTTAGCGCGCTGCCGTCCTGTAGCAAACTGTGTAACTCACCGTCAGTAGCTTGTTCATTGGCCAGGGAACGGTAGTCTATGGGTTTTGCTATTTCAGATACGCGCGAGAGGGCATCAGCGACAACGTTTTCCTTTCCTGCGACATACCTGATGTCCGTGGTAAACTGGCTGATAAAATCTAGGTAACGGAATTGTCGCGGAGTGCTGTTTTGGCGATGCGTTGTAAAAGCAAAGGTCAGTGGCTTGTGATCCGTTCTGACCGTAAATGGTCTAGCCTCCACCATGAAGCGGAAGTGTTTGATTGCCTCATAAATTGCCAACAGCTCTCGGTCGTATGGGCTGTACTTCTGCTGGCTAGGACTTAGCTTCCTTGAAAAGAATGCCAGTGGTTTCCAGTCTCCATTCTGTCGTTGTTGGAGAACTGCGCCGATTGCTGTGTTTGAAGCATCTGTATATACCGCTAATTCAGCCTTGGGGTCCGGATGAACCAGCATTGCAGTTTCCGACAGACTATTTTTGCAGCGGTTGAACGCTTCCAAAAGTTCTGGAGTCATATTTATCTCCTGAGAACCTTTAGTCTTCGGACCAGAGAGTAACTCGTTGAGCGGAGCTTGAATGGATGCGGCATTTGGTATTAATCGCCGATAAAAATTCAGCATCCCGAGGAATCGTCTCAGGTCCTTGACCGTCTTGGGTGGTGGATATTCCTGAATTGCATTGACTTTGCTTTCCAGCGGCTGAATACCTGCCGCTGACACTTTGTGCCCGAGAAAGTCTATCTCGGATTTCCCAAACACACACTTGCTAGTGTTTATCAGTACACCGTATTCTGCTAGCCTCTCGAACAGTATTCGCAGATGTTGCATATGTTGAGTGCTGTTATTGCTACATACCAAGATATCGTCAATGTATCCAAAACAGAAGTCCAATCCTCGCAGTACCTCGTCCATGAACCTTTGGAAGGTCTGTGCTGCGTTCCTTAGGCCAAAGGTCATGTACGGGAATTCGTAAAGGCCAAATGGTGTGCAGATCGCTGTTTTGGATACGTCTTCTTCAGCCACTGGTATCTGGTTATATGCCTTTATCAAATCAATTGTGGATAAAATAGTGTTACCTGCCAGCTGATGGGTGAAATCATGCAGATGCTTGACGGGGTATCTGTCGGGTATGGTGCGGGCATTCAAAGCTCTGTAATCCCCGCAGGGACGCCAGCCGTCAGTTTTCTTGCGGACCAGATGTAAAGGCGAGGACCACGGGCTATCTGATCTGCGGGCTGTACCATTCTGTAGCATCGCGTCGAATTCCTGCTTCGCTATTTTCAGCCGTTCCGGATCTAGACGACGTGGGCGACCGGATACCGGAGGACCTGGGGTTGTGCGGATGTAGTGCACAGTAGAATGCCTGGTTTCTTTGAGCGCACCAGCTGGACGAGTGACTTCCGGGTATTCCCTTAGTAAGCGATCATAGATGGTACTGTCGATGGTAGTACGGACTGAAGAAATCGCCTCTGATGGTGTCTGGCACAGTGCAGCAACTGTTAGTGCGGTTACGCCGTCTATGAGACGCTGGTTGCGGCAATCGACTAGCAGGTTGTAATGGCCTAGAAAGTCGACTCCGATGATCGGCTTTGAGACATCGGCTACTATGAAGCGCCAAGTGAAGCTGCGTCGAAGTCCTAAATCGATGGTCAGATGGATGTAACCATAGGTACTAATAATTGATCCATTAGCGGCGAATAATTCGTACCTGGTTTTCGTGCGTGGCTCCTGTACGGCGGATCGCGGAAAGACGCACAGGTCCGAACCCGTATCAATGAGATATTGCACCTTCGTTTTGCGGTCCGTGATGAACAGGCGGCTAGTAGTTGCTAGGCAGTCGTTTACCGCCACTAATGGCTGCCGGGGAAGTTTTCCGACTTCTTGAATGTACACGGTTGGGTGCATTTCCTGGCTTGCTCACCAAACCGGTAGTGGTAGAAGCAGTGCGGATGGTTGTCGGGACGCGATCGGGAACGTTTCCTGCAACTTGGGCTCCTCGTTCGTGATCGCGGACGTCTGCGTAGCTCCATGCTCATACGGTCGAGTCGTTTGGTAAGTTCGGCGACCGTCCGGGTCAACGTATCGATGCTACTGTCCGACGATGCTGTTGACGTAGCTACTGCACTGGCACTTGCACTTGCTACTTGCGCTGTCTTTTCTACTAGCATAGTAGACGGGACGATGTCGTTTACTCGGTCTGCCAGCTCAGCGAGGTCTTCTAATGACATCTTGGTTTGCTGAGCTGCAATGCAAGTTTGTAAGTGAGTAGGAAGTCTACTTGCCCACATAGTCCGAATAAATTCTGCTGGAACATTAGCACCGGCCAGGTGTTGAAGGTGCCTAAGGAATTGCGTAGGCTTCCTGTCTCCCATCTCCTCGTGCATCAGGAGCTGCTTGATTTTCCTCTCCTGTGATGCTGACAGTCTTCGCACCAGTTCCGATTTAAGGGTCTCGTACTTGTTGGTTGGCGGCGGGCTGACAATCAGGTCTCTTACTTCTGCTGCATGATGCGGCTCCAGCTGTGCGAGCACGTAGTAAAACTTCGTGGCTTCTGCCGTAATGCCGGATAACAGGAACTGCCCCTCCAGTTGCGCGAACCACAGCTCCGGGTCATCAGGGTTGAACGGAGGTGATTTGACTCCTACGCGGCAGGACTCCCCTAGGTGCTTATCCTCGTTCAGCGACATGTTCGAGTCGGTGGTCACCAGTGTAGGGTTTGTTATAAATTAAACACCGAAAGACTGATAGTAAACGTGTATTGCGCACGAGACATAAAACAGAAGTGGTAAAATATAAAAGACAAAATATTAAATTTTAAAATTAATCGACCAATGACAGAGGGCGGACGATTTAATACAATGGGATGCGTTCGCGCCATTGAAAAGTGGGCGGAGCTAAGTGCGTCCGCCTTATCTCTAAAGTGACGTCACCAAAGATCATACGATCCTTGTGCCTCGTTTGCACGCATTTTATTGTCAGTAACTAGTTGCCACAACACCTTTAAAAACTTATTTAATGAATTATCACGTTTTTATCGCCGTTGGTGCAAGTTATATTTTTATTTATAAACACTTAATAATAAAAGTTAGATGTCCTGCTTGAAATTTGAATCTCGGAAAGTCACTGTGTGAGACGAATGTGATACGACTAAATTATCATTGCTAGTACTGCTTACAAAAAAAGTACTTACAGACTTTACTCAGAACAAATTATATTGGGAATAATTTATGTGAATTGGTGACAAAAAATTGCATTTCTAAGAAAAAGTGTTATAAAGTTAAGCGAGCATTTGGACTTTTGGAGACCATTAAAAGTTTGCCTGTTACCTGTAAAATATTCAAATAGTTGTGACTGAGTAAAGTTTTAAATTTGCTAGTAAATTTTATAGTCCTTTGGATTTCTACTGAGATAATATTAATAC
Organism: Spicauda simplicius; assembly: GCA_949699795.1. Taxonomy (NCBI): domain Eukaryota; kingdom Metazoa; phylum Arthropoda; class Insecta; order Lepidoptera; family Hesperiidae; genus Spicauda; species Spicauda simplicius. The sequence continues at coordinate 13,383,608 of OX453075.1, read as the reverse complement.
TTATTGATCGTATGACCTGAGATCATAAGGGTGATCTGAGTGCAATGACACAAGGGCACATTCAAAATTATAGTTTTAAAGCCGGGAATAAATCTATTAAAACGTTTATGAGAATGTAGTAAGTAACAAATTAGTACTTTTTATATGTTTTCAAACGTAACGAGTACTCACGATAAGTGAATTTTTAATTCTTTTTGCCAATAATTCGAGAGATTTGCAAGAATCGTGGTCATGGCGAAACTGCGGTAGCGGGAAGAACCTGTTGACAAGCACGAGTGGGAGAATAACCTATATGTACCTTACGGCTAGCCCATTTTTCGTTATTAAACCCCGAAGCCAAAAGAGGGGGGTTTGTCTGGTATGTCTCTCTGTCTGTCTATGGCACTACTACACAGGTGAACCAACTTGAGTTCGTTTTATTTTGTTAGAAAGCATTTTTTTCCGGTGGTAGTTCTTAAACATGTTTTATTACATAAATATTCTTTCTTATTTCTGTCTACTTATATTGTATACTTAATTCATACTTGACTCGAAATAGATGCTATTAATCTTAATCCATCGTCCTCTATATTTGTGTCAGTAGTCTCCACAGTCAATATTCTAATTTCACACATGCATACCTTGTCTGTAAGCCTTTGTGATCCAGGGAGACTGAATATGTAACACCGGAGCTGATTACACAGATACACGCGTCCCTTGTGTAATCATCTTAAGTTCTTTAGCGACTTGTGAAAGTATGAACTTTTAAGCGGCTTGTGACTGCGCATTTAAATTGATATGGGATTTTAAAAAAGTATTATTTATTTTTTTGATGATTATTTTAAAAAAAAAGTAACAAAAGAACGAGCAGTCCACCAGATGGAAAGTGGTTATTGCATGAGTAATAACTAGAGATGTACCCAATAGTGGTTTCACCGAATAACCGAATATCGAATATTATTCGGTTTAACTTTTACCGAACCGAATATTTGGCCAAAATATTCGGTTTACCATTTCTTAAGGAATATATTCTTTAAGGAACAACTGCGAAAGTATGTATATAAAAAATCAATGTTGATTTGAGAATTAAAAAAAATTTTTGAAGTGAAACTTCTTTAGGCGCATGAGGGTAAATTTTTTACAGATGAAACGTCACGCCGGTATGCAACGGAAGTGTCGGAAAAGAGAGAGAATGAGAAAATGAGAATTTGATTGAGGTTTCAAAAATTTTGATTTGAAGTTTATTTTTTTATATTATTGGCTTAATTAAACACTCTCTTCATAGGATTTATTTTACTTATAACATAAATCTTACGTATAGCCAAGAAAATAGAAATACTCGAACCGAATAATTCGGCCGAATACGAATACTGAAAATGATGCCGAACACGCCAAATACCGAATAACAACCGAATATTCGGCGCATCTCTAGTAATAACCTTCCTTTATCGAAGAACAGGGGTTTAATCTGCAGTCGATCACAGATGCATTGCTTCTCACGAGTATTAAGATTATCGCTTCATATGTATATATATCAAAGAGACAGCAACCATACAATTTCATTCATCAATTTCAATCACACATGCTAGAAATAGATGTGGCTGTGGTACCCGCTGGTACAGGTGAAAGCTGTTGTTTTTTATAATAAAACAGTCATTTGTATGTTTTGTGGTGTATCATTATTCATTCAAGGCATTACTAACATGGTTTAAACGATTTTAAGCAAGAAATATCACTAGTTACACAGTACAAATCAAAGTCGTTTCCTGCTGTCTGTCCCTATGTAAGCTTAGATATTTAAATCTACGCTATGGATTGTAATGAAGTTTTTTTAATAGATAGAGTGATTCAAGATGAAGGCTTTTAGGTATAATACATGTATAATATAGTGGAGGAACACTGATAATTTTAGATTTTTGACTTTTAGGCGGAACGAAGTTCGTCGGGTTGACTAGTTACGTATAAAGTAAGAAGAAAGAAGAAAAAAAAACCCTGTAGACTCTGATATTTCTTATTCTCTGAGTCATCTAGAGTTACATCCAACCATTCTTGAATTTTTTACTTCATCACTCCTATAGATTTTGAACGAGCCTGATGAAGAATTAATCATATTTGTAACTTCTCAGTTAAATACTTGCATAATCTTCATATTACATACACATAATGTACTAAGATTTTTGTACCCTCTTCCCGCGAGAAAAACAACATTTTAAAATTGTTTCAATGGATAATACGGTTAAATTTAACGAGGAAGAATTTCCGCGCAAATCTAATACTTCTTTGATGGACGTACAATTCATAAGTGGACTGAAGTATGATACTTAAAAGTTTGGAACAAACTTCGTAGATGTGTACAGAACCAAGGTGTGAACTTGGTTTGACAAATATCGATTGGTTCTTCCAGGTGCGTCCCAAATATGCCACTAACAAGGATGAACACTAGTGCTGTAGCGAACGTTCGCTTTCGTATTCGCGAGTATTCGCTTCATTGTGCGAATGTTTTGAGAATATAGAATTTCAATTTAACGGTAAAAAAGGCTAAATCTATAAAAAAATTTGACGATACAAAAAAGATTGCTAAATCGACACAAATTTGAGTCGAACTGCAGTTTGACGACCAAATAAAGGTCACCAAATCTACATTCTACCATACACCAACTATATTATATGCAACTATATTTTATGCTGGTTAATAATATGGGTAGAAGCAAATTTTCAGGGAGGTGTCCTGAAAATAAAACTAGCAACGCCAATGTTGGCCTACTAATAATAAAAAAATGAAAATTAGTCGCAAATGTAAAACATTCGTTACATCACTAATGAACACTAAAGGATGAACATCCAAGAATGAGAATAAAAATTTATAGATATTGCTTCAGGATATACAATACTTTTGTATACCCGTACCCGTATTATTTATTGTAAACACGCTCTTACCCAGGCGTTAGAAAATTGCAAGTCTAACAACAGCGAGGTTTTAAATTGTACATCTCCCGCGGGTGAACGCTTAACTTTTATAAATTAGTTGTAAACTCGATACGAACTCTCGTTATAGAAGATCAGAGACAGGAAACTAGGACGAAAGTGTAGTTTGTGATGAGATAACCAACAATCAGGGTCGTGATTCTGCGATGGTTCTACAATGTTGATGAGGCATTTATAAAATGTAATGATAGCTAACTTGATCTTTTGTCTTTGTTTTCCGGGAACAGATAGGCTTGCGGCATTGAAGTGAAATGAAATTGAAGAAAAAATAATGTAACTGACAATTTGTAAGTGCCTCCGTAGGCCTATACAAAATAAAGACATTTATTTTGTATACTACGGAGGCACTTACAAATTGTCAGTTACATTTTTTTTCTTACCCTACTACCGGATCGGAATACGACCTCAACTGAGAAGATCCGGCAAGAAACTCAGCGGAATTGTCTTTTCTGTTAATTATATCTATTTTTTAAACATAATTACAATCATGTTTTTTTACATGGTAATGAAAGGTAGCGTATCTTACCCATTGCCATTGGCCCTGCCTGTCGTAAAAGGCCACTAAAACAGGGCTTTTGGGGTTGCAGGAGTCCATGCTCGAACCACTCGAACCACCTCGAGAAGGACAATGATATGTGTGAAGCCATACCGTCGTCAACACCCGTCGCTGTGGTGGTATGCGTTCCAATGGAGATCCCGGAGGCGTCGCCGCACCGAGGACGGCCATCGGGGGTTTTAGTGAGTAAGAATTCCATCTAATCTGTCCCTTGAATGGCTATCCGTCGGTAACGGATAGCTTTTCAAGGTTTTCCCGACGACTAAGAGACTTTTTTGCTTCCATAAAAAAATGGCCAGTGTAATTGAGCTATACCTAACTGATTTATTACTGACGCTATAACTCCTATAGCGTGGGCTATTGACCTACTTAAGCTTTGGATATTCGTAACGCCACGACTATTTCTTTAATACATACATATATTCCTTGATCATGAATATTATATAAGTTACCAAGCGCGTTATTTCCCGCTAGTAATAATGACGCGTATTAGTTAAATTAACCGAAGCGGCACGAAGGCTCTATTTCCGAGTTTAATCTACGCATAACATCTTCCAAGTTACGCTAGTCATTTGAATATTATCATTACCTTTACGTTTATGCTAAAAGCATCCGTAACCTTCGCTCGTGTAATTTAAGTAGGCATATGTGACTGCTTAAGGCAAATGTTGTGAAATTAAGGAGCAAAATATTTGTGAAATTTTTGGTACAAAATATTTTGGATTAATAAACTTTGGCAATACCGAAACTTTAGTGACTTACGGTTCCGTACTCAAAGGGTAAAAACGGAACATTATCACCTAGACTTTGCTGTGCGTCCGTCTGTCCATCATCAGGCTCTATTTTTTATATAAGACGACCATCTTAGTCCTCGGGAGTAGCGACGCATCTGTGATTGACTTCAGATAATCCCATGTTCTGTATGAAGTTGCTTACAGATGTCCATGGGCGGTAGTGACCACTTACCATCAGGTTGACTGCATGTTCGTTTGCTACTTCGATCTTTTAAAAAAAAACGTGATCGCTAGGTGCTTGTTTACTCGTCTTTGTGTGTGTCTATGGCACCTACGACACAGGAGGAAATCCTACTGTTGGGCTAAGAGTGTAGAAGGCGTTTTACGTTTTTTAATATTATTTTGTTATTAGTTCCACTAGACTTGTGAACAGCGTAAATAATTTGGCAAAATTAACACAACATCTTTGTAATTATGTTAGCGTTTAGTATGCATTTTAATTAGCACACGCGGATGAGTGCGTACTCATTTCGTAGCGTCGTGGCTAGGTGCCAACGACCTAGCTAAGCAACTAAAATATACATTTTACTCTTATTTTCTACTAATGCTATGCTTTTACTTAAATATTATAAGGGTGGTAAATTTTTTCGTGTTTTAATTCCATAGAACTCACCACATAACTCAAAGTCAAGAACCAAAGAGGATTTCTTGTCCCTTTCATAATGTATACATATATATTTTTAAAATATTGAAAACGTATGCATTTGTGTATTTATTGATATTTACTTTATCTTGTGCACGACGCTAGCTTTGCTAGGAATAGGTTCTGATAACCTTTTCCTCCTCTCAGGCTGCTGGAAGAAATTTCATTTTAAATTAGTAGCCCTATGTAATTTTGTAAATCTATGATTTCTGTAATGTCACTGTGTACTTTGTCACTGTGCGCAAAAAATAAATAACTTCTGGTTAACGACAATGTTAACTGCTGTGTTCTGATTTGAAAGTTATGGTTAAAGACTACACGAATGTGTTCAAGTCGGATTCTATTCTTACTCTAGCATCATTTTTATCTCCTTTCAATGTACCGTTGCGGGTCGAACCTCCCGTTGAGTTGTTGTTGTTGAGGCATCCCAGGCCTGAGGTATCAATTGAATCAGCATAATAGCCCTACCACCATTAAGCTACTTGCTTGCATGTGGGATTTTGATTTTTTCCACCAATTTGCAGTTGGCCAACGCAGTGGACCTATAACTCTCTCATTCCAAGAGAAGACCCGTGCCCAGCTGTACGACAATAATGGATTGACGATATAATGTACCGTTTGGTCATAATCATCATTACTGCTAATTGTCCTATTACTCGAGTATTCCAGTAGAAAGAAGGGTTTGGCCGTTTTCCCTCACATTTACCACGTGCAAAGCGATAGTTTTCACATTTTCAAACATTTTTAAGAACAGTCATTTTTGTATGATCGTCCTATTCCTTGTAAGAAGCAAGGCATCTGTTACTGAGTTTAATGTTTTGATAGAGAGAATCTTTTTTCTATATAAAATTGCTTATAGATGTTTATGAAAGGGTTTTCAAATCAGGTGGACTTAAACTCCGGGAACTCCTACTGAATGTATCCGAAGTTTTTAATTGCGGTGCCCTGGAGGGAATCTTCTCAGTGAAAGCATTCCCTTATCCACCATTAACAGACCATCGCGACTATATATACCATAACCTCATACACAACCTGGCACCATTAAACTTTTACGAAAGAAAGTTAAAAACTAATATGTTTCTCAAAAGCCTCAGTGGGGCGGCACGAGAATACAGTAAAACAAAGTTACACGAAATAAAGTTTACCTGCAAGAAATTCAAAGTTCGGGAGTAATTTATGCTTCCCTAAAATAATTTATTGGTTGCGGAGAGGATGAAGTTGTCATGTTACGGAACTGGGCGAAGGTGTGAAGTCTAAAGTTACTTGATGAGGGCCTTTGTTTGAGTTTATCTCGGTGCGTAAGTAAATGTAATTAAACCACAGCAACCCTTTTTATTTGTCATTGCCATTTGCAGACGTTTTTTCATCACTGACGCAGGTCCAAAAGAGGTCTCGTTTCCTTGTATCGTCGCCAACTCATTACTGTCCCGCTAGGCACGGGTCTTTTCTCAGAATGAGAGAGTTTTAGGCCCTAGTCTACCGCGCTGGCCAAGTGCGAATTGGTAGACTTCACACACCTCTGAGAACGTTTTTTGTTTTTAGAGAATTCTCGGGTGTGCAGGTTTCCTCGCGATTACGCAAACAAAAAAGGTTTTCTAGCGATGTTTTTCTTCGTCGTACAGCAGTGTTAATTAATTTTCTAATACGCACATAATTTTAGTGGTACCTGCCTGAGATTTGAACCTCGGACCTCCCGATCGATAGAGCAAGTTTTGACCATGAACTTCTCATCACCTTGTATTACACATGGTACATTATTTTAAAACACTATTGTGTAATGCAAATTTATGCTTCCCTAAAATAATTTATTGGTTGCGGAGAGGATGAAGTTGTCATGTTACGGAACTGGGCGAAGGTGTGAAGTCTAAAGTTACTTGATGAGGGCCTTTGTTTGAGTTTAGCTCGGTGCGTAAGTAAATGTAATTAAACCGCAGCAACCCTTTTTATTTGTCATTGCCATTTGCAGACTTTTTTTCATCACTGACGTAGGTCCAAAAGAGGTCTCGTTTCCTTGTATCGTCGCCAACTCATTACTGTCCCGCTAGGCACGGGTCTTTTCTCAGAATGAGAGAGTTTTAGGCCCTAGTCTACCGCTCTGGCCTAGTGTGAATTGGTGGATTTCACACACCTCTGAGAACTTTTTTGTTTTTAAAGAACTCTCGGGTGTGCAGGTTTCCTCGCGATTACGTTTTCCTTTGCCGCAAAGCAGTGATAATTAATTATCTAATACGCACATAATTTTAGTGGTACATACCTGCCTGTGATTTGAACCTCGGACCTCCCGATCGATAGAGCAAGTTTCCACCATCCACTTCTCATAACCTCGTATCACACATGGTACATTATTTTAAATCACTTTATTGTGTAATGGGTACACACGATATGCGGTTTTTGAATACTTTTTGCCGATATCAATGCGATAAATAAAAATGCATGGTTTTACAATAAATTAATTCCACAGCTTAATTTCATCATTTTAACCTTTACGCGAATTTAATGTCTTAAATTTGAAGGCTTACTTACTAAGTCGTCGGCTCTGTGAAGCTATAATAAGCTATAAATAATATAAAATAACAAAGTTGAACGTAATGAAACTTAATACTCATTCAAGCGTTTCGTTGTTTGTCGTCCGCCATTAGATTTATTGGCCGGCGGATCCGCCAAATTTTACGCTTTGTTTCGTCAAGCTTAACGGTTCCCTAAGTTATTGCAGGAACGGCAGTAACTCATAATAATCTGTAGCTATCTGCAGATGAGAATATTTCATCCCTAAAACAATTGTTTGCGATATTTATTGTGGGTTGGTTTTATCGTTGGAATTAATGCTATTTGAATAGATAAGAGTTTAATATGTTTGAATCGTTAACTTTTAGGTGTACTGATATGTCTGAGGGATTATCGGTTTGGTATTATTTTGGTAGGCTGTAGAACGAGTAAGGTTTGAACGTGGAAGTTCTATTGTTCCGCCTATTTCTAGCGTGAAGTTCTTGTATTGCAATTCTTGCGTTTCGGTAAAAGGGTGTAGTGGCCAGCTTAATACAGAAAAAGGATTCTATCTGGAGTCAATACCATTTGGGATTGTCTCCAGTCCAGTCGTCAAGTTATCAAGCATTGCGTTAGTACGAGTAAGGTTTGATCGTGGAGGTTTTACTGTTTTGCCTATTTCTAGCATGAAGTTTCTGTATTGCGTTTCGGTAATAGGGTGTAGTGACCAGCTTTTAGCACCTTAATACAGAAAAAGTATTTTATCTGGAGTCAACCCCATTTGGGATTATCTCCAGTCAAGACGTCAAGTCGTCAAGCGTTGCGTCTCCCAAGGACAAAGTGTTTCCTCCATACAAAAGTTTAACAGACACCACACTCTTCCATCGAAATGCAAGAATTGATTCACGCTAGGAATAAAAGTGGCAGCGGTACCTCCCCGGTCAAACCGTGACATAAATAAAAATATTTGCAATTGCACTTAAATATAATATTAAAAAGGCCAAAAAAAAATTACAAAATAAAAAAGCAAAATATTTAAAAGGCACGAGAGTTAAAAAGGAAATTTGGCTGAAACAATGAATTTAACGGGACAATATTTTATGCAATCGGATTACGTTATTTAGCTTTTACACTACAAATAAGATCGTATCTCGTGATTTAAGCGTTTGATGTCTAGAGCCAGCAAATCAGATAACAGAATGGATAGTGACTGAGGGAAAGTAAATAAAATTATGCGCTGCGTCAAAGGGTTCTCGACAATGCGCAAGACGCAATATTGGCTTTAATGAACTATTAAAGAGTGGTAGAAAGTGTAGTTTTTAAAGAATTTGCTTGAGATGAAAATCTGTTTATTCGTTCTATTTCTTAGTTGATACACGCTGTCTACACTCATAGCCCCACACTAGGATTTTCTCCTGTGTCGAGGGTCCCATGGACACACACAAGACGAATACGTAAACACCCAGACCCAGAACAGGAATCTAAACACATCATTCAGATACCTGTCTAGCCGGGAATCGAACCCGGAACCCATTGCGCGTCAGACCGGTATGGCAACCACTCGACCACGTGGGTCGTCATGATACAGAATGAAAAGTAAGTTTGTTTATTCTACTCCTACAGAAAATCCTACTAATATTATAAATGCGAAAGTTTGTGAGGATGTATGTGTGTTTGTTATTCTTTCACGCAAAAACTACTGAACGGATTTGGTTGAAACTTTACAGTAGTATAGGTTATACATCAGAATAACACATGGACTATAATTTATACCGATTTTTTTGTAATAAGGTTATACTATAACGAGAAATATCAGATTAGTCGCAAAAAAAGTTGTCCTCTGAGAGCTATCTTCGCGTACGCTGCCAAAACCGTTAAAGATATCCAAATATAATGTATGGTGGGATTGTTTGGCTCACATAGATCTAAATAAAAGTCCGCGACAGCATATATCTATATTTTATGTATAACCCACAATAACTCTTTTTATACTTTGAAAATTTTAAAAATATGAAGTTGATGTTTCCATGGGTTTTATACAAACTAAATATTAATCCTTATCAAAATAAATGATTTCAAAAAATCAAGCATCTAATACAGATTAAATCTACTTTTTACACCATGTAAATTGGATAAGTAGTTGTGAAGATATTACGAGTATAACATATTGCGTACTCAATTGATTGACCGGCAGTACGCGCCGTGCGCCGCCGCCGTATACAACGAAGTTCTATGAAATTAATATTTAAATGGTTATAAATCACGGAGCAAAATGGGAAAGGTCGATGTGAATGACGTCCCTGTAGTTCCGGGATCAGAATAAGGCTACGGTATCCCCTGTCTATAGTAAGAGGCGACTAAAAGGGGACTTTCGGGGTTGCGGGCGGCTAGACTGGGAGCTCGAAACACCCAGTCCGCAACTTCGGGAAAGATGTCAGCATGTGTGGTCGCATGCTGTCGTGAGAGCCAGGATGCAAGGAGCTTGAACAGTCCAGCCAGGCGATCCCGGGAAGGATGGTGGTATACGTGTGGTCGCATATCGTGGTAAAGACTAGATGGAGTGGTGGGCCCAGCCGCTCACTTGGGAGGAGCCCGATGGGGCAATGCACTCAGAGGACTGCAGTTGCGTTCCTTTGAAGATCCCGGAATCCTGGTGCGATAAGAATCCCACATAACCCTGCGTCGCTCCCACGGCTTATGGTACCTTTTCAAGGTTTCCCCCTCGACAAAAAAAAGGTCAATAAGAATGAAACAGTGGAAAAGGTTAGATATGTCATTCAATCGTCATCGACCTTTTAATGTTACACAACTCGGCACATAAGTCAGATTAGCAGTAGTTTAGGTCGTAGTTGACCACGCTAGCCAACTGCGCGTTGGTAACCGTCACGCGTTTTGAGACCCTTTCTTAAAACTTTTAATTTCAGAATAAGTATTAATATCCGTTGTCGACAAAACTAATTCAAATTAATATACGTGCCTGTGATTTGAAATTTGAACACACAGATTTAGGAAGTAGGGCAAGCGTTCAATCTGAAGTCAATCACAGATGCGTTGCTACTCTCGAGGACTTTGATGATCGCCTCATATAAAAGCGAGCCGGCAGCCACACCCTTCTCATGAAACACAAGAACTGCTTCACGGTAGAAATAGGTGCGGCGGTGATAACTCCCTGGTTGAACCATTGCTCTACCATCTTGCAAACTTTATGTGGCAGACTAAATTCCACGCGAGCGAAGCCGCGGGCAAAAGCTAGTAGTATATATAATTTAGTTCACGCTGGGCATGTATCGTTTATAGTGTTCGGTACCAAGAGGGTATAAACGGACACCTATTAAGACTCCGTTGTCCGTCTGTCTGTCTAACACCAGGCTGTATTTCATGTACCGTAATAGCTAGACAGTAAATAAATCACGGATGATGTATTTCTGTCGCCGTTATAACATACTAAAAACAGACTAACATTAATATTTAAGGGGAGCTCCCATGCAACAAACACGATTTTTGTCGAATTATAGATGATGGTACGGAACCGTTTGTGCGCGCGTTCTACTCGCACTTAGTCGGTTTTTATATTATGTAATGAAGACTAAGTTTACATTAAGTGTAGACTGTTTCTCTATATGCATATAATCTTTTATTTATTTTTTATTTATTTAAACTTTTGAAACACCTTATACTAAGGGTTACAAGGGTGAACTTAATGCCTAATGGCATTCTCTGCCAGTCAACCCTGGGCGATGGCGATAATTTGTGGTAGGCATATAAATGTTATAAAAGGAAATTTTGCTAAAGTAATCATTCTTTTAAAATATAAAACAAATATATATACATATATATATATATATATATATATATATATATATATATATAAATATATTTTAATATTGTTATAAGTAATAATTCCTTACGAATTCTGTATAAAAATACATTTGTACTGAAATCGAAGCTAAACCAGCAGCTTAAGAGGTTAAACACCGTTCAGATGTCCCCGCTGTTAACATGCACACTATAAATAAGATTTGCTCAGAGATTTATTTGCAACCCTGCTGTTTCCCAGTTCGCAATGGATAGTGACTGGGATAAAGTAAATACACAAAGCAAATAAATGATCCCCGCGGCGTCAAAGGGCTGAACCCTGCGAGGCAAAGCTTCATGACAATTGCGACTTGTAACCTTTGAATGTGATTTGTATGTATGAAGGATAGGGTTGTTGATTGATCGCTTAACTAACTTTTGTGCGAAAGCTGTTTGTAGAATAAGTGAAGATGTGGGTAAAGTGGACTGAATAAACGTTTAAACTACATTTGTGTGGCTTAAAGATACTTTATACTAAAATTATAAAGGCGAACGTGTGTGAGTGTGTATGTTTGTTACTTCTTCACGTCTAAACGGCTGGAGCGATTTTCATAAATGTTGGTAGGGAGTTATAGAGTTATAGAGGATATAGGATTTACATATATTTACATATTTACATATACAAATACTTTTTACTGTGGGAAAATGTCTTATTCCCACGGGACAGTCGATACATCGATTTTTTCGACGCAGGCGAAACTGCGGGATTCAGCTAGTAAGGTATAATACTTAAAGGTAGAATATATATCTTTTTTTTTAGGTAAAACGATAGTATAAGAGGATTTGTATAGGTAAGATACCTCAATGGTAGAATAAGAGGATATGTTTTGGTTTCATCGGCATTATTTGAGTTTGGTCCGATCTTTGCGCTCAGGAGTAGCAACGCGTCTGTGATTCATTTTAGATAGAGCCTTTCAAGGCAGCAATAGCCATATAATACCATTACTCGTTGACTACTTAAATCTTATAAAAAACTATTATTATTTGTAAGCAGAGCAGTGATAGCATAGCAATGGTTGAAACTTGTCCTCTCGATCGGGAGGTCCGACGTTCAAACCCACCACAGATTTTTCTAAAATTAGGTGCGTATTAAAAATCACCTATCGCTGCTTTTCAGTAGAGGAAAACATCGTGAGAAAACCTACACACCTGAGAGTTCTTAAAAAAGTTCTCGGAGGTATGTAAAGTCCACCAATTTGCACTTGGCCAGCGCGGTGTACTGTGGCCTGAAACTCTCTCATTCTGATAGAAGATACGTGCCCAGCAGTGGTTCAACAATGGGTTGAAGAGATTTATTTCTAAGACATTTAATTTCTATCTTATCAGCTACCAATAATGATACTTAATCATTAAAATAAAGAATATATAAAGTAAATAAATGATCTTCGTGATAAATATATTCAACCCTGCGCCAGAGACAGAGCTGGCTTCATGACAAATATCCGCTTGAATGTGATTTGTATGTATGAAGAATCGGGCTGTTGATTGATTGTCTACTAACGATAGTTGGCATGATTTATTTCATAGTAAGACGACCGCAATTCCATCGATTTGTTTAATTTGCTTTTGTATGTAAATAAATAAAATTATTTCTATGTATAATAACTGTTTTCCAAGGTTTTTAAAACGTATGACTACCGAAATATTTAATAATAATAAATAAAAATATGATTGAAAAAAAGTAGAGAAATATTATGAGCGATAGCACTGATGAATATAAAATGTACTAAATGTATTATTAAAATGTTAAAGTCCTCAAAATGTTAAGTGGGCGACGGCAGGACCCCTTAATTACTGAACTTGTAATAGTAGCATTACGCGCACTTTATTCTAAACTAGTTGACCCGGCGAACTTTGTACCGCCTAAAAGTCAAAAATCTAAAATTATCAGTGTTTCTCCACTATATCTTGCATCTTTTATACGTATACTTTCCTCTTGATTTACTCTATATATTAAAAAACAGCACTAAAATCCGTAGCGTAGTTTTAAAGATCTAAGCATATATACACTTTCACACGAGGCGACCACCATAGTCCTCGGGAGTAGCAACGCATTTATGATTCAGATGGAACCCATGTATGAAGTTGATTACAGATGTCCATGAGCTGCAGTGACCACTCACTATCAGGTGGACTGCATGCTCGTTTGCTACTTCAGTTGCAGTGACCATTTTAAAATTAAAAATATAAATGTTCATTTGCTACCTCAATTTAAAAAAAGCAATATAAAAAGCAAAATATTACGCAAGTAAAACATTACCGAAATACTTATGCGGTGCGAAAAGGCTCTCAGACCGAAAAAGCCGGTAAATCTGTTCGGCCTAGTTCAGGCCATATAAAGCTCGCTCCATTACTCATGGCCGAGACCGAAGCTTAAAAGTTGCCAAGCAATTATTTCAAGTTACATAAGTATTAAACGTTGTACTATTGTGGGTTCGTACGTCCGAGGAATATGAGTTTCTTTTAAGTCAGAATGAGTGATAGTTTTGACCGTGAGCTTTATTGGGCGGTTGGATAAATCGCGGCGGTTGGAAGAACCGACTTCAAATGTATTTTTTTATGTACACGATACGTTACGACAATGGTTAGAAAATTACTAAATATACCTATATGGAAATGCATTAAATAATTATTATGAAAGTGGTGCAGATAAAAACTTACATAATTATGAGTTACATAAGCACAGTTTTCATGCGTTTTTTTATGTCATCATCAACCCATTATTGTTCCACTGCTGGGTACGGGTCTTCTCTCGGGATGACAGATTTTTAGACCTTAGTCCACCGCGCTGGCCAAGTGCGAAATGGTTTTTTATGTACTGAGGTAATAATCTTCATCATAGTTGGCTTCTTTTATTTCTTTCATTTTTACCCGAATTACATCCGTTATATAAAATTAATTGATTTAATAACGTTTTCTTTAATTCTCATTTAATTATATTTTCGATTTTATTATTTTTTACGAAGTAGTTGTTTATCAAAAGTATTATATTTCGAGTTTTTTCTTTATAAAAGTGGTTATAGTTTCATTGTTTTAATTAACTGTATTGTTCTATATGGTCTGTTAACTATAAAAAAATATTGTTATCCACTTTATTAGACATCTTAAGGACAATAAAACGACTGAAAGTAACAAACAATATCTAAAGGTAAATCCGCAATATTTTGAGAATTGTAAATTATGCTCTACTCTCTTTTTATTAAAAAAGGGATATCAGGCTAGCAGTGAGTTTGTAATGGAATAATAATGATATAACATCGTAGATGAAGCTACGATGTTATATCATATTCTAGCTTGTACAATAAAGCTTTACTAAAATAAGAAAGCAACATAAATGTAGTAGTTTGTGGTTAAAATGCACTTTGTTGTATTATGCTACACCGGTGGCAATGGAGGAACTTGGGCTCACGCGGTAATGGGTTTGCTACAACAACAAAAAACAGTTTGTTAAAACATCGCTGTACTTTTTACTTAGCTCAGTTTCACCTGCACTGTGGTATAATGTGTTCATTCGAGTTGTATTTTATTATTATACTAGTTAACCCGGCGAACTTCATTCCGCCTAAAAGTAGAAAATATTAAATTATCAGTGTATCTTCACTATATTATACATGTATTATTTATAAAAATCTTCCCACTCTATCTATTAAAAAAACTGCATTAAAATCCGTAGCGTAGTTTTAAAGATCTAAGCATACATAGGGAAAGACAGCAAGAAGCGACTTTTCTTTTATACTATGGAGTGGTTTAGCTTTATTATGTTTTAAAATAATAGTAATAGCGTTTAGGGTTTGAATTCTGCCAACCTATCTGTGACAAATGACAAAACAATAAGCTAAGCAACGATAAAGCTCATTCAAAGTTACATGTAAGTTGTCGCAACCACGAAAAGATAATATTGCAAGGATACCTAGACGGCCAAAAATACTCTATCTCAAACGTGTGTGAGGTCAATCAACACGCAAGTGATCAACGTGGCGAACTATGGACTAAACTCATTCATTTCGTAAAGAAGTATTTGATGGCAGACACTATTATGAAATTATGATGATACAATTTAAAGCATACCTGTAACTAGCATGTAGTTGTAAAATAAAGCTGTAATAAAACAAGGAGGTAAAGTAAATGCAGTAGTTTGTGGTTAAAATGGGCTTTGTTGTATTATGCATCGCCGGTGACAATAGAGGAACTTGGGCTCACGCGGTAATGGGCTTGCTACAACAACAAAAAGCAGTTTGTTAAAACATTGCTGTACTTTTTATTTAGCTCAGTTTTACTGGACTGTGGTATAATGTGTTAATTCAAATTGTATTTTATTATTATATTTAGCTTTATTATGTTTTAAAATAATAGTAATAGCATTTAGGGTTTGAATTCTGCTAACGTGTTTGTGACAAATGACAAAATAATAAGCTAAGCAAACATTGCTTCACATTCATGCAGTAGTTTGTGGTAAAAATGCATCTTTGTTGTATTATGCTACACCGGTGGCAATGGAGGAACTTCGACTCGCAGGGTAATGGGTTTGCTACAACAACAAAAAGCATTTTGTTAAAACATTGCTGTACTTTTTGCTTCGTTCAGTTTTACCTGCACTGTTGTATAAAGTGTTATTTTATGTAACATTTTGAGTTTTAGAGACGTATTTGAGATAAATTCATAAATGTAGTAATTATGTATATCTAACAGAATCATAACCAGTTCCTACTGCAAAAAAATACTATGAAGATACCTGCATAGCTAAAGATACTCTATAGAGATAAAAATTGTGTGTGAAGTCTATCGTAAGTGGTCAACGTGGTAAATTATGGACTAAACTTTTTTATTCCATGAAGATGACTATGTAAGCAATGAGGCTAAAATGAAATAATAACTAAAATACAATTTGACACGCAGCAATAACCAGCTTTGATAAAACAAAAAAGTAACGTAAGTTTGTGTTAAAAATGCACTTTGTTGTATTAAGCACGTCGCCGGTGGCAATGGAGGAACTTGGGCTCACCCGGTAATGTGTTTGCTACAACAACAAAAAACAGGTTAAAACATTACTGTACTTTTTGCTTCCCTCCGTTATACCTGCTCTTTTATCATGAGCACAAATAGCACTTAAACAAGCATGTTTAAGTGCTATTTTATTATATTTAAGTTTTTTTGTTTCAAAAAATTATCAATAGCGTCGTTAACTATGGAATAAACTCATTCGTTTTGTAAAGAAGTATGTATCAGCAATGCGGCTCCAAATGGATAACAGTACAATTTCCAGTATACCTGTAACTGGCTTGTACTCATAAAATAAAACTTTGGAAAAACAAGAAAGGAACGTAAATGGAGTAGTTTGTGGTTAAAATGCACTTTGTTGTGTTATGCACGTCGCCGGTAGCAATAGAGGAACTTGGGCTCACCCGGTAACGCGTTTGCTACAACAACAAAAAGCCGCGCTCTGTTAAAACATTGCTGTACTTCTTCTCTCCGTTGTACCTGCTCTTTTATCATGTGCTTGTTTATGTGTTATTTTATTATATTTAAGTTTTTATGTCTCAACAAATTATTAATATCATCGTAAACTATGGAATAAACTCATTCGTTTTGTAAAAGAGTATGTGTTAGCAAAGCGGCTCCAAATGGATAACAATACAATTTCCAGTATACCTGTAACTAGCTTGTGCTCATAAAATAAAGCTTTGGAAAAACAAGAAAGGAACGCAAATGGAGTAGTTTGTGGTTAAAATGCACTTTGTTGTATTATGCACGTCGCCGGTAGCAATGGAGGAACTTGGGCTCACCCGGTAACGCGTTTGCTACAACAACAAAAAGCCGCGCTCTGTTAAAACATTGCCTTACTTTGTTTTACCTGCATCGTGGTATAACGTATTCAGTACTTTGAATTTGAATTCTAGCAATTATGCACATAAAAAAATGTAAGTTGCTGCAACGAAAGAAACAAAATAGTGTAAGGATGGCTAACTATACTCTATGAAAATCTAAAAGATGGGTAAAGTGGTGGTGGTATTCTACCACAGCAGGTGGTAGAACCAGTGTAGTTCGACCGGGGAAGTACCACCACCTATTTCTAGCGTGAAGCATTTCTTGCGTTTACATGGAACAGTGTGGTTGCCAGCACTCTTTTATATGCGGCGACCATCTTAGGCCTCGGGAGTAGAAACGCATCTGTGATTGACTACAGATAGAACCCATGAACTATTTGAAGTTTAATTTCAGACAGAATCTATGTTCTATATGAAGTCGCTTACAAAAATGTCCATGGGTAGCAGTGAGCACTTACCATCAGGTGGACTGCTTGCTCATTTGCTACTCCAAATGGGTTTGCTACAACAACAAAAAGCAGTTTGTTAAAACATTGCTGTACTTTTTGCTTCATTTCGTTGTACCTGCTTTGTATCGTATGCGTGTTTTGTACCGCTTTTGTTGTTGTTTTTATGTATACAGAACTGAAGGTTATAGCTGAATTAAAATGCCCAATTTTGTTTAGCAGTACATACCATTTTAATGATACGAAAAATATTTACGACTTTAAATTGAAATAATCTTTATTTGAGTATATGGCTTTAAATGTAGGAAAGACTAAATGTTACCCTAAGCTGTGAGTTAAGAATATATTTTTAATAAATGAGTTATTTTGGTTGATGCAATTTTAAAGTCATAGCCAAAGAGACAAAACAAAAGTTCTTAATAAATATAGACATTTCTATTATTATATTTAATTCCCAGAAAGGATTTAGTTTTTTCCCTCATCTCGTATAGATGAGCAAATTAAGTGTCATTGAAAATAACAACAAGAAAAACTATTAAAAAATAAATAAAAGTTAATAACAAAAATAATACATATATTTTAATACATGTACAATAGACGATTTTACAATTAAAATAGCGATTCCATTTAAAGTTT
Source organism: Spicauda simplicius (assembly GCA_949699795.1). NCBI lineage: Eukaryota > Metazoa > Arthropoda > Insecta > Lepidoptera > Hesperiidae > Spicauda > Spicauda simplicius. The sequence continues at coordinate 13,365,405 of OX453075.1, read as the reverse complement.
GTATTGTTAACCTTTGATTCCATCCATCCATCCATCAGCCCTTTGATGTCCACTGCTGGTCGTAAGCCTCCCTTAAATGGTGCCACTCCTACCGGTCCTGTGTCCTCTGAATCCAACGGTTTCCCGCTGTCTTCTTCAGGTCATCGGTCCACCTGGTGGGGGGCGACCTGTCATTTGAGGGTTTTGCCAGTGGCCACAGCGCCTAGCAAGCGTGTTGGTGACCGCAGTGAATGTTGGAATTACATCGGAGATGCTGGATGTTGTATCCCTTAGTCGCTCATACGACATCCACGGGAAGAGAGGGAGATTGATTAAACTTACATAATATCAAAGCTTTGAAACTGATGATGAAGTTTTTATTAGTTACATTCTTGAATACTTTTATTAGCAACGTTCTCAGAATAAACACAACCATTATGTAAATATTAGAGTACAATTATTGAAACATTGCCATTTAAAGAAGAACTTGGAGATAATTAAAAACGCTAAGAATATTTCACCGTGTAAGAAAAAGCAATTTTGTTTTAACTTAATATTCTACTCTCTCAAGCGTAAATTTCCATTTAAATGTTGGAAAGAAAACAAACAGAAATACTTATTGTAGCGTATATGGGAAAATATGTTATTATATTGAAGTTATGCCAAATACAAATGCTACTTAAGTGTGAGATAAGAAAAGTTTCATTACATCTATTATAAAACATCAAGATGCTCTCGTTATCATTTTGCAATAAATACTGTAATATTATTTTTATAAAGTATCATAGTAGCAGACAAATAAACAAGTTTTTCCTTTTTTTTTTTAAATTGGTGTAATAGCAAACAAGCATGAAGTCCACCTGACGGCAAAAGTTACCTGCCGTCCATGGTATGGTATAAGTAACTTCATTCAGAACAAGGGTTCTGTCTGAAGCCAATCTCAGATAATTTGCTACTACTACATCGTACTACTCTTTCTACTACTACTTTCGAAGAGTTAAAGGGTTGCCTTATTTAAAGTGTGCCATCTAATGGCAAGTGACTAATCTTAGTTAAATCATAGGTGCTACCCCTAGAAACTAAGCGTTAGCGCCTCGGATAAATGTTTCTTAACGTATCTTTCAAACTAGAACAGTAACGCTACCAGTACTTTAATTAGAAAATACGCACGCTTTCTACACTGATAGCCCCACATTAGGATTTTCTCCTGTGTCGTGGGTGCCATGGACTCACACAAGACGAATATACAAACACGCAGACCCAAAACATGAATCTAAACTCATCATTTAGATAGCTGTCTGGCCGGGAATCGAACCCGGGACCCATTGCGCGACAGACCGTTGTGGTAAACGCTTCGCCACGTGGGTCATCGAATTAGAAAGTAATAGATGTGGCGGTGGTACTGGTGAAGAGTAATCACAACGTACCTAATAATCTGCATACAAAGCAAAGAGGAAAGCAACCAAATATTATAAATATCTCGTTTCAAATCCACATAAATAAAAACATTAGACTGCCTGTTAGTAATTTAATAATGTATTTTTGCACGTCTCTAAACGCGGAGCGTTGTAGTGCTTGACTCTCAACGTATCAAGGTCAGGCAATTTTCTCGACAGGACTTGCTTTCATCATATACATATTGCACTTTAAAGATAAAATGAGTTCGCTTTTATGTAAAGAAACACTTTTTAGCCTCATAATCATACTTGTTTGCATGATGCAATGTAATTTTATTTCGAAGTCAAGTCTTCACCTGTGATATCCGATGAACGGTATCTCTTTGAAGTATGTATAATCTATGGGTATATCATATTATTATAATAGTAATAAGCTTAAGTCATACTGTTTCATTAAAACTCGTCCTTTATTTTATATATCCAGATCACGTACAAATTTAGAACCAATCGTAAGGGGTACTCACGATAATCGGCTTTTAAATTCTTTTTGCCGATTTATATGGACCATAGTCACGGCGAAACAAAAAATATCGTAAAAAAGAAAAGTACCTATTACGTATTAACAAGAAACAAGAATTCTTATGAAAAAATATTTTTTTTCCGAAGAATGTTTAAAGGAGTGATGTTCTAGGAATCTGTAGCTACGAAACAGTACATTTTAAAAAGGTTTAGCTTGTTTCATGCAATGCTAAGGCGATTGCGTACACGAGGGACTCGGCCTCGCAGGGGCGAATTAACATAAATATTACAATACCGCTTTACAGTGAACGGTACACCGGTTAAACACCCTCCCTGAAATCGTAACAGGATAAATAAGAAGTGAAAATTACTTCACTACTCCATATCAACGCACAATTACTGTGATTAGAAACTTGAAATTTTGCATCAAGTTTCTTTTTGTAGTGAAAGTAAGCACTAATTAAAATTTTTTGGAACTTCGCCCCTATAGGTGGAATAGAAATTCGGCGTAGAGTTTGTATGAAAGTCCGTCAATTTGGATGGTGACTTATTTAAACTCAATATTTGCCTTTCTGCTTTGATTTAATAAATATTCTGTTCCACCATTTTTGAAAATCAACCCCAAAGAGGGTAAAATTGGGCTTGAAATTTTAGAAAATCTGCCCGATTTGATGCACGCTCAATTGAACTTAGCATCTGGCTTTTTGGTCAAATGTTTAATAGATCGATTATGTTATAGTTTGTGCAAAAGAGGTTGCAGGTTTCGCTAGTCTACTATATGAAAAAGTACATATTTAAAAAGGTTTAGCTGAAGTTTGTTTCATGCAATGCGAAGGCGATTGGGTACACAAGGGGCTCGGCCTCGCAGGGGCGTATTAACATAAATATTACAATACCGCTTTGCCGTGAACGATACAACGCTCTCGCCTAAATCGTAACAGTATAGCTTAAATAGCAATACTGGTGCGTTTTGGACTGAGGTTTAGTTGAACGTTTATACATATAAACTTTTTAAGATGACATATACATACGTACCTATATATCATTTCAAAAAATGTATTAGTGGTTTTAGTTAAGTATTACTGTACGTATTTACATTTTTTTTAGATAAGAAAGAACACACGTGTTTACTCTTTGATGGATTTGTAAGGTCCGGATGATGTAGAAACAACGGGTCTTCTACCTTTTTGAAGTGGTTGCTTTCATTTAATATCTTTAATCATGAAAAGAAAAGGCAGAAATTCAATTTACTACTAAGTACTTAACAAGTTATAAAAATTTTGTGTTACTAGTTTCGGTTAGCACAAAGGGATTTAGAACATTTTTTTTTCTATTTGCTTTTAGAAAATTTTAACAAACAAATCGAATGTGAGTAACGAGTGCACTCTAAATAAATTAAACGTAAATAATAGTCTACAGTCTAAAAATCACGCACCTGATACCAAAATAACGAATAACATTTTTATCCCACTGCGTCAGGAGAAGTGTATTATTTTTCGAGCGTATGCGTGTTTGTATGTACTAGACCCGTCACATCGGTCGAAATTCGACCGTAATTTAAAGTAGTACGAATATTTTCCAAATTCAAATAATATGTAATAATTTTCAAGTAATTTTGAACGCACCCGTTGAATATAAAAAGAGGTTTAAGAGGTTTAATTAGCTAAACCGCATTTAAAAGCAATAGCGGGTATTTTGTCAGACACTGACATTTCTGACGTTATGTGTTTTCATAGTAAGACATTGAATGTTCTATTTCGTTTATTATTTATGTGTTTGTGACAAATGCACGGTAGTGCGTGTAATTTGTTGTTAGTTGATTTTATGTATGTTTTAAGCATTATTTGAAAAAATATTGACATTCAGCACTCCTTCTCTACGTCGAGTCGAGTTGTGTGTGTGACATAGAGTATATTTTTTAATATGGCGCCTACGATCAGAGAAAATTGGGGGACGACGACGACAATTATTTGTGATTAGCATAACAATATGGGTCTCAAATTAAAACTACTAAGTAGACAATGCCAAATATATGCACATCATAATTCTATATTACTATTTTGGCTAAAAACAAAAAAATGCAAAAACCAAAAAAGCGATTGATTCGTGTTTTTCCGGTTTTCCGTATTAGTATTTTAACAATGTTACTTATTCAAATATTGTATGTTAGAAGGCTTTCGCTAATCGGTAGAGTAGAGCCTTTAAATCGGGTGCAAGCGGATACGGCATTTTCGCATTATTCGGTACGCGCCATTCGATTTTATTCGCCATCTTGTATGTGTAAGTAGGCTATCTCCAAGCACGGCCCGTTTAGTGAAAATTCCGTTTGGATGGACTTTCTGAACATTTACTTACTTATTCAAACGACCGGGAGGATATTTTCAAGTATTTTAGACTTTGGGGAAATATTTTTTTCTACTTTAAAGTGGGTAATGTGCAATACTGATGCACACTGACACTGCTGCTCGTGGCTATATGCTTGCTGATCCCCGCAGCTTTGCCCACGTTAAAATAAATAGATGTATCGATTATCCCGTGGAAATAAGATATTTTCCCCCAGCAAAGTAGCCTGTATGTTAATCCAGAGTGTCAGCTAACTTCCTAGCACATTTTACAAAAATCGCCCTAGCCGTTTAGACGTGAAGAAGTAACAAACATACCTACAGACTAACAAAATTTCGCCTTTATAATATTAGTATGTAGTATGATGAACTCAGGTTAATATCTGTCTTACCCGAGGTTCGTAACACAGGGATTGCTACCTCTTAGGATTATGTTCAAACGCCTCGGATAAGTCTCCCTTCTCATACCTAGATTAGAAATGAATTTAAGATAAGAATTATATATGCATTTAGCTTTATTATTGTAGTAGTTGAATCCCGAAGCTTCGACTGCGTTAATAAAAATCGATTGTCCCGTGGGAATACGATATTTTCCCACAGTAAAAAGTAGGTTAGGTATATGTTAATCCAGAGTGTCAGCTAAGTACCTATAAATTTTTACGATAATCGCTCCAGCCGTTTAGACGTGAAGAAGTAACAAACATACACACTAACAAATTCTTGCCTTTATAGTATTAGTTTTGATAATTATTATGTAAAATTCTACATTAATCACACTTTTAGATATCATAATAAACTAAATAAAAAATAAAGTGAGGTTAAGGGTTTAGAACCATATGTAAAAAGAGTAGACCTTAGTTAATAGTAAGTAGTTTATATTGTTATTTATAACCGTTATAACCGTATAATTATGTTCCGAGATAAGCGAAAAGTGCTGTGACAATTATTTTGAATATTCAAATCAGTTCTTTTACGAATATTGTAACTATTAAATATAAATATTAATTTAATTTTAAAATTTTATAATCAAAAGAATATGTCTGTTTAAGTAAATTTTCAAATTTATTTCAATATAAATAAAAAAAAAATACAGCGTTTTAACTGTTGTAAATGGTTGGCATCTCATGTCTTATTCTACTCATGCGGTAAATATCGGTCGACGAGAGACCTAAAAGTCTATGCTTGGTATTGATGATACCAGTTGTTATAATAAACAACAACAATTTATGGGGACAATTCCTCGCAAAACCAACAAATTAGAAGAAAGACCGATGTTCGCACATAATAAAAATTCTTAAGGGACAAAAGTAGGTACAGAAAATGTACATTTTGCCTCGACGGTTTTGTTGTCAAAGTTTGTGTATCCCTCAGAATATTTGGATACATCTTTGGACGTATAAAAGAATAAGATATAAACATTTTACGATAAACATACCCGAGGCGGATGTATTTTGATTTTCATCAAGGGGAATATTTTGGGACGAGATTTTTAATATTCCAAGGTTTTATATTTTATTATTCATGTTTATCAATGTAGCTAGGAATTAAAGAATAGATATTTCGAAAACGCTGTTCTTTTAAGATAAAAACAAGCGCGTTTCATTGAATATGCTTTTTCTCTAAAGACTTATTAAGATGTTTGTGGAACAAATGCTGCAAAACGTCGTATTCTCAGAATAAGTCTTCTCAGAATCGGTTTATCTGTATCTGAGATTAAACTGTACTAAACTGTAACACATACACTAGTATTTAATATATACTTATTCAATATATCCGCTGGTATATATCATTTATTATATTTTTGAAGTTGGCTATAGTACGTTGACTTTCGAAACAAAATTAAAGGTTTGTTAAACTTCTAACTTAATAATTTTAACAAGATACGAAATATTTTTTTCAAGGTATAATAAAGTGTAAATAGGAAGTATATTTGTACTGCAATGATAACTCGTTTTATGTTACCAAGTTATATCGCCGGAAGAGGCTTAATTCAATGCTGGTCTCAAAACTGGGTTAGTGACGCCATCCGCTGGCAAATGGCAATTGTGATCAGGGAGATTGCGTTCTTCGCAAGAATTTATTTCTTGAAGTATTTCTTTTTTACTTAATAATATTATGATGTTGATGAGATATTATAGTAAGAAGGGTATTGGAATTCTATGAGATTTCGAAATGAAGCAACCACCAGGAAATGTAATACCTATATTTTTTATATTTTACTCTGTCGGTATTCGTCGGAGTCTAGGAATTTTATTAAAAACACAGGACAGAGTAAAACATAGAATACATTTGGTGACTAAAAGTAGAGAGACATACGCAACAACTTCCCCATTTTTAGATCAAAACAACATGCATCTATATATATGTATACACATACACACGTATATATCTAGTGCGTAAACATAAGATTATTCTAGGATTTTCAAAATTAGGTATCAATCAATGAATTACTAAACAATATTCGATTATCACTATTCATCATCAACCCATTATTGTCCCACTGCTGGGCACGGGTCTTCTCTCAGAATGAGAGAGTTTAGGCCATAGTCCACCGCGCTGGCCAAGTGCGAATTGGTGGACTTGACTGAACTGGTCATGACTGAATGAATGAAGAAGACGTAATGGTGGATTATCACTATTAGTAATTTTTTTTTTTTTTTCTATTTATTTGGGTTAACAAACAGTAAACAACAAAAATTACATTTGAGTAACAATTGCAAACACTGTACTATGTCGTTAACCAACACCGTTAACCACGGATTACAAATGTAATGATTAAATATTTCGATTATGTCAACCAATCACTATTTAAATGCTTGCTTTCACTTTAGAATACACCCTTTGTTGTTTAATATTTCCGTACAATAAAGTGATACGAACGAAAATATGAAATGAAAAATACAAAAATCTGTTTATCATTTATAAATACATGCATACATATATGTAAGTATACTTGATTCCATAGTAAAAGGTACACGTGAAACATTGCGCGGCAAAACGTCATTCACAGCGTTACTGTTTCACGCGACTTTACTATTTTTTTTCATACTACGGGCGTTATTGTTTCATAAAAATTAATTCCAAAACATAATTCGGATAGAAAACATGTTCCACAATTAACTTGCATTGCGATAATCATGACAAGACACAAGATTCTGCTCTCTACACACAGATTTCCCCATTTCTTTACTACGAGACTCTTAATGTGTGACTTTGGTAAGCTCGATGTCAAGTTAAAGTCGTTTATATCAAGGACTCTCTGACAACTTATAACAAGCAGGGGCAAGTTAGGCGAGGAAATGGGAGAATTGTCATACCAAAGCCTTTATTACTTTTCCTCGTCTCTGACGAATGTAACAATATATAACTTGAGTTTATAAAGATTATAATACAAATTTGAAATCTTATAAGCGATATTATTGGATGATATGGCAGGATGTGTACGCTCTTGGAGTAGTCTGCAATAATAGTAGATTTTATAATTAAATTAAGTAAATATAGATTGTATTGTAATTTAATTTTTGCATAACTTTGGCCACTCACTTTCTACCTTTGCTATTATACTTAATAGTAATCCGTGGTCTGCGGTGTTGGTTGGCAATATAATAAGACTTTTTTGTTATTTAGTCGTTAAGTAAACCTTGTTGTTAACTGTTTGTTGACCCCAATAAATAAAAAAAAATGTGTTTTGATTGAACTCGTTTGTTTCTGACTCCAATTCCATTGCAACTTTTAAATAAAACAAACATAAGAGAACCTGATGGTGACCAATGTAGTTCGACCCTTACCACCGTCACACTTATTTCTAGCGTAAAGCAGTTCTTCCTTTATGGTGGAAAAGTGTAGTTGCAGGCTCACTCTAATATAAGACGACCATCTTAGTTCCCAGGAATGGCAACGCATCTATATGAAGTTGCTTATAAATGGTAGTTATCGTTTACTATCAGGCCTAATGGTTGAAACTTACGCTCTCGATCGGGAGGTTCGAGATTCAAACCCAAACGCACCACTGATTTGTCTAAAATTATGTGGGTATTCGAAATTAATTATCGCTGTTTTTAGTGAAGGAAAACATCGTGAGCGACTAGCTTTTAAATTGATTCGAAACAAATGAAGTCTGCTGATGCTCCTTTTTCGATTTTAATGCGTAGTTTGTTCGTGCCCAGCAGTGGGGCAATAATGACATGTGTGACTACATCTCGCTTTTTTCTTACTTCAATCAGATAAAAAAATACACGTTACATTCCAAGCCAATTCTACATCGCCACCTACGTTCCGTCTTTTATTTACTGCGATAAAATTCTTTTGTGTCAAAGTCTTTTTGGGCCAGTGCGGTTGATCACGCCCATACTTATGCAAATCGGGCCAATTTTAGACAAAAGCAAGTGCTTTTAACGAGACATTTTTGGAGCATTCCCGTTTACTGACGTCGTTACTGCTTGAATTCTAAACGAGTTGATTCCACGTTATGTATGAAAAAGTATTAAGCGAGATATTCTACGCTCTGCGCTGACATTTTTCGTTGGGAAAAGGTTTTTTATCTCTATTTAATGTTTTTTCTACTCTTTTACTCTTGGTTTGGTCGTAGCAATAGTTAGTAGTTATTTAAATTAGTAGTAGTTTTAACATCTTTGTTTTTATTCTGATTCATGTGGTGGTTGAACTGTTGCAACTTTTACTCCAGATATTAAGTTTCAAAACAAACATTTAAACTATATACTTCAGGAATTGTATTTTATGCTAGTTAGTTTTAATGTTTTGCATAAAGTTTAAACAAGCTATAAAATCTTTTGAGAGTAGGTTCCACTTAAACAGTACAAGTGTTTTCAAATATAACTTTTTTTATCTGGCAAACGAGCATGCAGTCCACCTGATGGTAAGTGTTCTTTGCCGCCCATGTACATCTGTAATCAACTTCATACAGAACATGGGTTCTATCTGAAGTCAAACACAAATGCGTTGCTAGTCTCGAGGACTACGGTAGTCGCCTCATATAAAAGTGTGTCGGCAACCACACCCTTCCATCGAAACGCAAGAACTACTTAGGTGTAGCGGTGGTACTTCACCGGCCGAACTACGCTGGTTCTATCACGAAAATCGAATCGATTTTTTCTGTAACAAATAGTATTGGCTTAGTTTCACCACCTTAGTTTCAGTAATTAGTAACCTACATATCTGTGATTAACTTTTGAAAGAATTGCTGTTCTATATGAAGCCACTTACAGATGCCCATTGGCGGCATTGATCACTTACTATCATCAGTCCACTGCATGCACGGTCCCAACTTCAGTTTGATGTAAAACAGGTACTAAATTCAAAACGACGTTTTTTCAGATTTTTAATAACTTCATGGGGTTGTGTTTTAATAGTATCCCAGTATGAACCGGCAGTAATCGATTTACTCCGAAATGCTTTGACGGACGTTGAGTGAATCTTGTTTACTCAACAAATCCGATTTGCGTACGATGTACCACAAAAAATAAAATAACTCAGCCTGCCAATATACCTTTGAGCCTTTGTAGCAAATCTCGCATGTACCTGGCAGGAATTTTAAACACATTAGTATTGATCGGCAGTTTGTTAGAATATGATATTCAGAATTTGATATTGAAATAGGCAGATGGCTCAAACGATATTGTTACTAAAAATTGCATAGAAAGTGTCCCTTTTAAGACGATCATATGTGAAATTTACTACTATGAACTTCCAGTTCACCTGACTGTAAATAGACACTACCATCAAAGACGTAGGTAGTATGTGTAAAATGCGATTTAATTACTTAAATTTAAGGTTGGAAGATGTTATTTCAGACTATATGTGCTCGCGTTTATATTTTTTAAAAGGTATTAAATAACATTTAATAAAAGGTGATATAACTTAAAATCGTAGACAACATTTGATACAGCGTTTGACAATGAAATAAAGACAATGTTATCTTAATATTCGGAATATAATACATATACAGGGTTACAGGAAAAGTTGTGCTAGATCCGTTAAGGGCGTGGAGTACCCATCATTTCTGACTTATTTCACTATGAAACACCCTACCCTAAACTTGACCCTTTTTGAGATATTCGACTTTTAATTTTTTCATTGAAAATTGCCAATTTTTACGCTACTAAAGTTAATTTTGTTAGTTTTATGTGTCTTATTATTATTATTATTGCACGTTTACATGTGTAATAAGATGCTTTAGGACGTCAATTATTAAAATACTGCATAAGTTAATTAAACAAGCCGTAGGACACAAGTTAAAGTTAAGAAATGAAAAGAAATATTAGAAAGTTTATTTTTTTCTGAGGGATATTTAAAAAAATGTTATGGCAGTTGTTCGGCAGATGTATTTTAAAATATCTAAGTCAGAAATGATGGGTACTCCACGCCCTTAACGGATCTAGCACGACTTTTCCTGTAACCCTGTATACATTTATTATTAATCCTTTTAATTAATTGTTTAGGTGTGATTTGATAAAATATGCAAGTATTTAGAATCGTGTCAAAACTAAAGAATAACAAAAGTTTATTCTCAGCCCTCCTTTTGTTTAAATAAGAAGAAAAAGAAAATGTAATAAAATAATAACACGAAATTACTTAAACTGTACTGTTTAGCTTTATTGTTAATTTAGCAAAGTGATTTATAAGTTACGAGTGAGACATGTCTGCGTATTAAGAAAGGGTTCGTAAAAGAAACAAGGGGTAGACAATTGATTTAGTATTGGTTTATTTCATTATTGACCGACATGTCTGCTTTCGTTTGTGTTAGTACGCTAAGTTCGTAATGTAATAAAAACTACTAACTAAGCGTGAAAGCATTAAAGGCTACGTGATAGGTGATGGAACGTTTAATTCGCAAGTTCTAATTCTATAATATACCTTATATGGAATACAACATAACATATTATTTTTTTCGCTTTCTTCATTCTACCAATCGCTTTCCTTTTTATCTTCAACATTCCTTATATAAATTATAAAAGTAATTTCTATTAGAAATGTTATTAAAAAAAAATGCCGGATCTTCTCAGTTGAGGTCGTATTACGATCTGGTGGTAGTGTAAAAAAAAATGTGTAACTGACAATTTGTAAGTGCCCCCGTAGGCCTATACAAAATAAAGACATTTCATTTCATTAGAGATCATCTTTTCTAAGAAGAGCTTCTTGATAGGTGTCTATAGTCAAATATGGTTAAATCGAAACGGTGGGGAAGATTGACCGCCACAGTTTTTCCTATATTGGAGCAATTGTTGTGTTTCGGTTATGCCGAGTGTTTCGAATGATGTACATAAGAGTACGGAGGCAATTAGTCCTCAAGAGTGGTAACCGGCTTCAGTAAGAACTCTTCAGTATCAGACTCCAATGGGCGGCAATGACCATGTAAAATAAGGTAGCCTGTACGTTTGCCCCTAGGTAAAAACCTTGCTTATAACAAGTTCATAGAATACATGATCTAATATGTAAATATATCACGTTTCTGTAAAATCGGACCAGTCTAATCAGTGCTGTACTGAAGCAACATTGGGTTTTCAATTCAACCGTTTGTATACTTGTACAATAAAACGAAACTTATGAAAATAAAATGCAAATAAAACGTCGTTTTCTAGAAATAGATTAAAAGTAGTACGTAGCTTCAATTGCTACGAACGCTACGGTTGCGCTACGAACGCTACGAGCGCTACGAGCATGCAATTTGGAGTGCGACCAAGGACGCTCGGTCGAGTTAGCCTGCGAGACGGTGTCACGCAGTTTAACTTGATGAATATGTTTTTGTTTTGGCTGTGTGGCTTTGATTAAAACATTAACCAGCGCAAATGTCTTATTTTACTCCAAATACTGCTTTTTCTGTAAAATATATTGAAAATATACAATTCTACGAAATGAATGTGTAACTAAAACGTCGTTTTCATACAAATAGATTAAAAGTAGTACGTAGTTTCAATTGCTACGAACGCTACGGTTGCGCTACGAATGCTGCGAGCGCTACGAGCATGCAATTTGGAGTGCGACCAAGGACGCTCGGTCGAGTTAGCCTGCGAGACGGTGTCACGCAGTTTAACTTGACGAATATTTGTTTGTTTTGGCTGTGTGGCTTTGATTCAAACATTAACCAACGCAAATGTTATTTTACTCCAAATACTGATATTTCTGTAAAATATATTAAACTAATTGACTATATTACGCTTTTATTATATATTAAAACCTTCCTCTTGAATCACTTTATTTACTAAAATAGTGCATTACAATCCGTAGCGTAGTTTTAAAGATTTAAGCATTTATAGGGACAGACAGCGGGAAGCGACTTTGTTTTATACTATGTAGTGAAGTATAATATTCTACAAAATGAATATGTACATTTATTTTAAGCTGCAGCAAAGTTATAAATGTTATATGTGTGTAAGAGTTTGTCTTAATTATAAACGCTAAAGTATGTTGACTCGTTACAGATTTATGTGTAAACTTTGACTTATGTACGTAAAGTTTTGAAGAAAGATTGTTTTCTAAGAATGACTTAGAATAAATTATGAGTTAGAATAAAGTTAGTTGGCAAGTAAGTTTATGATTACAATTTATTATAAAAAAACGGTGCAATGGTCGTTGCGAGGGCTACCTACTGGACTTCTTTTAAATAAGTATTTGGTTAAATTTCTTTTTATGTGAGAAATAAGTATGTGACTGTAAATTTTAAGAATTGCGTATAACTTAGACATTAATCTGTACATTTTTTTATTTTTTTACAGTAATACCAATACGCTGATCGTGATGAAACATAGAGTGAAAATATATATTCTATTTTTATTAATAGTCTGATTCTATCATTACCACTTATTGATACTTTCCTTACCTTTTTGATTGATAATTGTATAAGCTGGTAATTTAAATACTAGAAAAGTAGCAAAGTCACTGATTCATGTAACATTTCGAATCTAGTCCGTTGCTACGATTGTTACGACCTCTACGAACATGCAATTTGGAATCCTACCAAGGACGCTCGGTCAAGTTAGCTTCCGAGACGCTGTCACGTGGTTCAACAGGGTGAATGTACGCAGTTTGGCTTAACGTCGTTGTCATTTATGTTGTGGCACATTCTAATGTCAGATTTTCTGTTATTTCAGTTAAATAGCTTGTAGTACTAAGATTTGCACTTAGAAAATAATGTGGAGATACTTTAAAATTGAATTGGTACAATTCTTATAGGTACAATCTAAACATACGAAGAGATGACAAAAATTTAAAACATTCATACAGACTAGAACTCAGACAAGATACTATGGGAGTTACGGATTTTTTTTTATCTGACTGATGTAGCAAACGAGCATGCAGTCCACCTGATGGTAAGTGGTCACTGCCGCCCATGGACATCTGAAATCAACTTTACACAGAACATGGGTTCTAACTGAAGTCAATCACAAATGGGTTGCCACTCCCGAGGACTATGATGGTCGCCTCATATAATTTGCCAGCAATCCTTGCCCTTCCATCGAAACGCAAGAAATGCTTCACGCCAGAAATAGGTGTGGCGGTGGTACCTCCCCGGTCGAACTACACTGGTTCTACCACCTGTTAAATCCTAAAAGCAAATTTCCTTTTAGCAGCGAGTCAACTTGAGATTTTTATTGCGGTAGACTGATTGTGCCCACCGAACGTACAGGACTAGCATTAAACTATTGTATTATAAAGGTACGTTCACGAATGTGTTTCATATATGTCATTTTACGTACATTATACATAACGTTGCGTCCAACGATATTGTACCTTATACTGCATTACTATGACAGTAATGTTTATATAAAGAGCACATTTTTCGTCGTCTTACTTTGAGCTGAGATGCACTTCGTCGGTCCTTTATAGAGGAGATACGGAGACAAAGGCGACGTAAAGTAATGGAAACATTTGCAAATTGTGTGCGCTGTCTCCAGACTAAACTCACTCGTGGAGAGTATGGGTTTGATGACATTATTTTTGTATAGACTAACGGAGTCATACCAAATGACTATTGTTGTTGAGGTCGTGTTCAGATCCGTTGGTAGTGTAAACAAAAACATATAATTTTGTAACTGACAATTTGTAAGCGCCCCCAAAGGCCTATGCAAAATAAAGACATTTCATTTCATTTCACTATATTTTCAAGCTAATATTATTTATAACCACCACTTCGCATTTACCTACCACCAATTCGCACTTGGCCAGCGCGATTGACTATGGCTTAAACTCGCTCGTTTAGAGAAGACCCGTGCCCAGCAGTGGGACAATAATGGGTTGACGAGATTATTTATAAAAAATGTAGATTCAATAGCAGTTTTAATTTAAACAACGTGTGTGTACTTTAGTGCATATACATATATTTTTTCTTAATTATGTACATATATTTTTTGTTAATTTATAAGTCAAAGAAAACCCAAAGTATTGTTAAAGTATGTCCTATTTAATGTTGCTTACATCAATCCATGGGCGGCAGTGACCACTTACCATCAGGTGGACTGCATGCTCGTTTGCTATTTTAATCAGATAAAAAAAGGAACAAAAACACATATCTTGTCACAATATTTTGCCTATATAATGTTATTAACATGACCTACGCATGAAAAGGTTTCATTATTTCTACCCACACAGTACCGTTCCACCCATCCAACCAAAGATTGATTTTTGAAATTCCACTGCTGGACATAGGCCTCCCCTAATCTGCGCCTCTTCGACCTGTCTTGAGCCATCTGAATTCAGCAGTTACCCGCCATCAGTAAGTATATCCGTCAACCGGATCGTAGGGCGGCCTACGCACCTTTTTCCCGGATGTGGTCACCATTCGAGGATTCACATACAGTACCGTTAAAGAGCTTAAACCTATAAGGATTTTCCCATACGTACTAACAAGGCAAAACAGGTAAAGGGATGGTAAAATTGATTGATTTGTAGTTGTAAATTCATATTTATCTTACCTTTAATGTAACGTAGTATTTTGCCGCGGCGTTTTTGCGTAGAATCTACAATTTTGATACGTACCTGAAATCAAAGAGGCAACTCATAAATATTCATTTATTTATTTACTGTTAATTAAAACGACATATATATAATTCAACTTCATTAATTAGCACATCAAAATCAGATACATTAAAAAAAAATAGGTAACAATTAATAAAATAATTAATAAATAATAAATTCATATTATCTTATGCAGTAATAATGTAACGAATACAGGTGTGCGAATACCGCTCGATTCTAATCGAATGATTCGATTCGAAATTCAAATTTTCGAATAATTTGGCATTCGACGCAAATTTCGAACATAATCGAATACTTCGATAAATTTGGAATATTCGATTAGAGTTTCGAATCGAATCTTAATATTCGATGCAAAAATAAAATTATATTTTATAGTATAATGTTACCAACGAGTTAAATATTTATTAGCATTAGAACAAATGTGTTTAAGTAATTAAGTCTAGGTAAACAGCAACCGAACTAACTTGAAGACTTGTAAATGTTGGCTTAATCTTAAGATGAAAACATGATTAGTAGAGACTGGAATAGACATTCCCTACAGTAAGTTTATAGGTGAAGTTAATTAAGAAGAGCTTCCCAACCGTACCAAATTTTATGCCCAAGTAAAACCAACTTAAACTCGGTAACTGGGACAGACTAAGTCACTTTGTCAAGGCGTTTAATACGCTTAAAATCTAATTAATATAGTCAGAGGCAGACGCAAACAAAACTATTGCTTGATTTAATAGATGTTTAATCTGAAGAAATGAATTAGCATTATTTCCATAGGTTTATACATCTTTTGGAATAAATCTATTAATTATATTAATATTACATATAAGACAGTTAAGATATTAATATAGGCTTTTAAATAGATTTTTTAAAAGTTTTTTTAAAGTGCCGCATGAAGCAGTTCTGTTTTTGGGTGAAAGGGTGTGGTTGCTAGCTCACTCATGAGACAATCGTGTTTATTCCTAGTAACTAGCAATGCATTTGTTACGCATCGTCTTCAAATAGAGTCCCTTGTTCTAGGGGAAGCTCTTTTCAGATGTCCATAGACGGCAGTAATTACTTACTATCAGGTGAACTAAGTTCTTGTTTTATACTTCAATGTAATAATAAAAATTGAATGAAAAAAAGCTAATGTGAAATTGCCCGAACGCGAGTTTATTGCGAGGTTAATTAGATATTAATTAAATGATTTGTGTGATGAATTAAGGTTAATACAATGAATATTGGTTAGATTATGATCTATGCCAATAGATCATAATAGATCATAATCTATTGGCATTGCATTAATTCTATTAAAATTGTACACTGTAAAATAGATAAATATAAGTTGTTTTAAATAGTTGTTTATTTTTTTTGTTTTGAAAGTAGCAATTTTCAATAGATAAAAAGGAAAAAGAAAAGGTATTTATTGACCGACTTTGAAAAAGGAGGAAGTTCTATGTTCCACTGTGATGATGATACAATATGTATCATGTATATCCACTGATTTCTCCGCCAACGGTGAAACGATTTAAAAACCTCTCGGCAGGGTTCGGTAACCCCTGCCTGTCGTAAGAGGCGACTAAAAGGGGCTTCCGGGGTTGCAGACGGCTAGAGTGGGAGCTCGAACCGTTCGGTCAGGCAATCCCGGGAAGGACGGCGGTATGTGTGGTCGCATACGGAGCTAACTACTACTAGTACTACTAAAGACTAGACGGAGCGGTGGGCCCAGCCGCCCATCTGGGAGGAGCCCGATGGGGCAGCGCGCTCGGAGGATTCCGGTTGAAGTCGTTTCGAGATCCCGAAGTCCTCCTTTTCAGCGCCGAAGACGGCCACCGGGGGGTTTTAGTGCGGTAAAAATCCCACATAACCCTGCGTCGCTCCCACGGCGTCGGGTACCTTTTGAAGGTTTAACCCTCGAAAACAAAAAAAAGGCCATTCTTTCAATTCTCTCTACATACATTCGTTCAATAACTTAGTTGTACGAACTTGTCAAAAATTATCCGTCAAATTTTTATATCTATCAATTCACCAATAGGTCATATCATATATACCTAAGTATTTCATATGAAAGCGCATGTGGTAAAATAAGTCTATAGAGCTATAGATACAACATTGATTTGAAGGTGGTAGAACCAGTGTAGCTCGACCAGGGAAGTACCACCGCCACACCTATTTCTAGCGTGCAGCTTTTCTTGCGTTTCGATGGAAGGGTGTGGTTGCCGGCACACTTTTATATGAGGCGACCATCATAGTCCTCGGGAGTAGCATCTGTGATTGACTTCAGATGGAACCCATGTTCTGTATGAAGTTGATTTCAGATGTCCATTAGCGGCAGTGACCACTTACCATCAGGTGGACTGCATCGTTTGCTACTTCAAATAAAAAAAGATACAACATAGGTTTAATAATCAACTAACACTCCCTAACAATATTGTCTCTAATAATTAACACTTTTCCTAATAATATTATTTCTATAGTGCAACAATATTAGTGAAAGCGTCCTGAAGCTACGTATTTATTCAGAACCATCTTCAACATTGATGAGGAACGTGCTGCTTGTTTTACTTGTTTTCTTTTACATCCCTAGCTTCCTGTTTTCGTATGCCCGCCTACAGCCGGATATGACTGCTCCTATTATTATGTTTATTTATGTTGGGGCAATGGACTTGCGAATGCGTTTCAAAAATAGGTCATAGGAATGAAATTCATGAACTGAACACGATATTAAAAGATTTTTATTATCTTACAATGTTTGTGGGTAAGTATGTAAGGATGTAAATATATGTGTTTAGGTCAGAATAGTTTATAAAATCACAGAACTAAATCTGTGATAAATCTAATGTGGGCAATCTCGCAACAAGTTTTCATATGTTAGAAAATTTTACGATGCAACAAAATAATGGGGTTGGCACCCAAAGTTGTTCAAAGAAAAAAAATGTACTACAAAGTTTTTTTTTTCTTTTCAGTGCACTGAAATTAAATCTTAAGAAGTATTTTTTAAACATTTTTCTATTAAAAGGCATATAATAGTAATTCATATCATGTTACTAGCATTGCAAGTAAATTATTTTGCTAACAATCACGGATTATACATATAAATTATACATATATATGCTAATAATAAAATATACATATTTTATATTTATAAGCCGTGGTTTTAATCTTGACCAATTTAAAAAATACGTAACTTAAAACTGTAATAACATATAATGGATATTTTATAAATTATAGACTTAAATGTTACTTCAACAACTATAAATATTTCAACCCTTAAAATTTTATTCAGTAGTTTTGTTTCAATACGCATTTAAATATACAGACAAACAAACAGGCAAAAACTATATAATGTCTGTCATCGCATGTGTTTTTTCGAATATATGCAATACTTAACACGCGCAATTTTATTTTTATTACATCTATAAACGTATACTAACAATGTATAATATTAAACACGCTTTTACTGTATGTTCAAGGAAGCAAGATTGTGTTATAATTTCGTAGCGACCACGTTCCACTGAAAACTCTTCCTGTTTGCGGACACGCGTACATAAATCACAGTTAACGGTTGCAACCCCTTTTAATGTCCTTTACTGGGCAAGGGTCTCTTCTGACCATTTGAGAGACTTAAATTTGACTGCATAACGCTGCTTGAACGCTTGGTGAAGATTAAATCTTTACAAAATTTTAATGAACCAAAGACAAGTTCCATTAAATTTGCATCAAAACTGGGGGACTTTCATACAAACTTAGGTCCCTATTTTATTCCCCTAAGGGGTGAACTACGGGAAATTCTCTCTTTTTGCTCATTTTCACTATAAAATGAAACATGATGAAAAATTTCCAGTTTCTAATCACAGTAGTTAGGGCTACGTCAGTAGATTTCCCTTCTTTTTAAAGGATAGATAAACATAATTATATAAACACAATTATGGTATTCTCGACCTTCTGCAAAAGCAATTTAAGTATAGCCAATTTCGTTATCTCCAGATTTTTATACTCGGATTTCGTTTTACGGATTTGCATTTTACGACGAGTGCACTTGAACGAAACTTGTGAAACTAAGAACGCCAAGTTATTATAAAACTCGCAATGCAAACTCTTGCAAAAATCTTCACATCTCCGGTTCGTGTGTTGGAATTGTTCCGATCTGGGTACCTTTGGCACGGAATTTTATTTACACGTTCCATGTATCTTTCGACTCAAAATGTAATAAGCTACAAAAGACGTTCAAACGGAATGTCCGAATAAATCCGATGCCTCGGGTGGGATTTGGATGGAATCGGTCCGATACAATAAACGGCGAAATAACTATTCGCTTAACAAAAATGTGTGTAAGTTTGTTTTTGTAAAATTAACTTCTACTAAAATTTTTAAATTGAGAAATTTTGAAAGATCTACGATTATCTAACATGGACATTTGTTTTATTGATCGATCTTGTTTTTTAAAATCCTTCAAAAAACCCAAACCTTATTTCTTTTCATTATGTGTTAAGTGCTGTTGTGTTCTGATCTAAAGGATCGGGGAACACTCACCCGACGCATTTCATTAGTCCTCAGCGGTACCAACGCATTTGAGGGTAACCTTAGAAAATACGTGGTTTTTGTCTGCGATCTTTACAGGGGGAAACCTTCAAAAGGTACCCAACGTCGTGGGATCGACGCAGGATTATGTGGGATTTTTAACGCACTAAAACCCCCGCCTGACTGTCCTCCAAAGAGGACTCCGGGATCTTCAAAGGAACGCAACCGGAGTCCTCTGAGCGCGTTGCCCCATCGGGCTCCTCACAGATGGGCGGTTGGGCCCACTGTCTGATCTTTATGACGGTATGCGGTCACATATACCGCCGTCCATCGCGGGGTCGCCTGACCGAACGGTTCGAGCATCCCACTCTAGCCGCTCGCCCCGGAAGCCCCTTTTTGTCGCCTCTTACGACAGGCAGGAGATACCGTAGCCCAATTCTAAACCTGGAAACTACCGGGACGAGATTTTCAGTATGTTGATGAACAGTAGTTTTAACGTAGAATGGATGATAAAATTAATGATAACATATTTCATTCAAATGTATTTCTCTAGGATGCATAGTATTTCACACATAAGTTCATGTACACGTAAGTTACATGAAAGATTTGGTTTATAAAAAAATGATTTAAAAATATAAATATACCACATAATCACAATATAAATATTTATATACCACAAAAAATAGTTCTATCTTACAAAATCTTATTAACATTTATGTAATCAGAAAAGCCTTAGAAACATCAGAGATCACCAAAGTGACGTCCCTACTACGTCACGAATGAGGAAAAAGGAATAAAACTCAGAAACTATCCCGGATATAATTAGTGTGGTGAATTCCACTGACTCTACCCACATCTTTATTGATGTCCGAATATCCATTGCGCATTAATTTTTCAGTTCAGTGACTCTATGACGTGGGGACCGAACTCTATCATTTTCTTTTGAAACCCACAGTTATCGGACGCAAAAATATATTTATATTATTATTTATATTACCACTCAGTGCCCATGATTAATAAATCTGAAATTGAAGCCGGAGGATTTACTTTATCTACACATAGGGTTTTATTTAATTAACTTTAAGATAAAATTAAAATGTAAAGTTTTCTTTATAGCTAAAACTAATTAATAGGTGTTTTAAAAACAATAGCATCCAATTATTAAATTTTAATTTTACAAACACCGTTTTAACATATAATTTGCTTTTAAGTCATGACAAGATAAAATACACGGTACAATATCAACGATTTACACAATTCGCCATTTACAAAACCATTCCATAACATACAGGTTATAAAAGGTGAAAAGATTATCCCGAGGTCAATATTGCTGGCATTGTAACGAATAAAAGGGGACTCAAAAATCGCTCATGCGACCGTCAGAGAGATTTCACAGCCTGAACCACGACAGAATAGTTTTCAGTTTCATCTCAAACTATGTGCTATAAGCGATTTACATTTCTACTATGTGTGTACGAGTATCATTTGTATCATTTATTTTTTAAACGATTGAAGTAATACGATCATGCAGTCCACCCTCTCAAATAATCTCTTTCTCTATCTTGTGATTACATTTGCTAGTTGTATAATCAAATACATTTGTAAAAATCTATCTATAGTATTAAAAGTTGAGACAATGTAAACTTATATATTTTAATACGCTGCATACCGGCTCGTATACGTAAGAACCCATTCTCTGTTCACAACAGTGTCTAAGTAACGAGTTACTGAACTTATATCCATGCCCTAAGTGAAAATGGGTATGTCCGATTTTTTTTTAATAATCCATCGCTTATGGACATTCGCAACACTAGAGGAGTCGCCAATGTATCGCCGGCTTTGAAGGAGAGCTCTTTTCCCACCTTTCTAGAAGAACCCCATGTCATAGCGCTCCGGGAATACCTCACGAGGAAGTTCCTTCCAAAACTTGCTCGTCCATGGCAAAAATGGACGTGCAAACCGAACCGTGGAAGACCGCCACAAGTCCAGTTGGTGTGGATGGAACTTCATCCTTCAGCGAGTGGTGTAGTGAAGAAAAGGTGACGAAGGTACTAGGTCACAAAGTCCTTCTAAACAGTCACCATTGTAAAGCCGGTAGAAAACGCAGAGGGAGCCTATGTCCTTCCACAGGCTTAAAGGTTCTAACCGATGGGTGATCCTTGGGTCGTTGACGTTTCGGATCGCGCGTTTCTGCAAGGAGTCAAGTCGGTTAAGTTGGTGTTGAGGCGCCCCTGCCTAGAAGTGCGAGCAATACTCCATGTGGGGTCTAACTTAGGCCTTATAAAGCAGAAGGAGTTGCCCCGCTATGAAGTACCGCTTAGCCCTGTTCATAACACCCAACTTTTTTGATGCCAACTTGGCTTTACCATCCAAATGACCCCAAAACTGCATATCACACGAGATGTCAACTCCCAGGATCCCTACGTTTTAGTCAATTATTAGAGAGGTCCCTTGAAACTTTGACCCCAAGACAAATAGGGCTTTTTTAATGGTAAACGCACAGACTTGTGTCTTCGTGGGGTTGAACTCAATTAGGTTAAGTCGCTCCCGCTCCAGAGAGTGCTCGATTTCAGTCACAAGTCTAATTCTTCTTTCGTGCACGACTATCCGAGGGATATTTGTACGGCCCGTGTACAAGGCATCTCCCGTGCTGTCACCTGCATAGCAATGCATGTTACCGACTTGCTGCAACATATCATTGATATGCAGAATGAACAGCGTAGGTGAAATAACAGAGCCCTGAGGAACACCAGCATTGATGATCTTCGTATCTGAGCAGCATCCATCATCCGGTCGAAGGCCTTTGCAATATCAAGGCTGACTGCCAAACCCTATCCATTGCTCTATAACTTGCGCCCATAGGTGTGTAAAGTACACCAGATGATCACCAGCTGAACGACCCTTGCGAAAACCATATTGGTGATCGCTGATCAGCTGGTGCTCCTTGAGGTACTTTAGAAGCTGCACGTTCAGAAGTCGCTCCATCACCTAAGAGAGCAGGGAAGTTATTGCAATAGTTGGCCGGGTCGTTAGATAAACGTAGATTTATCGAAGTTTTTAAATTTTTCTAACAATGTTAGATGAAGTCAATTTTGCCAGAGAAAACTTACACACTTTTTTGTTAAGCGAACAATTATTTTGACGTTTATTGTATCCGACCGATTCCATCCAAATCCCTCCCGAGGCATCGGATTTTTTCGGACATTCCGTTTAAACGTCTTTTGTAGCTTATTTCATTTTGAGTCAAAAGACACATGGAACGTGTAAATAAAATTCCGTGCCAAAGGTACCCAGATCGGAACAATTCCAACACACGAACCGGAGATATGAAGATTTTTACAAGAGTTTGCATTGCGAGTTTTATAATAACTTGGCGTTCTTAGTTTCATAAGTTTCGTTCAAGTGCACTCTTCGTAAAATGCAAATAGACAAAACGAAATCCGAGTATAAAAATCTTGATATAGCGAGATTGGCTTTACTTATATTGTTTTTGCAGAATATTGAGAACAACATTGATTCTGTTTATATATTTTTTTATCTATATATTTAAAAAGGAAAACTGCTGAAACTACTGTGATTAGAAACTTAGAATTTTGCACCATGTTTTTGGTTTATAGTGAAAGTGGGCACGAAGAATATTTCGCAATTCAACCCTTAAGGAAATAAAAATGGGGAGCTAAGGTAAAATAGGGTGGTGTGTTCGTATGAAAATCCGCGACTTTTTGCAAATTAATCAAAACTTAGTATTTCTCTTTGCTTCATAGCTTCATTACGATTTGGTAAAGATCTAATCTTAATCAAATCGCATTTAAGGACCGTTATGCAGATTCAGGCCTTCCCAATTGTCAGGCGAGAACCGCGTCCAGTAAAGGACATTAAAAGGGGTTGCAACCGTTAACTGTGATTTATGTACGTGTGTCCGCAAACAGGAAGAGTTTCAGTGAAACGTGGTCGCTACGAAGTTATAACTCATTCTTTCTGCCTTAGACATACAATAAAATTGTGTCAATATCCGTATATTAAGAAGCAAAATAAAAGTTGTTGGCTTACATTACCAATAAATATACAGTTATAGGCGACATAACTTTTGTCCGTCTGTTTCTGTGTATTCAAAAGAACATTACATCAAAATCACTGTAACGACTGTAACGCTTAGTCTTCTTTCTATAAAAATCTATCACGGGATATTACAATTCAAAGTTGCATAACTTTTGTTTTGTTTAAGATGAGAACAACGGACAGCTAATAAACATATCATTTGTATAAAATTTTATCATTTGTATATTATATTATTATGGGTCGTCATCCTCAACCCATTATTGTTCCACTGCTGGGCACGGGTCTTCTCTCAGAATGAGAGAGTTATAGGCCATAGTCCACCGCGCTGGTCAAGTGCGACTTGGTGGTTATATTATTATACCCGCTTTTAATATAATGTCATATTCAGTTCACGAAATTCAGATGTCTATGACCTATTTTTGAAACGCATTCGCAAGTCCATTGCCCCAACATAAATAAACATAATAATAGGAGCAGTCATATCCGGCTGTAGGCGGGCATACGAAAACAGGAAGCTAGGGATGTAAAAGAAAACAAGTAAAACAAGCAGCACGTTCCTCATCAATGTTGAAGATGGTTCTGAATAAATATGTAGCTTCAGGACGCTTTCACTAATATTGTTGCATTATAGAAACAATATTATTATAACATTGAAGGTGATAGAACCAGTGTAGTTTGACCGGGGAAGTACCACCGCCGCATCTATTTCTAGCGTGAACCATTTCCTGCGTTTCGATGGTAGGGTGTGGTTGCCGGCACACTTTTACATGAGGTGATCATCATAGTCCTCGGGAGTAGCAACGCATCTGTGATTGACTTTAGATGGAACCCATATTCTGTATGACGTTGCTTACATCCATTTGCCGTCCATGGGCGGCAGAGACCACTTACCATCATGGTGGATTGCATGCTCATTTGCTACTTTAGTTAGATAAAAAAATATATATAATTAGGACGTGTTCGTTGATTATTGACGACCCGTTTAGCGGTGCGGTTACGATACAGGCTTGACACGCGATGCGTTCCGGCTTTGATTCTTGGCCAGACTGAATCTGAATGATGAGTTTAGATTCTTGTTCTGGGTCTGGGTGTTTATATATTTGTCTATGTCTTTGTCACCCAGGACACAGGTGAAAATCCTACTGTGGGGCTAGGAGTATAGAAAGCTTTAAAGTTTTTAAGCTATTGCCTAGCTTTTAGCGCAGGCTTCAAGCGCGGCGACCGAATCAAGAAATTCCGTAACGGAAAAAACCTAAAACCTCCCACTCCGCCTACCAAGTACCGCGGCCGAGCGTTCGCTTAACGTGTATGCATATGGCACGACAGTACGAAGGTCGTACGGATCGAGACGAGCTGCTCGGAAATTAGACGAATACGAATGCAGCTGTTTGTGAGAAAGTATATAGTATCAAAGAAAAAACTTGTATTAATATTATAGCTATACGCTAGAAATGGAGGCACTTTCAAAAATATCTATTTAAAAGCCACTTAACACTGCTTGGATTTCTGCCTGAAGTCAGTAACAGATTGCTAATCTGAAAACCACTCCTTGAAACCTTTTGTGTTATTTTTATATTCAAACTCGAACACAGATTAAAACAGTGATACTTTTAATCCTGACTGTGTTTGACTTGAAGAAACAACATACAAAACCCTTTCCAGAATAAAACGCCTGTAAGGCCTGAAATGAAATAAAATGAAATGTCTTTATTTTGTATAGGCCTTCGGAGGCATTTACAAATTGTCAGTTACAATTTTTTCTTACATTACCACCGGATCGGAACACCCCAACTGAGAAGAATCGGCAAAAAACTCGACAAGAAGAAGCGGGTTTGATGATTTTTGTTTGTAAAGTACATTTTTTAACCATCTCGTTTTTTACATAGCAGTCAAAGCTAGCTTCAGTATCTAATGGGCTTAGACGGGATATTTTGTACTTCAAGCACACCTAAGAGGTCAAAAAGAATCTCTATACATTAACTAAGCGGCTATGGGGCAAACGGGTTTTTGATTTTTGTTTGTAAAGTACATTTTTTTAACCATGTTGTTTTATATATAGCATTCAAAACTAGCTTCAGTATCTAATGGGCTTAGACGGGATATTTTATACTTCAAGCAAACCTAAGAGGTCAAAAAGAATCTCTATACATTAACTAAGAGTCTATGGGGCAAACGGGCGAAGTTGTATAACTAAGCAATGGTCACGTGACCCGCAGAGTTTGATTAGGCCCCGCCAAGTTCGTAACTTGGCCATAACTGTACACTTTGCGGATACTCTCACGAGTTTGAAGTGGTTTTGTATGATATTATAAGTAAACGTAACTTTGATACCGCCATTTACCTAATAAATAATTATTACAGACTAGGTTTCACCTGCGGTTTCGCTCGCGTTGAATCCCTTAAATAAATATTCATCATTCCAATAGAACTAAATCAAAGTACTTGAATAATATATTTTATAAATAAAAGTATCCTAGGTTTTTCTAAACCTTTTGAAGGTTTCGCCCTGAAGAACAAAAAAAAAAAGGTTTTTCTAATACTTCTAAGAATATGCACAAAGTTTCATGATAATCGGTTTAGCAGTTTTGGTGAGAAAGTGTAACAAGCAAACTTACATTGATTATAGTTTATTTTATACTTTTAGTATTATGAGTAGGGATAGTTTATTATAAGTAGATTTTACATTAAAATGGACGATATAATATATATATTTTTGTGACAATTCATATTGTTCACCATGACACCCATATTGTTATGGTCATTAAAATTCGTCCTTTTTCTCTAATCGCAGGAACCATATTTAAAAATTATATAGCCTATGTCGCCTGACTAGTTGTATGTTACAATTTCCCAAGTCATTTGGGATATGGCGCGTGGCGAAGATATGCAAGGTGGTATTCAAGGTAGTAGAATCAGTGTAGTTCTAGCGTGAAGCATTTCTTGCGTTTCGATAGAAGGGTGTGGTTGCGGCACACTTTCACATGATGCGACCATCATAGTCCTCAGGATTAGTTACGCATCTGTGATTGACCTGACATCTGAGATAGAACCTATGTTCTGTATGTAGTTGATTACAGATGTCCACGGGCGGCAGTGACCATGCAGGTGGACTGCATGCTCGTTTACTACTTCAGTCAGATAAAAGCAAAAGCATGCAACAGACATACAAACGTACATACGTTCGAAAAACATTACGCTTCTGACGCAGTCGAATGAAAACATCAAATCCTTCGATATCGTTTCCTAGATGTCCATAGTAACATTGCTTAGCTTATTATTTCCGCTCAACAATCCCTTCCAGGCTATAAACAGCTGGCAGCGATCCCTTTGAACATAAACACTAGCCCGATCCCAATATGCGATCTTCTATCAGCCTCGTCTTATTTCGCTCGCCGGAGGCTGTGGAATCGATAGCGTATCAACTTTGTGGCGAGCTGGAAATAATATGTGCTTTCTTGAACTATGGGTTTAATGTATGTATTCTTTTCACATTTTGCTTACGTAGGTACCCTCGTGAAGCATTTCTTGCGTTTCAATGGAAGGGTGCGGTTGCCGGCACACTTTCCCATAACGCGACCATCATAGTTCTCGGAAGTAGCAACGCTTCTAAGATTGACTTCAGATAGAACTTTGTTTTATATGAAGTTGATTACAGATGTCTATGTGCGGCAGTAACCACTTACCATCAGGTAAACTGCATGCTCGTTTGCTACTTCAGTCATATAAAAGAAGGTATATTCGTAGCCTTATTTATCAAACTTTTACAAAACCACAATGTATTTAAGATACAAAGTAGTTTATATTACTGTGATCTATTTTTAAAAATATAATTATTTTTAAAGGGAAAGAAAAATTGTCTCGGTAAACAAAAAATAAATTAGAAAGCGTTTCCAAGAAGCCCGCGGCTAGATTGTCATAATTATGCCTTTCAACACTCAAAGCCAAATACTAGATTTTTTCTGCGTAATTATATTTAAAATTTCAGGGCACGCCCCTGGATACACACAAGAGCCACTCCAGAACAGATTATAAAATTCATTATTCTGATATGTTTGGCCAGGGATCGAACTCAGAACCTATTGCGTTCGTCTGGTATGGTGGCCATGCCACGACCGTGTCTTTTCTATCGTCGTCAACCCATTACTGTCCCACTGCTGGGCACGGGTCTTCTCTCGGAATGAGAGAGCTTAGGCCATAGTCCACCGCGCTGGCCAAGTGCGAATTGGTGGACTTCACACACCTCCGAGAACTTTTCTTTTTTTTTTTTAAAGAACTCTCGGGTGTGTAGGTTTCCTCACGATGTTTTCCTTCACCGAAAAGCAGTGATAATTAAAGTATAATACGCACATAAATCAGTGGTGCGTGCCTGGGTTTGAACCTCGGACCTCCCGATCGAGAGGGCAAGTTTTAACCATTAGGCTATCACTGCTCCTGCTGTCTTTTCTATATTGTTCACCATTATCGTCATCATCTTATTTAAACTATCCATATTGCTGTAATTTCTAATAAACAATACAGACAATCTAATTATAACTGATAACAGCCATAGCTAGTTTCTAACTCTATATGTCTATTGTATGATTACGTATAAACGATTGTTACTCTTACGTTTTATTTAAAGATTGACGACCCGCGTGTCGGAGCGGTCACCATACCGGTCTGATACGCAATGGGTTCCGGGCTCGATTCCCAGCCAGGCAGGTATCTGAATGATGAGTTCTGAGTGAGTTTTAGATTCATGCTCTTCGTCTGTGTATTTGTGTATTCGTCTTGTGTGTGTCCATGGTACCCACGACACAGGAAAAAAAACCTAGTGTGCTATGAGTGTAGAAAGCGTTTTTTTTAAAAGATATAGAGTAGAGTAGCAAACAAGGACCCTTATGGTAAGAAGTCACTGCACCCCATGGACATCTGTAAGTAGTTTCATGCAGAACATGGGTTCCGTCGGAAATCAATCAAAAACGCTTTGCTACCCTCGAGGACTAGGAATGTCGCTTCGTATAACAGTGAACTGGCAACCACACGCTTGCACCGAAACGCAAGAACTGCTTCACGCTAGGATAAACTAAAGGTGAAGGTGATACTTAGCCAGTTGAACAATACACATGTTTTTTTATCTGACTGAAGTAGCAAACGAGCATGCAGTCCACCTAATGGTAAGTGGTCACTTCCGCTCATGGAAACCTATAAGCAACTTCATATAGAACATGGCTTCTATCTGAAGTCAATCTGAGATGCGTTGCTATTCCCGGGGACTATGATGGTCACCTCACATAAAAGTGTGCCGGCAACCACACTCTTCCAACGAAACGCAAGAACTGCTTCATGCTAGAAATAGGTGTGGCGGTGGTACTGGAACTACACTGGCTCTGCCATGACTATCACATGGATTTTTTCACATGAACTTTTCACATGAACTTTCATTACCATGTAAAAAAAAACATGATCGTAATAATATTAAAAAAATGAATATAAATAAGAAAAAATGACAAATCCGCTGAGTTTCTTGCCGGATCTTCTCAGTTGAGGTCGTATTCCGATCCGGTGGTAGTGTAAGAAAAAAAATGTAACTGACAATTCGTAAGTGCCCCCGCAGGCCTATACAAAATAAAGACATTTCATTTCATTTCATTTAAACGTAATATGTGATTATGAATCCACATAGTACACATGCTATTCGCTTACATTTTCAGGAAACAAAATTGAAATGTTACTTCCTAATATATATTCATTCGAGAAAAGTAAAACTCGCTTCTAATTTTAATGGCTACTGACGTCGTATAGTTCTTTTTCCATTTCCAGCGAAACTCATAAATTAACCCGTATTTACGTACGAAACTCTTTATAACTTTGGGAAACCGCTAAGAGCATGTTTGGAAATTCGACCCTTGTAGGGTTAAGCAATAAATAAAAACCAGCATTGCCTTCGGGTAGCTACTATAAAAAGAAAATGGAATGCTGAAGTTAAGAAAAGTATTATTTCAACATGTTTTGCGTAGATACCTTTGCATAATGGCTGATAAAAGTGAAGCGCCGTTATTATTATATCTATATCTATATTTTACCCGACTGCTTGAGAAGGAGGGTGATGTATTCGAGCATGTGTATATTGAACGTGGTAGCAACAGTGTAGTCGATCGGGGAAGTACCACCGCCACACCTATTTCTAGCGTGAAGCATTTCTTACGTTTCGATGGAAGGTTGCCGGCACACTTTCACACGAGGCTACCATCATAGTCCTCGGGAGTAGCAACGAATCTGTGATTGATTTTAGATAGAACCCATTTTCTGTATGAAGTTGACTACAGTTGTCCATGAGTGGCAGTGACCACTTACCATCGGGGGAATGGATGCTCGTTTACTACTTCAGTCAGTCAGATAAAGCAAAAAACTACCACCATAAATATAGTAAAAACACTCCCTAAAACAAAATAAAAATGAAATGTCCGCTTGCTATTTCCAAATATTAATCATTTTCTAGTTAACACCAGTTTTGAAATTGTTCTTGGAAATGCTAGTAACAGTTTTAACAGGACTTTCTCGGAAAAATACCAGCGGAGAGTTATTTAGGAAATAACACGCTATTTTTTGAAGGGTAGTTTTTCTGCTATCCCTGATTTTCCTGTATTTTCAGGACGTCAATAGAGTTACTGTACCTACCTATTATAAGAGGCGACTAAAAAGGGGCTTCTGGGTCGTAGGCGGCAAGAGTAGGAACTGCGATTCTGGCAAGGACGAAGTATATGTGGCCGCATGCCGTCGTGAACACCAGGCATAATGGGATTAATCGCTCAACTGTGCAAAGTTCATTGCGTATAATAATAATAATAATAATAATAATAATAGCCTTTATTCACATAAGTTACAACACACATAAGCTTATAAGATAAAAAAACAAAAAAACTATACAATATTATGAGAAATAAATAACCTTAAATAATATAATATGTGCTGCAACCACTGCGAAGGGGATAGACTCAGCTTATGCCATGAGCAAGCTATAGAGGATTTCATCAATGTTCCGTTGTAGTTTCCAGAGCCCTATTCACAGCGCTAAGCGCGTTCCCTGGGGAGGTTTTAAAGGGTAAAATCCCACATAGCTTGTCATCGCACCCACGGGTACCTTTTGAAAGTCTTCCCCTCGAAAGGTTTTCCGCGAAAGGTTGTTTCAAAATAACAGATACAGTAACATTGCTATAAAGTTTTGCATAATATCCTTTCGTTGTAATAAAGCCGTATTGCTGCTAATTTCCCTAATTAAGGTTTATTTATCCCTAAGGCTAGTCCGGAGCAATTAACAAAATGTTTTCATTACGATATAGTTTCCAAATCTCCCAATTAGGCCTTTAATTACGTAGGAATCAACTTTAGCGTCGTGTTCCACTGCAAGAGATGTGCGATAAACTTTAGAAACGATAGTAACTTTTGACAGATAATTTTGAATTAAATATTGTAACAAAATTATATCGATTCGCATGTTACGCAGTTTTACTTTTTTTACAGCTGATATTTTGAACCATTTTGATTATAGTTTAGTTTTTGAACTGAATAACCTACCTTAACGTACCTATCTACAATTTCCTA
Source organism: Spicauda simplicius (assembly GCA_949699795.1). Lineage (NCBI taxonomy): Eukaryota > Metazoa > Arthropoda > Insecta > Lepidoptera > Hesperiidae > Spicauda > Spicauda simplicius. Next base: position 13,334,039 of record OX453075.1, on the reverse strand, counting down.
AAATTTACCTCAAAACCTTAAATAAATCACTTTTTCATGAAGATGTAGCTATTGGCAAATAACACTTCAAGAAAAGCGCCAAACGTTCTTCATTAAAGCCGGATGCATTGGCGACTCTTCTGGTGTTGCAAAAGTTCATAGGCAAAGGTGGCTACTTTCCAATAGATAGCCCTTCTGCCTTATCGTTAGGTACAATTAAAAAAAAACACCCGGTGGCCTCGAGATATTCTCGTAAGCGTTTAGAAAGACCATCGTAAAGACCAGACGGACCGGTGGGCCAAGCTGCTCACCGGGGAAGAGCCCGATGCGGCACCGCGTTTAGAGGACTCCAGTTGCGTTCCTTTGGAGATCCCGGTGTCCTCTTTGTAGTGCTGAGGACGGCCACCGGGGGGATTTTAGTGCGGTCAAAATCCCACATAGCCCTGCGTCGCTCCAACGACCTCGGGTACCTTTTGAAAGTTTTCACCTCTAGAACAAAAAAAAGCGTTTATAAAACTTGGCGAATTTCGCTACAATTAACAGCAAAATTTCTTTACCTCATAAGATCAAATACATAGATGAACATTTGTTTTTAATGTTTAATACCCATATTTGCAGCATAAAGCCATACAGAGCAGTGATAGCCTAATGGTTGAAATGTGCCCTCTCGATCGCAAGGTCAGAGGTTCAAACCCAGGCACGCACCACAGATTTTTCTAAAATTACGTGCTTATTAGAAATAATTAACACAGCTTTCTGGTGAAGGAAAACATCGAGAGGAAACCTACACATCCTAGAGATCTTTTAAAAAAGTTCTCGGAGGTGAGTGACGTCCACCAATCTGCACTTGGCCAGCGTGGTGGACTATGGCCTAATACTCTCTCATTCTGAGAGAATGACCCGTGCCCAGCAGTGGGACAATAACCGGTTGACGAGATATAAATATAAAATATCGGCAAATAAACGATAATCGCATATAGTGAATCAATTACATATTAAAATATATATCATTATCAATCTCTTTTGTCAAGTAATAGTTGAACCAGGCCCGTTAACAACAAATTAAGCAAGGAAATTAAATCGTCTTTATCCAGCAAACAAAGCCTGAATTACATGCTTAGTTGACCAATTAATTGAGAGAGGAAAGTTTGAACTTACTTAAGGTATTCTGAACATTTTACTAAGGCTAAAAGGGGTATGAGGTGACTTATAAAAATAACACCATTGCAAGTTTCTGCTCATAGCATGAATCATTAATTCAACAGATTTGTCAAGTTCATTGAAAAAACTGCTAAAGAACAGGTTTAGAAATAGTGAAAAGACTGTGTAATATATATATAATTAAATGATTTGTGGTTAAATTTTAGATGCAGAGTGTTAATTAACTGTAACGGTTGTAAAGCTAAACGGTTTAAAAGCTAGATTTTATTAGTCTATCCATTGAAGTTGACTTTCAATCTCTTTTTACCCAAAGAGTAGGTATTTAGTTTTTAGTGCATTGTCTACAAATATTAATAATATGTCATAAATGATAATATCAATTATTATCAAAAATAAGCACCATTTATTATCGTACTAGATCACATTTCATCACTAGATAATATAAAACAAAGTCGCTTCGTGCTGTCTGTCCCTATGTATACTTAGATCTTAAAACTACGCTGCGGATTTTGATGCAGTTTTCTTAATAGAGTGATTCAAGAATGAAGAAATAATGAAGATGAATTTTTATAATTTTTATGTATAATACATGCACTATAATGGAGGAACTCTGATAATTTTAGATTTTTGACTTTTAGGCGGAACGAAGTTCGCTGGGTCAACAAGTTATTATTATTTAGTCTTACTGTGTATGGGGCCTGATTTATGCAAAGGGATTGGGTCATAGTCCATGGTGGTAAGTATATGTAGGCAAGTAAAGTAGCTTGATTTTCTTTGGTAGTTTCTTCCTCAATTACGCTTTGTGTACGTATATACTTTGTGTATATCACTTTTATGATAAACTTTACAATATCATGGAGGTAACTAACACGAATGTTTAAAAATTAATCTGTCAATAATATAATTTTCATGTAACTCACTAAGTTAAGAAGATATATAGGCTTCATTCCGTACAGCTGCGTGTGCTTATTGACATTGAAATAAATGACTACCGTGTTGATTGTGTCTTCACGTTTCACAAAAATGTACTCAAACTTGGCTTTCTTAGATTATCTTGAACTCAGTATGTGAAGACGAGACGCTGGGGGCAACAAGATGATTTATACGAGGGTGGTAGAGTTATAAATCACCCGTGAAATGGGCAAATAAACTATACTGCATGCAACCTGCGTCCGCGGTATCTATCTAGTGTTAAAGCCTTATTTATTTGTCGTTTATTCAATCGAGACTGCAATACCTTCGCGGCGGGTTTAAGTTTGAGTTATTGCGGAATATATTTTAAGTGAAAATATGACGTGCAATTTCCTTCGGCGACTCAAAGAATGTTGGATAACTTACAAGGTGCATGTATTTTCAATTTGTGCGGAGAAAGAGTAAGATAAATACGATCTGAATTGCAGTGCCGCGAAATGTTGGAAATATATTTCATTGTATTTATATGAATGGAACTGAAATTAAGCTTGAATATACACTGATTTTCTTGTTACCTATCTATAGTTCGTTATCTATAGTTAGTAGAAATTTGGAGCTATTTTGCTAGAACGTAAAAAAACATTTATAAATGTTAAGCATTGAAGACAGAATACTATATAACTTATAAATTATTAATACTAGTATCGTGGAATTCGTGGTGACGGCCAAAATGCTCATATACATGCGGATATTGGCCGTGACCACGATCCATGCAACTGAGTCGAAATATCGGCAGAAAGAAATGAAAAAAACGCAAATAGTTACATAGTAAAATATTTTTATCTAGAAAATATCTAGAGTGTTAGCATGAAATTACAACTTGAACTATTTTATTGTATATTTGTAAGCCACTAAGTAGCAGAATAAGCGATTAAACAAAAATGTTTGAATACCTACTGTTACCTTATTCACAAATTAATTTATTTGATTTGATGAAAACGCAAATTACCGTAGGCCTAAAGTATAGCAGTGGTACTTATGTTAAACATAAGATAGATATCGATTTCATGTGCCATAATAGATATCAAGTTGAATATTCTGGAACATTTATCAATGATTATACCGTCATTATGCAAACCGGACCGCGCCCTACAAATTAGGTACACGGACGCCAAACAGATGTTAGTTTATGAATTAAAACGCTGAAATATTTCCTTACCAAACCGAGTTTACATTGCAAAGAAATGTAATGATCTTATAAACTTAATGTGAGCAATAAAAGTTGAACATCTAAGAACTGAAGTTTTTGGTTTTTCTATCTTTAAGACAGGCTGTGATCTTCTATATACGTGAAGCAAAATCTTGTGGTACATTTTTAAGTAATATGATGCGGACGGAATAGTATGAAATTTTGCACAGTTGTAGTGGACGTAGAAAAGGAGTGCAGAATGTTAATATTTTTTTCAAATAATGCATATAATATACATAAAATCAACTAAAAACACATTACACACACTACCGTGCATTTGTCACAAACACATAAATAATAAACGAAATAGAACTTTCAATGTCTTACTATAGAAACACATAAGGTCAGAAATGTCAGTGTCTTTGTCAAAATACCCACTATTGCTTTTAAATGCAGCTTAGCTAATTAAACATCTATTTATATATAACAGCCGTAGCGTAAAATATAATATTAAATTAACTAATTGGCTGAATAAGTTAAATCGCCTGCGACATAGGTATAGCAAACAAGCATTACATTTCATAGTCGCATAAGAATAACATCACATATTTCAAGCATTTTTTCCTCTTTTAAAAATTATAACATTCTTCCTTTCCTCTTAAATACACTTGTTTAAATTCATCCCTCGTCTTCCCTGTTGATACAGAGGAAGCAGAACGCAACGAGGACTTGTAACCATTGTGTAATTAAGTTTAATTAATGAAAAATATGGCGTGAAAATTTAATAAGATGTTGGACTCTTAGTATAAAACTAGATAAACCCCGCAGCTTTGCCCACGTTAAGAAAATCGATGTATCGACTCTCCCGTGGGTATAAGACATTTTCCCCACTGTAAAAAGTAGCCTATATGTTAATCCAGAGTGTCAGCTAACTCCCTAACAAATTTTATGAAGATCGCTCCAGCCGTTTAGACGTGGAGAAGTAACAAACATACGCACTAACAAACTTTTGCCTTTATAATATTAGTATGATTTAATATGTTTTCTAAAAAACAATTAATGGACGACCCGCGTGGCGCAGTGGTTATCATAGTGGTCTGACGGGCAATGGGTCCCGGGTTCGATTCCCGGCCAGTTAGGTATCTGAATGATGGGTTTAGATTCCTTTTCTGGGTCTGGTGTTTGTGTATTCGTCTTGTGTGTGTACATGGTATCCACAACACAGGAGAAAATCCTACTGTGGGGCTATGAGTGAAGAATGCGTCTTTATACTCTTTATACATTTATATATATACGCTCACGTTTCCGTTTTTGGCCATAGCTTACAAAGTTCTTTGAAATGCTATACTTTATGTAAATCACAAACAAAGTTCGGTGGGTAAGGATACAGCTAGTGTTGTGTGTCGTATCACTGGACCGGGACCACAATCCATGCAATATGGTCGAAGTATCGGCAAAAATATAATAAAAAATATCGTGAGGACCCGTTTCATATTATAATGAATAAGTTCCGCGATGAAATTCGTTTAAAATCGCATACTTTGAAATGATAGGCAGAAACGTAAAAAAATATTGATTTTAGGAAACAGAATAAACGTTCTAAGGGTATTGCTGTCAGAATTTATGCGTCATTCTTATGGTAATTTGAATGATGCCAGCGCCATTATTATCACATTATTCCCCTAATACTGATTCTTATGCGTCTCCATAAAATAAATAGGGTCATAGTCTTCTAAAATGCCAAACAAAGAATGACTGACTTCAGATGTAAAACATTGTGGCGACCCGCGTGGCGGAGCGGTTACCATACGGTCTGACGCGCAATGGGTGTCGGGTTCAATTCCCGGCCAGACAGGTATCTGAATGATGAGTTTAGATTCAGGTTCTTGTTCTGTCCCTGTAGTTCCGGGACCAGAATAGGACTACGGTACCCTCTGCCTGTCGTAAGAGGCGACTAAAAGAGGCTTCCGGGGTTGCGGGCGGGAAGAGTGGGAGCTCGACCCGTCCGGCCAAGCGACCCCGGGAAGGACGGTGGCATGTGTGGTTGCATGCTGCCGTAAAAACCAGCAGGTGCGGTGAGCAGTTCACGCCCACCAGGGAAGAGCCCGATGGGGCACACGCTGAGGATACCGGCGGCGGTCAAGTGGAGTTCCCGGAGTCCTCTTCGCAGCGTCGACGTCGGCCACCGGGGGGGTTTTAGTGCGGTAAGAATCCCACATAACCCGCGTCGCTCCCACGACGTCGGGTACTTTTTGAAAGTTTCCCCCTCGAAAACAAAAAAAAAACAAAAAAAAAAAAAAAAAAAAAAAAGGGTCTGGATGTTCGTGTATTCGTCTTGTGTGTGTCCATGATACCCACGTCACAGGAGAAAACCCTATTGTGGGTCTGTGAGTGTAGAAAGCGTATCTTACAGTTCTAAATTGTGATTTTTCGGTAATTCGTGCATTAATTCGTGCATTGTACAGAACTCTAAAGCATTGAAGCAAGCGATAGTTAAATATCAAAAGAGACTAATAAATTACATGCAAGGTATGCAATACTTGAATATAAAACATTTTTACGAGTAACAGAATATCAAGGACTAGATTAAATTCATACGGCTATACTGATTGCATATTATTATAACTTTCACCTGGCCATTATTGTAATTGCAAATATACCTCAGATTAGTCGGGATAAGCCAACTTAATCTTCAGGTTCGGTAACTCGTATGATCAGTGCTCTCAGTATAAGTTTAACGTTTGTAACAATAATTGTATACGTTTTATCCTCTCAGTTTATTGCAAGATAATAATATGGAAAATGAAAATGTAAGAGTGTAATGTATATGGAAATGTATGGGGAAATATAAACTATGATTGTATTAGAGAAACTGACAAAGTGGTAGAAACAGTAGTTTGGCAAAGGGAAATCTTCCGCCAGGCTAGGTGATCATGCCTGGGGAGCGGCCGTGCTAAGATAGTCGGTGTTCGGAACTTGTATATATGCAGGATATCGAGAATACTTCGATAGCGTGTTTTAGAAATACTAGTGGCGCCATCTCTTGATGATTCGCGGGAAGTTGTCATCATAGCGCCATCTCTTGGTGAGATGCGGGAGGTCGCCACAGTACAATGTTACCTACCACCGCCACACGTATGTCTAGCGTGAAGCATTTCTTGCGTTTCGCTGAAAGGTGGTTGCCGGGTCATTTCTATATGATGCGACCATCTTAAGATAGACCGCCTATTCTACCTTTACATTTATGCCTACAAATAATAATGGGTGGCATTAACCTTTTAATATCAGTTGAACTGCATGCTGGTTTGAAACTTCAGTCAAATAAAAACATAATAAAATAGTACCAGCAATACATATACAACTTGCCAGCCCTAAGGGTTACCTACTCGTAATTCATTGGTCCGTAAAAGTCAATGTCACGGACTGTAACATCCTTCTGAATGTAGATACTTATTCTACAACATTGTTTTACTATCTTACGCTAAATAGAATGAAACGAAAAAACCGATTACGTCCTAGTTTTTATTGGAGCTAAAAACTAATAAAAAACATGCGTTTTCTAGGCTTCGTCCCCATAGTTTTGAAATCAGAATAGGACACCGGTATCCTCTGCTTGTCGTAAGCGGCGAATAAAAACGGGCTTCCGGGATAGCGGGCGACTAGAGTGGGAGCTCGAACCGTTCAGCCAGGCGACCCCAGGAAGGATGACGGTATGTATGGTCGCATAACGTTGTATTTTTATCTAATTGGAGCAACAAACGAGCATGAAGTAGCAATAACAGGTAGTAGAACTAATATTGTTCGACCGGGTAAAGACCACTGCCACAGCTTTTTCTAACCCGAAACAGTTCTTACTTTTAGTTAAAACTGTGTTTTATCTAACGAAGTAGCAAACGAGCATGCAATGCACCTGATGGTAAGTGGTCAATGCCGCCCATGGACATCTGTAAGCAACTTCAAATAAAACATGGGTTCTATCTGAATTAAAACAAAGTCGCTTCCCGTTGTCTGTCCCAATGTATGCTTAGATCTTTAAAACTATGCTACGGATTTTAATGCATATGTGTATAGTGGGGGAACACTGATAATTTTCGATTTTTACTTATAGGCGGAACGAAGTCCACCGGGTTAGCTAGTTACATATAATTCTGCGTCACCTCCCATGGGGTCGAGTACCTTTTAAAGATCTCCCCACGAAAAACAAGAAAAGGATTTTTTGACTCAAGATCTAATTTCACCCATTAATATTATTGAATCAATATTTTTCAAAGGCCTCTCAATTTTATTTATAATCTTTTCTCTTAATTTCCGCCTGATTTACCGTTGTTTTTAGTTTACTCTTCCCTTCTTTGAAGCAGGTAGGAAGAGGGATGAATAAACGCAATTATTCTACAGGAGTGGGGTGCAACTTTGGCAATTTATTTCGCAAGCATGTGTGGTCAGATCTGCGAGGGGAGGAGTGAATACGATGTTAACTTTGTTAATTAGTTCGCATATTACTTCTTTAATTGTTACGAGGATGCCTTGAGTTGAATATATCGCGTATTGGAGTTCTCTAGTAGCAGAGTTTTCCAATAGAGCAGTAAATTTTATTTTCTAAAAATGCAGAAAACGTATCTTGTTTTATATGACGTGGATATTGAAATCTATGGTACTTGATTTCTACCCGATTGCGTCATAAAGAGGGTAATGTTTTCCGAACTCGTGTATGTATGAGCTTATGTTACTAAGACGCTCCAATAGAGTCTCGTATTAGCGCCTTTGTGTTAAAAACATATATATTTTTTTAGCTGATTGAAGTAGCAAACGAACATGCACTCCATCTAATGGTAAGTGGTAACTGCCGCCCATGGATATCTGTAATCAACTTCATACAGAACATGGGTTCCATCTGAAGACAACCACGGATGCGTTGCTACTCCCGAAGACTATGATGGTCGCCTCTTGTGAAAGTGTGCCGGTAACCACACCCTTCCATCAAAACACAGGAACTGCTCCACGCTATAAATAGGTGTGGCGGTGGTACTTGCCCGGGCGAACACTGGTTCTACCGTCTGAATAATAAATGATATTATATGCTTACTTATTTATTGCTTTTAGTTTGTTTTATTTGCTATGATTTTATAAAAGTACATTCACGTAAAGCGTTAATTACCTCATCAATTTGGTACGATGAGTGCTCCACAGTAGATTTCCGTTAGAGTATTTTAATTATAAAATTAGTCATTTATTTGGGTGTAAATGCGCTTGATTTCGATCTATAATTAACACTAGTATGCAGTTCTGAGCATTAAAAACGCTAAGCTAAAATTTACTTCCAGTTTGGTCTACAGCTGCTTTGAATTTCCAAATTGAATAAGCTGTGCATCCATCAAACTTTTAATGGATTAATTTCCGTTCCGTCCCTAAATACATTTATCCAAATCCCGCACTATCCATAATTAGCGGCCCATCCAATCAATCAAAGAGGACTGTAGTTGTTTTTAATACACTTATTCATGTTAAATTTTACTTGTAATACCATGAGCGGTACGGTGGTGGGGTCTGAGATTTCATATCATTTAGTATTTAACCTTCACTAGCCTCCCGTCGCAAAGGTCGAAATTCGACAGTAATTTAAATTAAAAAACTAAACTTCATATTGTACAATGTAGCACGAATATTTCTCTAATCCAAATAAATTTTAATAATTATTAAGTTATTTTGAACGCACCCGTTAAAAGTAAAAAGAGTTTTACATAACTAAGCTGCAATTAAAAGCAATATTTTGACATAGACATCTGACATTTTTGACGTTATGTGTTTTCATAGTAAGACATTAAAGTTTAAAGATTTATTGAACATAGAAACATTGAACATTGAATGTTATATTTCGTTTATTATTTATGTTTGTGACAAATGCACGGTAGTGTGTGTAATGTTTTTTTAGTTGATTTTATGTATGATAAATGCATTATTTGAAAAAAAAAATAACAATCTCCACTCCTTCTTTGCGTCCACTATAACCATGCCAAATTTCATACTAATCTTTCCTTGTTTTTGCTTTACGTATTAATATATAGATTCCCTTATTTCATTCTGTTAAATAATCACCCAATAAATAAATTGATCTAAACAAGCGCTACGTGTATTTAGCAATAGCTTTGCACGTAATCTATCACAGTGAGTAGTACCGTAGGAACGATAAAATACGGTTTATGTATCAGTTGGGACTATCCAGCTCCAAATTCATGCGATGACATTGTTTCTTAGAAATAAAGTCATATAGCTTTATGTTAGATATTTTAAGACCTAGATATATTGGTCCGATGTAAAACTAATATGTCATATTGTGGTTTAGAAGTAAAAAAAAATCGTTTAGCAGTTTTCTGTTAGTCTATTTTTAAGACAAACATATATAGGTTCAATTTAAAACTAATCATACTAATATTATAAAAGCGAAAGTTTGTGAAAGTGTATGTTTGCTACTTCTTCACGTCTAAACGGCTGGAGTGATTTTCATAAAATTTGGTAGAGAGTTAGCTGATACTCTGGATTTACATATAGGCTACTTTTAATGTTGGAAAATATGTTATTCCCACGAGACAATCGATACATCGATTTATATTCGACAATCGATACATCATTTTAACGTGGGCGAAGCTGCGGGGTTCGGTTAGTCTGTTATATTGTGGTTTAGAAGTAAAAAGAATCATATAGCATTTTTGTGTTAGTCTATTATTTAAAACATAGGTACATATATATGTTAAATTTAAAACTAATCTGTTGTATGTTTGTATAAGATATATTGAATTATTTTGTAGTTATTGTAGTTACTTTATTTATTGGCCACTTAGCTTTAACTACATATTTGTCAGAGTTAAGTAAATAAGCCCTTACGACTTAGCTTTCAATTGCAATACCTATTTACACAAAGCGCCAAAGTTTACATTACTGGTCATTAACCTATACAGATATACCAACGTTAAAAGCTATTGTACCTTTGTATTGTACAAATAAGAATATGAGAGGCAAAACGATTTGTTTTAAAATGACAAACACAATCTTTATTTTGCAATGTTGACTAAAGTACCTTCTTGCGTCTTGTTTTAACATAAGATGTACGAGTAATTCAAAATTCCCTATGTATAGAAATAAACGGAATTCACTGTATTGCATGATTAGCCACACAATTAAAAATTCATCAATTTTACGTTAAAGATTTAGTTTCATACTTGTTACTCATTACTAGTTTACCTAGCGAACTTCGTTCCGCCTAAAAGTAAAAAATCCAAACTTATCCGTGTTCCTCCACTATATTATACATGTATTATACATAAAAGCCTTCCTCTGAAATCGTTCTATCTACTTGAGAAAACTGCACTAAAATCCGTAGCTCAGTTTTCAAGATCTAAGCATACATAGGGACAGACAGCGCGAAGCGACTTTGTTTTGAACTATGTAGTGAAGAATTGAAAACTTTTTGCTCTAACTCCGCCATGATTAATGGTCTTTCTTATATAAACAAAAAGCATTGTTTAATTTTACCTAGCTCTTCTGCTAAATTTGTGTTTTCGTATTTGTATTCGTACAAAGCAGCGGTATATAATAAACAGAAGAATATCGACGGTTTCATATAAATACTGCCAATATAGATCAATAAGTATAAGTATTAGCAAACTAAGATATATATGTACGATAGCTCTTACCCGTGGCTTCGCCTGCACGGTCACGGGGAATTATTATTAGCATTTGATAGCGTGATTCAGAACTTGCAGATGAATTTTACTAACGCCATCTATTAACAACATCTAGAACTACTAAATTTACTAAATTTATGGACCAACAAAACAACGATATTCCCATGGGAATGAAAGAGCGCGGTAAAAAGTAGCTTACGTCACTCTCTGCCCTCCTAAATATCTCCCAGCATATAAACCATATCATATAATAGCTATTGGGCGACGTGAAAGAGAAACAAACAAACACACTTTCATATTTATAATATTAGCATGTAAGTATGTAAGTATGTATATGTATATGTACAAGTATGTACATATTCGTTAAGACACAGTTCTTGTTGTGTTGTTTCCGGCCACTGCACATGCTAAGTGGAACATGGAGTAGTGGCGTCCGACCTCAAGTTTGCGGCTTTCTACAATCAGATATTGTTTATAGACGAAGTTTGGACAAGTTAACATAATCTAGATCGGAGTTTAGTTCTACGTTAGTTTGCGCATTGGGTCCGAGCTGTGGTGTGGGTGTCCGACTTTTAATTTGTACGCGACAGTATTGGTTCTAGTATTTATGTTAGTAAAATGTACAAGATAGTCTTTTAGATGTTCAACGACAAGGAATTTAGTAGTATAATTTATATCGGAATTCATCAGCTATTGTATCCAAATTATGTGACCCAAGCGTCGCCCGAATTTTGAAAAGTACAGGACGTTACTAATTTAAAACATATGCAAGAACCAGTAACAGTATAACACAAATATTAAAACCACTAAGACATAGATATATTATTAAATGTTGTATAAATATTTTAATATTAATTTACTAACTCATATATGTGATTATTCGTTAATAAACAGTTCTTGTCTTGTTTCCGGCCACTGCACGTGCTAAGTGGAGCATGGAGTAGTGGCGTCCGACCTCAAGTTTGCGGCTTTCTACAATCAGATATTGTTTATAGACGAAGTTTGGACAAGTTAACATAATCTAGATCGGAGTTTAGTTCTACGTTAGTTTGCGCATTGGGTCCGAGCTGTGGTCTGGGTGTCCGACTTTTGATTTGTACGCGACAGTACTGCTTCTAATATTTATGTTACTATAATTTATACAACATAGTCTTTTGGATGTTTAATGACAAGGAACTAAATAATAAAATTTAAATTGGAATCCCTCAGCTCGCGCTCGCAACTTATGTGTCCTGAGCGTCATCCAAATTAAAAAATAAATATGATATTTCAATAAAATATAATTAAAATAAAATATAATAAAATTAAAATAAAATATAATTAAAATAAAAAATATTTCTAGTTTCAATATTTATGTTATCAAAATATTACTAGTAAATTTAAGCATACCTCAACGAAGTTTTATAACAGTTTCTTGTGTGAACTCTTTGGTCTAAATGTCCGACTTTTGATAAATACCATAATTATGATAGAACTGGTTTCAGTATCTGTGGTAGAAAAATATACAATATTTGGTTTATCTATATCGCAATTTAGTTGTACGTTAACTTCCTGTGACCAATATATGTGATCCGAGTGTACGACTTTTGTTAAATAATATAATATACGACTGTTTCTAGGTCGAGCATTTATCTCGAAAAAATATTTAACACTCTTGGCTCGTTCACTACAAGGAACTTAATAATATGATTTGCGTCGGAATTTTGGCATACATTTGTGCGTCCGATTTATTTGGTCCGTTAGCCGGAATATTACTACACGTTTTCTTCTTAGCGAATTTTATGCATTATATAATAATAATGTAGCTTATTCAAACAATGACTATTTACAAAAATAGGGTTATTAAAATATGTACTTATTTCATTGAACTGAAAATTTCGAACGAATGAAACCATTACTAAAACTTATTTATTTATTTATTCAATAATCTTTACTAACATTACAGGAATGCCTAATTCGTTAGTAAATGCCAAGTGTGTTAATATACATTAATTATTATTTTAAAATTGAATTATTTAACATTTACAATATTTAGGTATTAAAATTATCAAATTATTAGTAGAAATATTATTAACAGTCCAAATATAATGTCAAATTATCAAATTATGTCAATCAATAATACTATAAATAACATAATACATTAAATAAAATAAAAAATATTCAAATTAAAATTATAATCTAAATTAAGGAAAAAAATTAAATAATAATATTATAATCAGATTTAACAAATTATACAATTTTTAATACTATATTTCTACAATTTCCCTGAAAGCCTTGGTGAACTCGCTCAGTGTACAGCTGAAAAGGTCAATGCGTTGCGCTACGGAATTCAGGGTGCACATTGCTCTGGTGTTGGGCGCGTCACGCAGCAAACTATCTTCTATTATAAATTAAAACTGTTTTTAATACTGTAAATATTATAATAGGTGTTCACTATAAAAGAAAGGGGTTAAATATATCCTACATCGGATGATCTTTGGTTAAGAGAGGCTTTTATGTCATCGCAAAAATGTGTCAATATATATAAATATAAATCTCTTCTATATCTATGGCCAGTCTATATATCGCACCTTAATTCATGAAAAGAAATAACTCAAAATTTATGTTTTGCGAGTTTATACCATAAAGTGAACGAACTAGGTGATTTTTTTTATCTGATTGAAGTAGCAAACGAGCATGCTGTCCACCTGATGGTAAGTGGTCACTGCCGCCCGTGGACATCTGTAATCAACTTCATACAGAACATAGATTCCATCTGAAGTCAATCACGGACGCGTTGCTACTCCTGAGGACTATGATGGTCACCTCATGTGAAAGTGTGCCGGCAACCAGACCCTTCTATCAAAACGCAAGAAATGCTTCACGCTAGAAATAGGTGTGGTGGTCGTACTTCTCTGGTAGAACTATACTGGTTCTACCACCTTTAAAATTTTGAGTTATTTCTATTTATGAATAAAGGTGCGATATATGACTATTATTTTGCAACCAATTTACTAGTGTTTCTGCGAACCAAGCTCGAATAGTTCGTATCGGATTTACCAAAGCTAGAATCAGTTCAGAGAACGCGATATTAGCAATGCATCGGAATTAGTTCAGATCACTCAGTTGAATGCACTCGACGGTAGTTCTATGCATATTTGTAACTCGATTGGTGAAATGTTACTGGATTAAACTATTACTAAGCCTTTGCTTCATTGCTGGGCATAGATTAATGAGTAATCGATTGACGATTAACATATTGTTTAATGGTTACTTACTTGATTGATTTTTAACAAAGCAAAAGTGTATATTTCGCGTAAACAGCCGGCGTGAAAGGGTGTACGCATGCTTGTTTGCGTACGTACATATTTCTGAGTTCATATATATGATTCTGAAGGTGGTAGAACTAGTGTAGGTCGACCGAGGAAGTACCCCCGCTACATCAATTTTAACGGGACGCATTCCTTGCGTTTAGATGGAAGGGTGTGGTTGCCGGCACACTATTATATAGGCGACCATCATAGTCATCGGGAGTAGCAACGCATCTGTGATTGACTTCAGATGGAACCCATGTTCTGTATGAAGTTGATTACAGATGTCCATGGGCGGCAGTGACCACTTACCATCAGGTGGACTGCATGCTCGTTCGCTACTTCAATCAGATAAAAAAAAACATCTTATTTCAATATTACCTTTTTATGTAAAGAAAGTGGCGTGATTTGAACACATATCTTTTGTACATACTATACCACCATACCATCAAACTGAGAAAGAGTCCAAATAAGTATCTTGTCACTTGTTTTGCAAAAAAAAATATCATCTCAGTTATTACACATGTGCAGGTAGCATTTGTAACAGTAAGAAGATAATGAAACTGGAAAGCCTAAAGCTAATACTAGTACATACTGTAACATCACACAATACCCTTCAAACCGAACAACAGAGTCCGAATAACCACACTACACTGATTCGAACAAACCTTCTACTGCTTCTAAATAGTTTGTAACGTTTAATACGAGTCAGGTGTCAATACCAGCACGATGTGTTAGCTTTCGAGGAATTAGTTCATGGAGCATGAAACCAACGCGATGGTATGTGCATATTTGTTACTTGAACGCTATGCGATGCATGAATGCGGAATAGTGTTGAATCGGTATTAAATCCAAATTGCAAAGCGCCTGTTTGGAGAAAACATAGAACAGTGGAGTATTAGGGAATTTGCTGTGTTCAACGGTTTAGAAATATGACGTCAAATCTTTAACGGTACTGTTACGGAAATTACTCACTAGACTTCTAAGAGATAAAGGTACTAAGAAATATAAGCAATGAAAAATTACACATATGCATAATTATGTTGGTAATAGGCAACATTCATAAAGACAATAACAATACCAATACAAACAACAATATAGGCAACGACTCTTCATTCTTGACATGTGAGTGAACACGTACCTTTTGTACATACGAAAACTTGTGACCACGTGATCACTTGTCTTGCAAAAAAAAAGTTATACCTAGTTGGGTGGTTTTCATTTAGTTACCTTCAAGGCCAATCTTTCCACCCGATGGCTTAAGTGTCGTGCCTGTGTCCATTTCAGGGCAGCCATGCTGTCGTCTGTTTTTCTATGTCATATAGGCAATGACACATAGAAGCAATGCTGATACAGATCTTTAGGCATTTCGACAGGCAGTTATTTATACAGGTAATAAAGAAATCGATGCAGAGATCGATGCAGTTAATAATGGAGCATTTAACATTTTTTTTAATTTGACACATTTGCAATTTATTGCCCTACTATTAACAGTTGAATGAAAGCCTGTGGTAATAAATATCAAACTTCTAATAAATGTGCTGGCTATTTCAATAAAAATATATCGCACTATTTGCTACAGATTCGTTAAAAAAAAATTGATATTGACACGGAATTTCCATTAAAGGGAACAAAGAATTTATTGTATGTAAAAGGATATTACCAGTATTTTCATTGCAATACGGTTTAGATTTATTACCTTGATACTTCATATTGTGAAGTGGATAATGAGCATTTTTGTAATATGGAAGAAGCAAACATGCAGTCCACCTGATGGCAAGTGGCCACTGCCGCCAATTTATGATCTGTCCTAGTAAGATCAGAGTGTTACCAGAGGTTAGCCACAAATGCATTTAAACTCTTGACAGCTAAGTTAGATTGTGTCGTCGTCAACCCATTATGGTCCCACTGCTGGGCACGGGTCTTCTCTCAGAATGAGAGAGGTATAGGCCATCGTCCACCGCACTGGCCAAGTGCGAATTAGTGGCTTATAATGTCCCGGATTACTATATCTCCCAAACTTGAGAATGGCTTGAAAACACTACAGAGCGAAACTCAGTTGTTATTAGGCAGAAATAAACTTAATAAATAGACATAATATTAAAAATTTATCACGTACGTTCATTTTGATCCGCAAATCGGTGCTTGACAGCTATTGAACAGCAATAGCACCGCGATGTTAAAATAACGTCGGGCACTAAGTTAATGAATAGATACATCAAAAAATTATCACGTACGTGCACTTTGATCGGCAAACCTGTGTTTGACATAACACTGCGATGCCAAAACACCATCGAACACTGAGTTATCGAAGGCAACATAAAAACCCTCGGACACGGAGTTAACAAAGACAACATAAAAAAAATATCACATACCTACTTACCTACGTACATTCTGATCTGCAAAACTGTGTTTGACATAGCACTGCGATTTCAAAACACCATCGAACACTGAGTTAACGAAAACAGCATAAAAAAAAATCACATACCTACACTGTGATTCCCAAAACTGTGTTTGAAAGCTAATAAACAGCGGTAGCACCGCGAAGTCAAAACAACGTCCAACAATGAGTTAATAAATACATCAAAACCAAACCTGTGTGTAACAGCACTGCGACCTAAAAAAAAAACCCTCGGACACGGAGTTAACGAAGACATATCAAAATTATCACATACCTACGTACATTGTGATCCGCAAAACTGTGTTTGACAGCTAATAAGCAGCGATAGCAAAGCGAATCGGAGTCACTGTCGGACACTGAGTTATGACATCGTAAATTTGTCGAGTGTCACCATCCGTGACGTCAGCGTAATCTGCGGTCGCCTATATTGCGTCACAACCTGGTCAAACCGTGACACGTTGAATGACATAAATGCGTGGCAAAAAATTCGCACGAATACCAGCTACGTATTGTAACGATGTAAATTACGTGTGTCACCAAAATAGTGCTGACTTCCGACGTAGTAGTACATCGGTATATTGTCTATATTGAAGTAGCAGAGGAGCAAGCCGACCTTGTCACTACACACAGAACAAGGTTTCACTCTGAAGCCAATCTTGAATACGTTGATACTCCCGGGGACTAAATTGGTTGCCTCAATTAAAAGGGAACTGGAAAGGTATCACGAAAGAATGAAAATCTATAGACGGCACAGAATTATATCTTTGTATATAAACACTCTGTTTTCGTTTGTGTTTGCAAGATTCGAAAAGTAGTTATTCAATTTTTATGTATTTTTGCACATTAGTAAAGTTTAAGAAAGTGTTACCTCAGTGTTCGAATTGACACGGGAAAATTCCCCTTGTCTGTAAATCACTTAATTATATTTAAAAAAAGGAGTTTTAAAAATAAGTAACAATAAAACAAATAAGTTTGGCAATTCAACGAGGTAATGCTGCTAGTGTCTTGGGTACACTTCCACGAGGCAGCGATTTGTTTATTTTATTCATTTATTTTATTTAAATTTTGTGGCATTAACATTTTATGTAAAGGGTATTCACAATATGCGATTTTTTAATTTCTTTCTGCCGATATTTCGACCCAGTTGCATAGATCGTGGCCACAGCCAAACTGCGGTGGCGGAGAGTATCCGTTGACATGCACTAGTAGTAAATTAACCTAATTACCCTACGTGTGCTAACCTAACCTAACCTAACCTAATTACCCTACGTCTAGTTCGTTTGCTTTTTTAGGTTCCATACCACGACACACAACACTAACTGTAGCCTTTGCACTATTTGCGAAAAAATCGCATATCGTGAGAACCCGTTACATAATAAAATGTATAAATTCGCGATGCTATTAGTTTAAAATCATATTTGTGGCATTAATATATACAATTGTATAATTTAACAAAATCATCAGGCTGAACTGTGGCTAGGTTAAGCGTTCTAGAGTTTAACTATAGTTACTTAGGGAGGTTACAAATGAGCGATAGTGAACTAGATATTAAAATTAAGTTTAAATTGCATAAATTACACGAGTAGGTATTTTCAATAAAACATCAGAAACACAAATGCACAAAAATCACTTATCTTTTACTTAAATAATAAGTATTTTATCTCGATAGTGTCGTTAAACTGCATCTGTTCATTTTAAACTTCGCTTTCTGCGTTCATTTCAAGTCCGACTGTGATAATGATTCTCGTTCAAATCGAAATAAGTTTTCTCAAGTTTTCTTCGTTATCTGCTATCTTTCTTTCAATGCGATTATGAGGACGATATTACACTGAACTTTAAATTAATAGAGCTAGTCTGGAAACAATAGTACATTTGAAAGTGATTTTATA
Organism: Spicauda simplicius; assembly: GCA_949699795.1. Classification (NCBI taxonomy): domain Eukaryota; kingdom Metazoa; phylum Arthropoda; class Insecta; order Lepidoptera; family Hesperiidae; genus Spicauda; species Spicauda simplicius. Next base: position 13,315,539 of record OX453075.1, on the reverse strand, counting down.
TTTAAAACAAGTTATTCCACCTTTTAAGCTATTGCACAGCTTTTATCGCGGGCTTTAAGCGCAGCGACCGAATCAAGAAATTCCGTAACGAAAAAAACCTAACACCCTCCACTCCGCCTACCATGTAGCGCGGCCGAGCGTTCGCTTAACGTGTACGTATATGGTACAATAACACGAAGATGAAAATGAAAATGCTATGCATACCATAGCAGTCCCCGAGTGCCGCACGTTTTTTTAATTAAGTTCTTGTCACACGAATGAAAAATATTTATAATACCTTACAATTTCATTCACGCACGAATGCAAGTAACGACGTATGCACAGAAATATGCGCGATTGCACACATAAAAGCACGTACAAAATCACGCACGAACGGACACAGGAAATGTAATGATTTAACGTACTAGCAAATATGCATGTAAGCATCCGTATGTATGTAAGTGAGCATATAAATACATATCAATTGAAATAAATTATAAAAGTTATATTAATTGTAAAAAAACTTGTGATTCGTTTTTAAGTAACTTGCCGCGGACGAAGGAGGGTGAAATTATGCACGGTTAGAGTTAATGTAGATAAGGATTACCAAATGCTAATATTTTTTTCAAATAATGCATAAAACACACCTAAAATTAACTAAATACGCATTACACACACTACCTTACATTTGACGATGTCCATGGCATCAATTTTTGTACAATTCATCAGATCACTAATAAGATTGGTATACGTACATAAGTATTTATTTATTTATACACAGAAATTATGCGCTTTATATTCATTAGCCCCTGACCAGGTGGAGTGACGACCTGAAGAAATGGGTTACCCGCTAGATTTAGATGGTGCAGGACCGGTCGAAGTGTCGCAAATTAGGGGAGGCCTATGTCCAGCAGTAAATTTATAAGGGCTAATGGATGAATGGATGGATAAACATATTTTACGCTATATAATTCAAAAGGTTTTAAAAATAACATTTTAAATTGTAGTAACTTTTTATGAAGTCAGTTGATTAATAAAAAAGGCTAAATTTTACCTCAAGAATTCGTATATAATGTCCAATATTTTAATTACATTCAGTAGTTGGTTTTAGACAGCATCTGATAATAAATTATAAGAAAAAGAAAATTATGAAGATCATTGACCCTTACTCACGATCCTATTACGCGTCCTTGAACGGAGCTTCGTCCACCTGGCTCGTCCTTGTCCATCTGGCTCCAAAACAATACACACTTATATGGGATCGTACCTTCGTCCGATTTTGTTTTAGCTGATAGGACTCTTACCCTAATTCAAAAACACTTACACTAAATTGGGTTCAAGTTTGTTCCTTTGTACCTATCCAATAACGAAATTCTAACGTGTGAGCATGTTTTTTTCGAAGTTGAATTTAACCGCAAATATTCAATTTAATTTGAACTTTTAATGCGAAATGTAGTAGAACTATTTTAGTTACAGAATCATCACCACTGTCCCTCCACCTCTTTCTGTCTTTTAATATCGATATCAAGGTGATGTATTTTGAAGGGATGGTAGGGTAGAACTTAGTAGTATAAGACATACTACTAAGTCAACCTGAGGTAAAACACCCGGTCCATGTAGTTGTAACTTATTATTATACACTGCACTATACTTTGAACATGGTAGAACCAGTGTAGTTCGACTGGGGAAGTACCACCGCCACACCTATTTCTAACATGAAGCATTTCTTGCGTTTCGATAGAAGGGTGTGGTTGCCGGCACAATTTCACATGAGGCGACCATCATAGTCCTCGGGAGTAGCAATACATCTGTCATAGACTTCAGATGGAACCCATGTATGTATGAAGTCGATTACAGACGTTCATGGGCGGCAGTGACCACTTACCATCAGGTGGACTGCATGCTCGTTTGCTACTTCAGTAAGATAAAAAAAAAATATATTACCACGTACTACTACTACTATAATCAACTTCATAAAAAACTAGTATTTGCACTTACATTTCGAACCCATGCTTTTTGTTCTAGAATACAAGTGTTTGTCATTCCGCCAGAGTTTCAGAAACTGAAGAAAAATCCTGCAAACCGTAATATTATCCGACAATAAATAAAAAAGGGTAGCACTTCCGCTTCCCGTCCTGAAATGGTTTTTAGGTTTTGTGAAAAGTGTGGAGAAATTGTGTCCAAAACGTGGTACAAGATTCTGGATGGAATTTACAGATAGCAAAATATCCAATCTCTATTGTGATTTTATCAAAAAGTAACTTTTGAATTATAGATTGATTGAAGGTCAAGTACGGTCGGTGGACTGATCGATTTAGATGACCCTAACATATTGCACAATGCACTTTATAGAAACAATACAAGATACATAGGCTAGCTTCTTATGTATTTGGATTTGTCTCTATTATTTGTATTTATGTGCATTATGTTGGCGTCCAATAAATTAAATAAATAAACAAAAAAAGTTATTTACATAAGTCAGGAGAATTTCTTGTCTGTGTGTTGTGTAAATGTGAAGTACAGAAGGTGTGGCCGTGGTGCCAAAGGATTCGAACCACAAAAAGATACAGCCTCCATAGTAACTGTGACAACACAAGGTATTATCAGAGGGACACCTGGAAAAGTTTGAAAGGCTATAAAACACCAGAAATTCAGCTGTTGCTCTCTCATACAATATTAATGCTTCACGATCGTGGAAGGTGCGCGAGGCAAATTCCACTGCGATCGTAAACCAGCTTTACGTCTCAGCGGGGAACAGTTACAACGTGTTTTACTTAGCTTTACTTTTATTGCGACAATATTTCCAAATGCGCTGAAAATTTAGAAAATGTCCTTTAATACAGAAAGACCGGGTCAAGAAATCGTCGTGATGGTCTGTTGAGTCTTTGGTTTCCAGTCATGAGGAAATCTAAATTAATAGTGATTTATATTCCTAATGTGTTCTGAATGTTGCGTATTTAAGACACCTACTTTAAATCACGTGTAGATCTTAGAGATTAAAAAGTTTGTAATAAACTTGGAAAACTGCGATGTGAGGTTCATAAAATGGTGAAAGAGTACATCGACTCTTAAAGCTCAGCTGACATATTTTTCTTGGTAAATTCTTTACGGAATTCGTAAATTTGTACCCAAGGAACATCCAGTTCCATAAATTATACTCTAAACTCAGTGTCAGTAAAGACGTAAGAGTTACGACTACACTTTCTAGTAAAGTATTTATATCTTCGTTATGGTAAATAATAAGGATCATAACACATCACAATTTTAAAACCAACTAACTTATTTCCTTATCATTGCGAATCTTGTTATATCATATTGGTAAAGGTGAGCAATGTGATGAGTAATCGACTAAAATCAAAAAGAGAGTTTTAACCATACTTAACCATACAGAAACCAACCACGGCTAAACAATAATAAGTCCACTTAACGCAGGTGCACAAAGTAAGAAAGCAGAAACAGTAAGACAAAAAACTTTTTAACAAAAAATATCTACCGACTTCCATGTCACAAAAAAGTAAAAAATAATTTAAATATATTTTGGTCTAGAACATACTCAGTACTTAGTACATAGTCCTGAAGTCGGTGCTCGACATATTTCGCTGGACGACGGTAACTACGTCCTATATGAGCACCGACTTCAGAACTATGTACTAAGTACTGAGTATGTTCTAGACCAAAATATATTTAAATTATTTTTTACTTTTTTGTGACATGGAAGTCGGTAGATATTTTTTGTTAAAAAGTTTTTATTTTACACTTTTTAGTGACTATATTTTTATGTTTGTATTTAAATAAAGCCTCTAAGTTTGCTTTGTGCATCTACATATTCACAAAAATTAAACATAAAACACTTTTACAATTCATACAAACAGGGCGCCCCCTCTGGAAGTACCCCTCCATCATCAGGGTTGAGGAGTTGAAGGTCAAATTTTTCATCTTATATTGTTGCTTAGTAATCTTATAACATATACGTTAGTACCAGGTGGCTAACTTCTATGGCTCAGGCTTGCAGTACCCTGCATCATCAGGGTTTAGGAGTTGAAGGTCAAAATTTTAATTTTGTGCCTCTGTTTGGTATTATTTTTACATACCCGTAAGCACCAAATTGCCAACTCCTATGGTTTAGAATTGAAGTACCCCTTCATCATCAGGGTCGAGGAGTTGAAGGTCAAAATTTTAATTTTGTGCCTCTGCTTAGTATTATTTTTACATAACCGTAAGCACCAAATTGCCAACTCCTATGGTTTAGGATTGAAGTACCCCTTCATCATCAGGGTTGAGGAGTTGAAGGTCAAATTTTTGATTTTATATTTTTGCTTAGTATTTTCTTTACATAACCGTAAGCACCAAATTGCCAACTTCTATGGTTTAGGATTGAAGTACCCCTCCATCATCAGGGTTGAGGAGTTGAAGGTCAAATTTTTCATCTTATGTTTTTGCTCAGTAATCTTATAACATATACGTAAGCACCAAATGGCTTATTCCTATGGTTTTGGCTTTAAGTACCCCTGCATCATCAGGGTTGAGGAGTTGAAGGTCAAATTTTTGTCCCATGAATTTGCTTAACAATTTCATTATATATTCGCAAACATCAAACGACCAACTTTTATAGTTCAGGCTAGCAGTACCCCTGCATCATCAGGATTGAAGAGTTGAAGGTCAAATTTTTCATAGTAAATACCTACATAGTAATTTTATTCTATATTTTACTCAATTGGACTTCTCCAGCTAAGTTTCGGCCGACTATCACTAATTTTATTATTTTGCTCCAAAAAGTTGAAGATCCTATGATTAGAACCTTATCAAACTCTTATCAGACTACCCCTGGAGTACATCCTTTCTAATAAAAAAAGAATCATCAAAATCGGTTGGCGGGATATTGAGTTATTCATACATTTATCGCGTACATTGAAAATGCAAATTTAAGACTTATGCGTTTTTCTTATGGATGCCCTAGTCAAAAAAATACTAAAAAAAAATGGGACCCTATGACACGCACTACCTTTCAAATAAAAAAAAATCATCTAAATCGGTTCACCCAGTCCGGAGAAATGAGGTAACAAATATAAAAAAAAAAAAAAAAAAAAAAAAAAAAAAAAAAAAAAAAAAAAAAATACAGACGAATTGATAACCTCCTCCTTTTTGGAAGTCGGTTAAAAAAAAAAATGAAAATACAGACGAATTGATAACCTCCTCCTTTTTGGAAGTCGGTTAAAGAATAAATAACAGCAACAATAAGAAAGAAATGTAGACTCATTTCAATTAAGACTGTTTGCTCATTCACAACTAAATCTTATCGTTTCAATCCAGTTAGTACAAACATTTATTGTAGTCCTAACACGCTTTTATTAGGCTTTAACTATATAGCTTAATGTATTTTTACCCAAGTACATCATAATGAGGAGATTGTTTTTTTTGTTTTTTGGAAGAGATTGAGGAGGACGACTTTTTATTATCATGGGTGGGAGGATATGTCAAATGAAAACCTGCAAATAAAGTCCTAATTCATAAAATAACGCGCCTAACGCGTAAAATTAAGTAAATAATTATTAAACAAAAAAAAAAACTACTGCTTAAAAGCTTTTTTTATCTGATTGAAGTAGCAAACTAGCCTAAATGATGTTAAGTGGTTACTGCCGCCCATATACATCTGTAAGCAATTTAAGGAAAGTAAAAAGTAAAGAATTTTTTTTTTATGAACTCAGGTTTTAATAATCTAACAATGTCACTTCTGTCAAAACAGACGTGTTGAAGCACGGTCCTTTCTATCTTTCTTTTCGCGACATACGAGAAAATTCGAACGTCCGTACTGTCTGTTCTGGCAATAAATTGCCAAACTTTGTAGCACAGTTTGTTTCCTTTTGAATAAATTTGGCATTTATTCGGCACGCGCGTCTCAACACTTCTCGACCCATGAAAGTGAAACTTAGCGAGGACTCGTGTGGAGCTTTATTGCTGGTCCGCTTCGAGATTTATTATGAACACTTATGAAGTTTGCTCGGGTTTCTGTATAGTTTTACAATTCAAATCTTGTGTCAGTTCAAGAATTTATTGCAGTTAAATATGAAGGAAATGAGAAAGAGGACGTGTTAAAAACAAGACGGTATTAATTTTATAAGCACGTATTAGAGACAAAACAAAAAGTCATAAAGAGATAATGTTGTACAAAATTTGAAAAGAGTGTTCGACGTGTTTTGCAAGGAGCCGAAAATAGACGAACTAACGAAAAGCCCACAGGAGCCAGCAGGAGCCAACAAAAGTAAGGTAAGAGTTAAAGAGAATATTATTTAACAGACATAAGATCCTTATGTTTCTGCAATGTCAGGATTGGGAACCACTTGAGGTCCTTACGAAGTTGAGAAATATTCTCGTATTTACAACATGAAGTTTAAACGAATACACAAATTTTAGAAGAGCTTAAGTTTGTTTAGTAGCTTCTCTTGCTTAAACAAGGGTTGAAAAAACCCTTGGGTTAAAGAAATATTAAACATTGAAGATATTTCAGGAAATAAAATCTTTTGCAGTTTAAAGCGGTATATAGTACCTTAAGATATCGTCATTAACAAGAAAACAATCGCAGTGGTTATAATTAATCAGTCTTTTCTGGAAGACGTTTCAGGTCTTTTTATGTGTCACGTGGGTAAACAACCACATCGGCGTCTCACAGATACACGTATAAATTTACAAACAGCGCCAATTGAACTGATGCGTCACGTTTAAAGCATGTACGACTGTACGTGTGCGTAAGAAACAATAGTATGCAATTGGTGCTTATGCAGGTATGACGCGTATGCAGTCAAAAACACGCACGACAGGAAAGGCACATAGTCCATGCATGTTTAATATGATGAAAAAGTTCAAAGTCTTGTTGTACCATGGCCATAAATTGCGAAACTGTAGCGCAATTTCTTTCCTCTTGAATAAATTCGGCATTTATTCGGCACGCGCGTCTCAACACTTCTCGACCCATGAAAGTGAAACTTAGTGAGGACTCTCGTCATGTGGGGCGGTTTTACTGTTCCGCATTGAAGATTTATTGTGGACGTTTACAAAAGTATTTTTAAGCAGCGGCCCAGATTTTCCAGAGATGTGTTTTTTCGGCATACTTCCGTGTATTTTTTTTTTCTGCCTGAAATAGCGAAAGAGCATGCAGTCCACGTGATGGTAATCAACTTCATACGGAACATGGGTCAATCTGAAGTCTCTCACAGATGCGTTGCTACTGCCGAGGACTAAGATGGTCGCCTCCAACAATCTATCAAGTAAATAATACACATATTATTTAATATGTCAAGCGAAAAACAATATAATTTTTTGTTTGTACTTTACGCGACGGTGCGCAAGGGGCGGAAACCCCTAATAGCCGGGGTGGCACTTCATAAAAGTGAAAGTCACTTACTCCGAATTCATTAGTCGCCCTCTCGTAAACAAAAACATTTTGAATTGTAATTTAATTAGTACTAATATATTTTTTCACCTGATCCTCAAATTACAAACGAAATATACACCTTGTTCTATCTTTTAGTACTCTGACTTAAGACGGAATAAATAAGGAAATTATTGAGTGTAATGTTACTTTAGTTCGACTTCATGTTTGAACAAGGAAGAATCTGATATCTAACGTTTTTAAATTTCTTAAGAAGCTTTGCGCTTTGCTTTCTTAAGAAGCTTTGAAGAATTTTTGAAAGTATTAATATTTCTAATTTGGGTGCGTTTGTTTTCATCTTCATATCTAGATTCATGTTGGCCTACGGTATAGAAATCAAAGCCGGCGATGCATTGGCAATTCCTCTGGTGTTGCAAATGTCCATAGGCGACGGTGATCACTTCCCATCAGTTGGCCCATCTGCCCATTTGCGTTAGGTATACATATATCAACTTCAAGTACGTTTCATTATTTATTTTCATGACTTATCAGACCTCTAGGCATTTCAGACTTGTCAGGCTACGGCATCCCCTGCCTGTCGTAAGAGGCAACTAAAAGGGGCTTCTGGGGTTGCAGGCGGCTAGAGTGGGAGCTCGAACTGTTCGGTCAGGCAATCCCGGGAAGGACGGCGGAATGTGTGGTCGCATACCGTCGTAAAGACTAGACGGAGCGGTGGGCCCAGTCGCCCATCTGGGAGGAACCCGATGGGACAACGCGCTCAGAGGATTCTGGTTGAAGTCGTTTTTAGATCCTGGAGTCTTCTTTATAGCGCCGAGGACGGCCACCGGGGGGGGAGGGAGGAGGTTAGTGCGGTAAAAATCCCACATAATCCTGCGTCGTTCCCACGGCGTCGGGTACCTTTTGTAGGTTTCCATTTCGAGAACAAAAAAAAGGCATTTCAGACTGCAACTTCAGCATTAAACTCCAAATGAAGGTCATATTTATAATCTAAAAATAACATGAATATGGCAGAAAGCTTGCAAATTATAGACTAAATAGGCAGTTTGACCTACTTCGTTATCTCAATAATTCACAGCTAGAAAAGTGTGGGAAATAGCGAAAAGGTTATTTGTGACAGGGAAATCGTAGGGGAAACTATAAAAGAGTCTGACACAATGGCTGCCGGTCTAATTGTTCTGCTAAACGGCAACCGGCATCGACTGAACAATTATCTGTTTTGCATCTCGAATAAGCTGGAAAAACTATGTTAGTGTAGGAACACTAGGAACGGTCCCAAGAACGACTAATTAAATAGTTCAAACGGTAATTGTAGCAACGTGTAACGTGAGTATAGCGTTTATTAATTTAACGGAAAAATGCGATGGAAGATTGAATTTTAACATAAGTTTTTTCGATTATTATACTTATCAGGTCCTATATTTTTTGGTTTATCTCTATTATTTTATTAAATGTTACGTAGACTTACTGTAATAAAGTAAAACACGGAGAGTCTATGGCAGCTAACTGCTGCCAAGCTTCAGGCCCATGCATAAGGGCAACAGGGCTAATCAAAGCAGATATCAAATAGGTTGAACTAATCAAAAGAGGATGTCTCTTAACGATCGGTAGTAAAAAATCGTAAGCGTAATTTAGTCAACTTTTTTATCTGATTGAAGTAGCAAACGGACATGCAGGCCACCTAAGTGGTCACTGCCGCCCGCGGACATCTGTAAACAACTTCTTAAAGAACATGGGTTCTATCTGAAGTCTATCACAGATGCGTTGCTACTCCTGAGGATTAAGATGGTCGCCTACCAGTACCACTAAATATACCTAATTGTTGTTGTTATAAAACCTTGAAAACTTAAAAAATAAGGTGTCTATTACAAACCCTAAATTGAAGCCGTAACCTAACTGATACAGTTATGAAGTATGAACCTAACTTATACAGTTTACTTAGTGCTTTAGTAAAGAGAAAGTTAATGAGAAAATATTAATAGCTATAGGAATGCTTGCAATAAAATATGTAGATAAAAAGGTGAGACCAAAATAAATAGGAAACAATATAATTTTCAACGTGTAAAAAAAATAATTTAAAAAAATATACTGACCTAGAAATACATAAAATAACGATATCAGTAGATTATACAAGACTGTAATATCTATAACGAGATTTCTGCAGCCAATCTATAAAGAAAAGTAATAAGAGCAATCCGGTTAATAATAATTAGTGTTTTTTAGCTTTCCTGGCTTAAATAAAAATCAGCTGACAGCTGAAGATATTACGCCATAATATTATTGACAATAATTTATAAAAATTATATTAACATGCAAATGTCAATGAGTTAAAAAACACTTAATGTATCAAAAACTATTATCATAAACAGGGTTTTGTAACATTTGCACCATACACGACCACACCATATTACACAATAATTTCAAAATATGTACCCAATCTGAAGTATTCTATATCAAACTAACTGACCTGGCAAACGTTGTTTTGCTATATAAAAATTAAAAAAATGTTAAGGGTAGACAACCCTTATCACTAAGGGGTATGAAAAATAGATGCTGGCCGATTCTCAGACCTCCTCAATATGCTCACAAAATTTTATGTGAATCGGTCAAGCCGTTTTGGAGGAGTACGTGAACGAATATTAGGACACGAGGATTTTATATAATATAGATGAAGAAACAATGGACTCGATAGGTGTAGTTTTTCGGGTATTTTTCTTCACAGATACATTAAGATTCACTGATGTCCACGAAAAAGTATTTTTAATCAACTTTTTATGACATTATAATGAACTTAATATTTTTATTGGTGTCTAATCTTATAAATAAAATATTCTTCTTTGTATTCGTGTGCTAATATTACCCTGAAAGTGGAAGATGTATGTGATATAAGCAATTTAAATATCAAAAATGGCTTGTCATCGACAAAGTGAGAATAGAGCCAAGTCTGAGGTTTTGCGTCGAGACGTGTAATAGCGTTGCATCAGATACTGCAGACTTTTCTTACCTGAAACAAAAGAAAATAATCGTTAAGCAAATAATTTTGTTTTTTGTTCTATGATTAAATAGGTCGACTTCTTCTTTTTGTTTTATAAGCTTTTGCATGTTTTAGTAACGTGTGGATACGTCTCAAATTTTTGGATCAAGTTGAAGTACGAGATAATCCCTTTTTTTTCTGACTGAAATAGCAAACGAGCACGCAGTCCACCCATGGACATCTGTAATCAACTTCATACAGAACATGGGTTCCATCTGAAGTCAATCACAGGTGCGTTGCTACTTGCGAGGACTATTATGATTGCCTCTTGTGAAAGTGTGCCGGCAACCACACCCTTCTATCGAAATGGAAATACTGCTTCACGCTAGAAATAGGTGTGGAAGTGGTACTTCCCGGTCGAACTACAATGGTTCTACCACCTTGACTAAAAATAGGTAAACGGTGGCACTTCCCCTAAGCCTTAGCAAGCAAGCATTTAGCCATCTAACGGTAAGTGGTACGACCGGCCATAGATATCAGTATTCAATCCTATAAAAATCAGAGTGTTACCTAAAATCAGGCCTTGAGATATGTTGCTTTACCTCGAAGAAGTATCACTGTTCTCTTAATTATTTTCTACTACTCATATGTTCATGTAAAAAGCAAATGTATCAATGTGCCGCAAAAGTTTGTAATAAAATATAATTACCTCGCTCCTTATCATCGTATATGGATAGGGATCGTTTTATGAGAATCCCATTCGACCTCGAAACGTGAAGGGCGCATGCCAATCGCTCCACGAAAATCCATAATACCATCAATCGTAGTATCACCAGATGTTGATAGAGATTCGGGATACTTCGGGACGAATAGTCAAAATGTTAATAGACATTATCAAACGTCTGAGATACATTTTTATATCTAACTAGCTGACCCGACGAACTTCATTCCGTCTAAAAGTAAAAAATCTAAAATTATCAGTGTTCCTCTACTATATTATGCATGTATTATACATAAAAACCTTCTGTTTGAACCACTCTATCTATTAAAAAAAAATGCATTAAAATCCGTAGCGTAGTTTTAAATATCTAAGCATACATAGTCGCTTCTCGCTGTCGACTTTGTTTTAAACTATGTAGTGACGATAGACTTTACGGACCACCTATTGGACAGTAGGTGACACGTCACGTGGATATTTGCCACAATAGAGGAGTGGTGAAATGAAATGAAATGAAATGAAATGTCTTTATTTTGCATAGGCCTTCGGGGGCGCTTACAAATTGTCAGTTACATTTATATATATTTTTTTACACTACCACCGGATCGGAACACGACCTCAACTGAGAAGATCCGGCAAGAAACTCAGTGGGTTTGTCTTTTTTCTTTGTATATCTTTTTTTATTTTTTTTATTTGCCATCTTGTTTTTACATGGGTAACAATAGTTAGCTCGAGTATCCTGCCCTACATTTGGCCTAACAAGGAGCACGTTTGGCAGGATACGCTACACTTTGACATTTTATTAATTACGTATTGTTCAGTCCCAAGCTGTTTTATCACCTATATAATCAGAAATTTTGTAATATGCTTTACGACTAAGCTTGATCTTAATAAATGCTTTAAAGTTATTGATTGACAAATTTCTGATTTGAATTGGTAGTTTATTATAAAAGCGTATACATTGACCCATAAAAGAATTATTAATTTTGTGGAGACGAGTAACATGTGCGGAGAGATTGTGTTTGTTCCTTGTATTTATATCATGGTTGTCACAAAGTTTACTGAATTTATTAATATTTTTCTTAACATAAATCAAATTCTCATATATAAATTGGGATACAACAGTAAGAATATTTATTTCTTTGAATATTTCTCTAAGTGAAGATTTCGGACTTAGATTATAAATGGCTCGAACAGCCCTCTTCTGCAATACAAAGATAGAATTGAGGTCTGAAGAACAACCCCACAGCAGTATACCATAAGACATAATGCTGTGGAAGTAACTAAAATAAACTATTCTAGCTGTTTCAACATCAGTTAAATGCCTAATTTTTTTCACAGCATATACCGCCGAACTGAGTCTACCCGACAATTTTTCAATGTGGGGACCCCATTGCAATCTGGCATCTAGAGTAACGCCTAAAAAGACAGATGAATCCACAAGATCCAAAACCGTTCCATTGAGTTGTACATTGGTTTTAACCTGCCGCACGTTGGGCAACGAGAACTTGATACATTTAGTTTTCTTCTCATTCAGAAGAAGGTTATTTATGTTGAACCAATGTACAACTTTCGAGAGAGCATTGTTTACCTCGTCAAAATTATCCAGTTGTCGTTTAATTTTAAATAATAATGAAGTATCATCAGCAAACAATACAATCTCGTGATTATCTCCTACATAATGAGGCAAGTCATTGATATAAATTAAAAACAAGAATGGACCGAGTATCGAACCCTGCGGAACGCCCATTGTAACACATGCGCCGGGCGATTTTGTACCATTTATTACAACCCTTTGAATTCTGTCATTCAAGTAAGAATTCAAAAGGCTAAGAGCCTTGTTCCTGATAAACTGATGGTGGTGGTAAATTTAAAGCAAAGCGCTCCGGAAATACCTCAGAAGGTTGTTTATTCTACATCTTATTATTTGTTCGTGAAAGGAAAAAGCGGGTAAACTGATCCCTGAAAAACCGCCACGATTCCAGCTGATCTGGAACTTAGTTCTATTGTGTACTAGGTTTGAGATCAATGAAGTAAGCATTTAGTTTTTATATAGAAAATTCTAACGGTGTAACTTGAAAGGCATAGTTGTATGTTTTAATGGTTATATCTATTTTAAGCATCAATTGTAAGTTTCCCTAAATTTAGTACAACAAAAAATTATAAAATTTATGTTTTCGAACAGATACCGGCTTTTATAGAAAAATATAATACGTGTTTTAAAAAATGTGTTTTTTTTTTTAATATATTTATTTTTCTGTGTAAAAAAAGCAATAAAAACTTGTACGGTAACAATCGTTCTTTCCACAACTGCTTCTAGTTGAATCACATGCACATTGTACGCAAAATAGTTTTAATGTGCACCAATTCAATGTTAAGTACGTGGACGATAGATAAAAATGCGAAGAGGAAGTCATCAATGTGTATATCAAACATCGGGACGTCCCTGAACAATCAGAGTATTTTGTCACACTAATAAGAATGTCCGCAAGATATGTGAATCGAAAAAGTGACATGACGGAAAATATATCATGCATTATATTCTTTGATCCCGAACCCTGGAAATTATCCACACTGTTCATTCCATTGGGTATTCTTATATTGGTTTCTTTAACCTTTTTATGGTCTGATTATCCTATCAGTATTTCTAACTCTATAATTTCCGTATATGTTTGAAGATTTCTATCTAATTATGCCAGCTCTATACAGCATAAATCTGATATAGTACGGTAGATCTACAAAGCGCTATCCATTATTGGAAACGTCGTGGGGACTGAATAACTTGTTATAAGTAGTAGAATCAGTGTTCAATTGAGGAGGTAACATTGCCTTATATTTCTAGCACTAAACAGATTGTGAGTTAGAAAGGTGAGGATTCCGGGTAACTTATATGTTAGTAATAATCTTAAGGCCTCAGGCATAACAACGCATGACAAACATCATAAATAGATATATTAACATAAAAATATTTTGTGTGCATGTAAAAAAACTAAATAAATAAACACAAAGTTACGGAACACAAAACAAAAATACAATTATTAGTTAGACGTAATAAGACATTTTTTAAAGCAAACATTGCACGAATATGTACAAGCAAACACCAAATAAATGCGATATCGAGATAAATGTAAGAATATAGTGTGTATGGTATCGAATAATTTTGTTAAAGATATCACGAATATTCCGAGCACGTTGCTCACCTCATGTTTGAAATGTATCAAATGGCAAGCTTCCGGGCTGTGTCGGTTTTCCTCTCGGCGCCAATTTATAATAGAGGCTTTTGTATAACTTAGCGGATTGAAGCTGAACGAGAGAATTATTCTACTATAAATTAACACCATTATATAAAAGATACGTATTATTAGCGTACAGCATTTTTTGTAAGTTAAGACTAAGTAATTTTTTGTAAGTTATGTTTTTTGTAAGTTATCAATACGCGTGCGTATCAAAGTGGTTGAGATTAATTAATTTAATGTGAAGCGCCACAATAAAGTTTTTCAAAGGTACCGACTTTTTAAAATATATTTTAAGCTAATAAATGTCATAATTTCGAAGTTAATAGAATAAATTTGGCTGTTACGCTGCACCGCTGCGCAGATACTGCGCAACTAAATAAATGCTTTGACGACCCGCGTGGCGCAGCGGTTACCGTACCAGTCTGACACGCAGTGGGTCCCGGGTTCGATTCCCGGCCAGCCAGGTATCTGAATGATGAGTTTAGATTCTTGTTCTGGGTCTGGGTGTTTGTGTATTCGTCTTTGTGTGTTTCCATGGCACCCACGACACAGGAGAAAATCCTACTGTGGGGCTATGAGTGTAGAAAGCGTTTTAAAAAAAATAAAAAAATAATTTTTTTTTTGCTATAAATGCTATAATGAATTTAAATAAATCCTTTTAGTGAAACTTAAATTTTGTTTTGTTGAAACATAAACAAAGCAGCGCTTAAAACTGATGGTTTATGCAGGAAAAAGTTTGGTAATGGCGCCACTGTTGAACCACAAAGGTTTAATCTTTTAAATACATAATATGCCTTATGTATGTAAGGCATATTATGTATTTAAAAGTACATATTTAAATAAAATCTCTCTCTCGTCAACCCATTATTGTCCCACTGCAGGGCATGGATCTTCTCTCAGAACGAAAGAGTTTTATGCTATAGCCCACCGCGCTGACCAAGTGCGAATTGGTGAAAATGAAAATGAAAATATCCTTTATTAACTAAATAGACTTATTACAGGTGAAGTACACCCCTGTTAAGTTCGCAGAACTTGTGTTAGGGGTGAACGCTCTTTCCTGATTGCATAGAACCAGCGTTGTTTACAATATAATAAAGACATTCAATTTTAAACTACGAGGATAAACACAAAATTTACTTATAAACAGAATAATCACCGCATGATCCAATGGTCAATAACACACAATTAAGCAAGGAACTTTGTTCTATAATACCTTACCAGTAAAGGTTAGTTAGGTGTTGGTGGACATTTAAATAAAATACATAAAAATATACAAGTAAATAGAGGACCCCACATTCAAACAAAAAGTCATACAAAACACAGTACTTAGAATTTGCAGCACTATTGCGGTGTGGGTACAAAGTTACTAGAATTAGTCTCCTGGCTGGGATCCAAAGGCCCGCAGTCAAAGAACTTTGCTTATTCCGGCGTGTTTCGAGGACCACAACTCACAGTGACCTCGTAGGAACTTTTTTTAATGTTTATCGTTCCCAGTCCAATCATTGTGGTATCGTATATAAGTTTTGTGCTCATAGTGAGATTTTATATCAGGTTAACATGTTAAGGACATACAAACGTAAATGTAAGAATAATTAACAATCGACTCGCGTGGCGGTTGCCTTACCGGTCTGATGTGCAATGGGTTCGATTCCCGGCCAGACACCATCTGACGGTAAGTGGCAGTACCGCCCATAGATATCAGTATTCAATCCCAGATCATCCGTTGTATAAAGACCACTACTATCGGGTATTTATACAACGTGTATCGTGGTCCCGAAGAAACGGTAACATGGTCAGTTTCACCGTGAGCACGATTCAGGGCAAAATAAATTAATGTCGAGATTACCCGTTATATATTAAAATGAAAAATTCTGGAGCTCAGAATTAGTTGTCTTTAATGTACGGTGTAGAGTAAATACTCGCGTACCGGCACATTTAACATCCCAACTCTCAAGGACAGAATAGGGACGCTTGATGTGCCAGTACTCGGGTAGTTACCCTACACCTTACACTAAAAAGGTACTATTATGTTCTCTTGCAAAGGTATATAGAGTTAGGGTTATGCTCGCCTAAAAAGCTGAATATTACCAAAGGAAAAGGACGATTAAAGCGTCCTTGGATGTGTGACTTTTTCATAAGTGTCGAGAAATTCATTCTACGAATTTTATTATATATAGCTTTAGTAGTTACCTACTAGTACCGATTTACTGTAGATAAGACCTCATTGACGATAAAATCTTAAATGGTTTTTACTTCCTTTAAAATTTAATTTGGCCATTTTACATTACACTCTCTTCTGCTGTTATAGAGCAAAAGGTAGTTTGGCAAAGGGAGATCTCCCGACTGGCTAGGTGATCATGCCTCGTCCCTGTAGCCTCGGGGTCAGAATAGGGCTACGGTATCCCCTGCCTGTCGTAAGAGGCGACTAAAAGGGGCTTCCGAGGTTGCAGACGGCTAGAGTGGGAGCTCGAACCGTTCGGTCAGGCAATCTCGGGACGGACGGCGGTATGTGTGGTCGCATACCGTCGTAAAAACTAGACGGAGCGGTGGGCCCAGCCGCCCATCTGGGAGGAGCCCGATGGGGCAGCGCGCTCGGAGGATTCCGGTTGAAGTCGTTTCGAGATCCCGGAGTCCTCCTTTTCAGCGCCGAGGACGGCCACCGGGGGGGTTTTAGTGCGGTAAAAATCCCACATAACCCTGCGTCGCTCCCACGGCGTCGGGTACCTTTAAAAAAAAAAAGGTGATCATGCCTGGGGAGCGGCCGTGCTCCGACAGTCCTTGTTCGGAACTTGTATATATGCAGGGTATTGAGAATACTTCGATAGCGTGTTTCAGAATACTAGTAGCGCCATCTCTTGATGAGTAGCGGGAGGTCGCCACAGTAGTAATCCGTAACTGATTTATAAAGAAGTAGCTGAGCCGGCGAACTTAATTCCGCTTAAAAGTCAAAAATCTAAATCTATCTGTGTTCCTTCACTATATTATGCATGTATTATGCATAAAACCTTCATTTTAATCACTCGATCTATTAAAAAACGCATTAAAATCCGTAGAGTAGTTTTAAAGATCTAAGACTACACAGACAGTCGGAAATGACTTTGTCTTATAGGTACTATGTAGTGATAGTGATTTTACTTACTCGTCCAACATTTAATTAGCTACCCAAAGATTTGAAAAGAAAGAATATTGTCAGCCGCATTAATAGAACAATAAAAGGGACAATTTAAAATCCAGTAGCGCAAAGCTGCAGCGGGTCGTAGCGAATTCTGAAAAACATTGGTTAATTTGGCTCCAAGCCAGGGGCTTAAAAGTTTGCACGCCGAATAAGGAATTGATGGAGAATGCGTTGTAAATGGCGTAGAAATATAATTAAGATCATTTTGATTAAAGTGGCTTAAAATTTAATCAAAATTTTGTTTTTTAAATTGTGTTTTTGTTTAGTTATATTTAATTTTAAAATAATCTATATTAATACATAGAATAGAAACAAAAGTTCCGAGAGTAGATACATAATTTTTTTATTAAATTAGGAAAGATATATAAATTTACAAATAAACGCATATCTATATTATTAGATTTTTACCCGTTTTTCTGTTTTTAAAGCGTATTAAATTAAAATTCTACGCAGTGGGGAAAAAGCCTATGTACTTAATCTCCGAACAATGAATGGAAATTTAATGAAAATTAATTACTATTTTAGGAAATCTGTATCACGTGTGACAAATTTTATGATGGTAAAGATTGGGGTACAACCTATTATTGTCCCACTGCTGGGCACGGGTCTTCTCTCAGAACGATAGAGTTTTAGTCCACCGCGCTGGCCAAGTGCGAATTGGTGGACTTCATACACCTGCGAGAACTTTTTTTTAAAGAACTTCGGGTGTGTAGGTTTGACAAAGAGTACGACATAGTAAAGAATATAACTTAAATAATAATAATTTTAATCGTAATGAGGTATTGCCTTCGTAATATGCAAAGTTCACGCCTAACTTATAATTTAGTCAGAACTTATAATTTAATTCCCGTCGTTTTAAAACTCTTATTGACTTTGAAAGAAAGTAAGCGAGAAATGAGATAAATCTGGCACGTTTATAACTTTAGTGTTAATTTTATTATTAGCGACGTTATAAAAAAATATTGGAAAAAATATTATTGAAATTATAAGAAATACCTTTTTATTTAAAATTGTAAAATATGCAAAGAGTTGTAACGATCGCTATTATTCTAGTCAATTGACTACTTTATTCTCAACTTTTTTTATCTGACTAAAGTAGCAATCGAGCATGCTATCCACCTGGTGGTAAGTGGTCACTGCCGCTCATGGACATCTGTAATCAACTTCATACAGAACGTGGGTTCCATCTGACGTCAATCACAGATGCGTTGCCACTTCCGAGGACTATGATGGTACCTCATGTAAAAGTATGCCGGCAACCAAACCCTTCTATCGAAACGCAAGAAATGCTTTACGCTAGAAACAGGTGTGGCGGTGGTACTTCCCCGGTCGAACTACACTGGTTCTACCACTTTAAAATACGTGTATTGTAGATACCTACTGTAGATAGATCAGAGCAGTGATAGCCTAATGGTTGAAATTTGCCCTCTCAATCGGGTGGTCCGAGGTTCAAACCCAGGCACGCACCACTGATTCATGTGCGTATTAGAAATTAATTATCACTGCTTTTCGGTGAATGAAAACATCGTGAGGAAACCGGCACACCCGAGAGTTCTTAAAAAAAAAAAAGTTTTCGGAGGTGTGTGAAGTCCACCAATTCGCACTTGGCCAGCGCGATGGACTATGGCCTAAGCTCTCTTATTCTGA
Source organism: Spicauda simplicius (assembly GCA_949699795.1). Lineage (NCBI taxonomy): Eukaryota > Metazoa > Arthropoda > Insecta > Lepidoptera > Hesperiidae > Spicauda > Spicauda simplicius. The sequence continues at coordinate 13,296,426 of OX453075.1, read as the reverse complement.
GAGAAGACCCGTGCCCAGCAGTGGGACAATAATGGGTTGACGACTGTAGATACTGTGGATACTGTAGATACTGATACGTAAATTCGTAAAACACAAAAATCTGCCCAATTTAGCTGTAACTAAAGACGTAAAAAGCGGATATCAATTCATTGAACGACGATCGAGAACAGCAATTAAAGTCACAAAGATTTTCTGTAGAAAATGAATAAAAACGCTCAAATACTGCTGAGGAAATGAGAATAGAGTCAAGTTCAAGGCTAAATGGGCTAAGAAGAGGTTGGCTTTTTGTGAATTTACTCGTAAGAGAATATGCTTTTTTATCGCGCGTGGCGGAGCGGTTACCATACCGGTCTGACGCGCAATGGGCCTCGGGTTCGATTCCCGGCGAGACAGGTGTCTGAATGATGAGTTTAGATTCATAGTCTGGGTGTTTGTGTATTCGTCTTGTGTGTGTCCATGGTACCCACGGCTCAGGAGAAAATCCTAGTGTGGGACTATGTGTGTAGAAAGCGTGTGTTATCTGACTGAAGTAACAAAAGAGCATGCAGTCCACCTGATGGTAAGTTGTCACTGCCGCCCAAGGACACCTGTAAGCAACTTCATGCAGAACATGGGTTCCATCTGAAGCCAATCATAGATGCGTAGCTACTCCCGAGGACTATGATGGTTGCCTCATGTGAAAGTGTGCCGGCAATCACACCCTTCTATCGAAACGCAAGAAACGCTTTACGACAGAAATAAGTGTTCCGGTGGTACTTCCCCGGTCGAACTACACTGGTTCTACCACCTTGAAAATGCTTATGTGTTTTATAATAATGTTACAACATTAATATCATAAGGTCGGAAGTTTGTGCGGATGTCTTTGTTGCTCTTTAACCCAAAAGTAAGTACTAATTGGATTTCGAAATTTGGCACACACATAGTTTATGACCTAGTTTAACACATAGGATAATGAGATACCCTCTAGCGTTGTAAACATGATCGAAATTTGTCCGTTTCGGCTGCGGGAATAACCATGGCAAACATAGAAAAAGCTTTACCAATAAATTCTAGACGACTTTACGAGTGAATAAGTTATAACATTTCTTACAATGTGAAATAGACCCAAGATTAAGGAAATATCAAATCGCAAAGCAGAGGGTCCGTAAAAAATGGAAGTCACGCCCAACTGCTACTGACATCCGAAATTGTTTCAGCTCGACTAAAAAAATGACAATGGAAGCGAGTTCAGCGCTAAATGAGCCAAAATGAGCAGCGATGCGCCTCATGCGGTGAATGAGCCTGTATTTTACTTACATTTACAGCGCTTGATATTTAGAAGTTATATAATTTTGCTAAGACATACACGTTTTATTTTATTAGACAATACTTTTGTTTTAGAACGATATGTAGTCTGAATATTTATGTCTTCTTGCATCGCAGACGTTTTTTTAATCAATATAGGTACATATTATAGGTACGTACATCTTAAACAAAAATGACAATGAAAGCGAGTTCAGCGCTAAATGAGCCAAAATGAGCAGCGATGCGCCTCATGCGGTGAATGAGCCTGTATTTTACTTACATTTACAGCGCTTGATATTTAAAGTTATATAATTTTGCCAAGACATATACGTATTAGTTTATTACTTCATACTTTTGTTTTAAACAGATATGTTTTTTGCCTATTTGCATCGACTACGTTATTTGTTCTTTTTTATCAATATACACTACATTTGACGATCCGCGTGGCAGTGCGGTTACCATAACGGTCTGACGCGCAATGGGTTCCGGGTTCAATTCCCGGCCAGACAGGTATCTAGATGATGAGTTTAGATTTATGTTTTGGGTCTGGGTGTTTTTGTATTCGTCTTGTGTGTGTCCATAATACCCACGACACAGGAGAAAATCCTAGTGTGGGGCTATGAGAGTAGAAAGCGTGTATACTACACGTAAATCTTAAACAAAATGACAATGGAAGCGAGTTCAGTGCTAAATGAGCCAAAATGAGCAGAGATGCGCCTCATGCGGTGAATGAGCCTGTATTTTACTTACATTTATAGCGCTTGATATTTAGAAGTTATATAATTTTGCTAAGACATACACGTATTATTTTATTACACAATACTTTGTTTTAAACAGATATGTAGTCTGCCTATTTATGACATCTTACTTCGAATAGGTTAGTAGTTTTTTTTTATCAATATCAGTAAATATTATACGTAAATCTTAAACAAAAATGACAATGAAAGCGAGTTCAGCGCTAAATGAGCCAAAATGAGCAGCGATGCGCCTCATGCGGTGAATGAGCCTGTATTTTACTTACATTTACAGCGCTTGATATTTAGAAGTTATATAATTTTGCTAAGACATACGGATTGAGTGACAAATAAGTATGCGCAAAAATCATACAAACATAAACATAAATACATCCAAGTATGTAAAAGCTACTAACGAATTTGCAACTCATATAAAACAATTTCGACACAAGCGACGTCTTACGAACAAAGCCTTGAACCCCTCACTTTTTAAATACTGTTGTATTTTTTTTTTATATGGTAGAAGTAGAAAACGGACATGCAGTTCAATCTGATCTCTTCTATTTGAAGTCAATAACAGCTGCGTTGCTACTCCGGAGGACTAAGATGGTCGCCTCATAACTAAGTATGCCGACAACCACACCCTTCCATCGAAACGCAAGAAATGCTTCACGCTAGAAATAGGTGTGGTGGTGGAACTTCCCCTGTCGAACACTGGTCTCCTACCTGATCAAAATTAAGCAAACTTATCGACACCCTTCAAACTACAACATAGTACTACACAACGGTTATCAAAACAAAGAGTGGTGTAACACTTGATCCATAAATATAATCACACAATACTACGTTATTCCTACGACTTCACTTGATTCGATCACGTCTACCATGATAAAGTTTCCTAAGGTGAATAAAGTTTGGGTCATATACTATACTAGTTGACCCAGCGAAATTCGTTCCGCCTAAAAGTCGAAGATCTAAAATTATCAGTGTTCCTCCACTATATTATGCATGTATTATACATAAAAATCTTCCTCTTGAATCACTCCATTTATTAAAAAAATATTAAAATTTTGTGTAGTTTAAAAGATCTAAGCATACATAAGGTCCATATGGTCCACATATGGTCCAACAATTCGCACTTCGCCAACGCGGTGGACTATAGCCTAAAACTCTCTCATTCTGAGAGAAGACCCGTGCCCAGCAGTGAGACAATAATGGGTTGTACCTAAGCATACACAAGGACAGACTTTCGGTCAGAAGTAAGCGACTTTGTTTTATACTTTGTAGTGAAGTGTGCTAAATTTCAACGAAATGCTACATTTACTTTTTGCAGGAAATAATAACAATCACATAAATCCTTTAAAACTATAGCATTTACAATATTAATAAGATTTTATTCGTGTTTGAGATTCACAAGAAATTATTAACCACCTTCACACTAAACTCAACTTGTCTTCGCTACTAAATAATGGCCGAGGTAGTGATACAATTTGCAACGTTAATGGACGACTGGTGCTTGCTAAGCGTTTCTATATTGCTATTTGCTTGCCCATTTGAAACTCATACTCTCAAAGATAACCAGTTACATTAGCTACCATATAAACATGAAGATACGAGATAATTAAGTATGGACATGGTCGTCCCTGTAGCCTCGGGGTCAGAATAGGGCTACGGTATCCCCTGCCTGTCGTAAGAGGCGACTAAAAGGGGCTTCCGGGGTTGCAGACGGCTAGAGTGGGAGCTCGAACCGTTCGGTCAGGCAATCCCGGGAAGGACGGCGGTATGTGTGGTCGCATACCGTCATAAAGACTGGACGGAGCGGTGGGCCCAGCCGCCCATCTGGGAGGAGCCCGATGGGGCAGCGCGCTCGGAGGATTCCGGTTGAAGTCGTTTCGAGATCCCGGAGTCCTCCTTTTCAGCGCCGAGGACGGCCACCGGGGGGGTTTTAGTGCGGTAAAAATCCCACGTAACCCTGCGTCACTCCCACGGCGTCGGGTACCTTTGGAAGGTTTCCCCCTCGAAAACAAAAAAAAAAAAAGTATGGACATGGTACATCCCTGCGGGAACAATTTTTTTGTTCTCGAGGACGGTACCTTTTGATGGTACCCGCCCTTCAAAAGCTACCCGACGCCGTGGGAGCAACGAAGGGTTATGTAGGATTTTTACCGCACTAAAACCCCCCGGTGACCGTCCTCGGTGCTACAAAGAGGACTCCGGGATCTCCAAAGGAACGCAACTGGTATCCTCTGAACGCGTTACCCCGTCGAGCTCATCCCAGACGGGCGGCTGGGCCCGCCGCTCCGTCTAGTCTTTAGGACGGTATGCGACCACACATACCGTACTACATACAACTGGCGGAAAATTCAGAAAAAATGGATAAGAGAACTTTACAGTGGAACATAAAAACTCCTCATTTATTAAAGTCGGTTAGAAAGATTTGTTTTTCTTAAGAAAATACAAAATAACGTAACATCCCACATATAACTCAACTTTTCAATTAAAGAGTACGTCGTTAAAATGTATAATTGCTACAACATGAAACATTATTAACCTTCTGACGACACAGCTTAAGTTGCGATTTTTCTTAACTCTTCAATTTCTTCCTTAGAAACTTCCCCGTAAAAATTAAAACCATAAAAAGTTTTGGGTAATATCGTTAATAATTAATTGTTTGATTAAAAGTTGTTTTATCGTGTTTTCTTACATTAATAATTTTGTTGCTTAATATTTAATTTGAGCTCAAGTGACCAATTTTCAGTCATTTCAGTCAAACGATTATATTATTTTATTTTTAGAATGAAATTATATTTATTTTCTCTGTTGTTACGTAGATGTTATTTTTTGATGTTATATTGTTGTTTGACAGTTGTACTTTAAACAGAATATGGTATCCTTTCCAAAGATCAATTGCTTATATTCGTTACTAAAATTTTAATGATATTCGATATATAGCTGAAAATGATATGCGTTCTATCATTACCTCGTACATCATTATCTTACCAAAAGTCTAAAAATATTGTTTTTCTATTTTTCCAACAAATAGTGCTTTACATGTGTGGTGACTATCGCTACTAATCAAGAGATGGCGCAACTATCCTACATATATACAAGCTCCGAACAGAGTCTATCGGAGCATGGCTCACCAGGCATGATAACCATCCTGGTGTGAGATTTCCCTTTACAAACGTGAATGTAACTTTAGCCTAATATTTAAAATTTAAACTTACAATTAAAAATTTGTTCTATTTCAAATATTAATGTTGGTTTAGAGTATTCTGTTCTACGTTCATAGCGCATACATTAACATATCCTCTGAAGAAATAAATTCAAATAACGATATCTGTTCTAAGAAATAATATGTATTTCATTTCGATAAAAGAGAACGGTAATACAATATTTATTTAAGTCTAACGTAAAATATTTACTTTGCTTTCTAAAATAATAATTGTACGTTCAAGTCTGAACGTTACTGGAATACTGCCTTTTTACCTGTCTGCGTCTTGAGGACGATAATGTTTTTCGGGCTTATGTATAAGTTTTTTTTATCTGATTGAAGTAGCAAACGAGCATGAAGTCCACCTGATGGTAAGTGGTCACTGCCGCCTATGGACGACTGTAAGCAATTTCATATAGAACATGGATTTTATCTGAAGTTAATCACAGTTGCTAATTTCGAGGACTATGATGGTCATATAAAAGTGTGCCGGCAATCAAACCCTTGTATCGAAACGCAAGAAATGCTTCAGGCTAGAAGTAGGTGTGGCAGTGGTGCTTCTTCGGTCGAACTTCACTAGTTCTAAACCTGTTAAATTATGGATATTCATTTCTTTTGCACGCGCTACAGTTCAAACGGCTAACAGATTATTATATATGACATATTATTAGAATTCACTTACTTTGCAGAGTGGCTTAGGCTTAATAGTTTGAAATAGCAGCTGTTATGAAAGTAAAAAAAATATTCAATAAATATCGATTTAGCCAAGTTTGAAGTCTGAAATCTGCGCTCAAATTATATTTAAATAGATCACGACGTAAACTAAATTCCATATGAGGGTCAGGATTGAAGAGTTAAAGGTGGTAGAACGAGTTCATCTGAGGAGGTACCATCGCTAGTTTTTCGGCGTAAGGATGTTTGTTATTGCCAGTTCATTTTCTGATAATTCATGTATTTTAGTCGTCGGGATTAGCAATGCACCTATAATTGACTTCAGATAGACCACTATTTATAAAATCGCCTTTATATGTCAATGGGCGTCAATGACCACTTATTCAGGTCGACTGCATACTCGTTTACTACTTCAATTATATAAAAAAGGTTATTTTGGAGAACTTGAGAGAGTAGGTAAAAAGATTAGATGTATCAGAATTTATCTAATCTGTTTGCCTACCCTCTCAATTTTAATAAAAATACTGAAATTCTCTAACAAATAGGCATATGATCAGTAATCTCCTAACCTCTGCGGTCATACACGACCAATTTGCTTAGCAATTAGTGCATCCATTTTCCTTTAAACATAACATTTCCCGAGAAGTTCGGGCATTTGCAAATGCTCCAAGTCCAGCAATTAGGGGCAAAGTGCTTAGATAATAGCTGAATAATACCCGTGCTGAATGCACTATCATTGGGCAAATGAGGGTTTGGGGATTTGAAAGGGGTGGAGAGGAATATGGACTATTTTTGATATAAGTAGTTTTGTATGACCAGTTACGAGAATTAAGATTGTAGAAAAATTATATCTAACAAGTTAGGGGGGCGAGTCAAGTAGTGTTTTTGTAATTGTTAAGAAAATATAAACAGTAGCATATAATATCAGAGCAGTGATTGCCTAATGGTTGAATTTTGCCCTCTCGATCGGGAGGTCCGAGGTTCAAACCCAGGCACGCACCACAGATTTTTCTAAATTATGCGTATTAGAAATTAATCACTTTAATCACAAATTAATCACTGCTTTTCGGTGAAGGAAATCACCGCGAGGAAACCTGTACAACTGAGTTTCCAGAGGTGTGAGAAGTCCACCAATTCGCACTTGGCCGGCGCGGTGGACTATGGCCTAAAAACTCTCTCATTCTGAGACTCACCCGTACTCAGCGGTGGGACAATAATAGCTTGGCACCATATAAATATAAGATGTGAAGTGCAGAGTAAATATCAATACATATTACTATGTGGTTTTAATTAGTGAGTTCGGGATTGAATAGAGTTCATTTAATGATGAAATTCAATATTTTTGGGTAACACAGATTGAAATAAATATCTATGTATATGTCTTAAAGCATTTACAAAACAGGTACTCCTAATTGGAGACTAATACTATACTTATATACTATACTACTAGTTAATATGGAGTATATTTATTTATTTACACTTTATTGCACCAATCAAAAATTGTAGTACAATAGGCGGGCTTAATGCTAACAAGCATTCTCTACCAGCCAACCTTTGGGAAGTGCAGAAAAATCGAAGGCGGTACCAGTAAAAGAAAGAAAATAGAAAGAAAAAAGTAAACAAAGTAAAAAATTAAATAAGAGAAGTATAATGGACATTCAATAAATAAATAATTTATTAAAGTGTGCTTTCTGTGTGGCAACTTAAAAGTACCTTCATCAGTAAATAGTACTGCATTTATCTGCAATTATTTACATAATTATGTAAATGCAAGTTATTATGCACGATCATTATTCATGTCCACATACTGCAAAGTTTATTAACGTCTACATATATTTCATATCGAAATAATATTGTAATTTACTGTTCTGTTCATTTCAATAACCCTTATTGATATAACGGTTATAGTCCACCAATTCGCACTTGGCCAGCGCGGTGGACTGTGGCCTAAACTCTCTCATTCCGAGAGAAGACCTGTGCCCAGCAGTGGGACAGTAATGGGTTGACGAGAGATATAACGGTTATTGAAACTAAACGAGACCAGGAATAGCTTAATGGTTGAAACTCGCCCTCTCAATCGAAAGGTCCGAGGTCCAATTCCCAAAGCCGCCCTAATTTTTTTTTTAATTAATGACTGCTTAAATAAGTTCTATAATATAAAATACTGCATCATTTATTTATCCTTAAAGGAACTATTTTCGCCCATCTCTTCCGGTTGAGGGTCGCCAACTCATCTTCCGGATACCCCACGGACTTCCTCCATGCTACGTTTTTAACATTACAATTTAATTTTCATTACGTAGATTACGTGATAATCGCATGCACATTTTGCGTGAAATGTGCGTTTACTTTTGTAGTTTAGTATTTACTTTAACCAAGCCTTTCTTTTTCTTATCGAGGTGGAGACCTTCAAAAGGTATCTGTCATCGTGGAAGCAACGCCGGGTTATGTGGGATTTTTACTTCATTAAAAACCCCTCGGTGGCCGTTCTCAGCGATACGGACTCCGGGATCTTCAGCGGAACACAACCGTAGTCCTCTGAGCGTAATGCCCCTTTTGGGTCCTTCCCCGGTGATCGATTGATGCCACCGTGCATGTGCTCTCGGTGTTTACGTCGGCATGTTGGCACACATGCCATCGTCCTTCCCGGGGTCACTTGGCTGGACGGCCCGACCTCAAACTCTTACCGCCCGCAACCCCGGTAGCACCTTTTAGTCACCTTGCGATAGATAGAGGATACTGTAGCCTTATTCTGGTCCTGGAACTACAGGGACATATTTAATCAAGCCTAGCTTCAGTTGGGTCTCTCCCAGACCGAAATCCTAAAGCCGCTACTGTGTATGTAAATAAGCAATGTCGACCCATGTGGCAGAGAGGTCCTGATATCAGTTTCTCACCCATTGGGTTCCAGATTCAATCCATGGCCCGATAGGCTTCAGAATGACGAACTTAGATTTACATTCTTTATCCGGGTGTTTGTGTAATTTGTTTATTTATTGCACTTCTTAAGATAAACGTTACAATAGGGCAAACTGAATGCCTTATGGCATTCTCTTTGTGTGTGTTCATGGCACATATGGCACAGTAAAATACCAATACGATTATGTAAAAATCGTAGTAAATAAAAACTTCGCTCGCATCCCCAATGATCCCAAAAGATGAAACTTTAAAAGTCCTCAAAGTTTTACTGACACGAATTTCCTTCTACGTCATAGTTGCGTTAATCTTTGAAAAGCAATTGGCCTTCCCAAATTGGGTCCGGCTTTGAGCCCGGTAATGGTTAGACTGAAAATCCGAAGCGAATAAACACCGACCGGCACTACAATCTACATCGAATCAAGTTGAACGTCACCTGTTCGTTGAGCGACAGTGGCTAAAAATCTAAAAATACGTTGCGTACTTTGTATTGTCTGTTACTAGTTTTTTACTTATTTTTGCTTATCTGACTTTACAAATAATTTCTAAATCATGACTTATTTCTTTATATAATAGGAATTTTTGATGATTTACAGTTATCAATTTTCAATGATATTGGTGGTTGTTTGTAATATTTAAGACCGACATCACACGGCAGACCAGTACATGTTAATTAGTTATAGTTAATTAATTTAGTTATAAAAAAACTTAGGAAATCAAGACTGTATTTCTCCCTAAACTCAAAATGAGAAATTTTAACAGAATTCACGATACATGTAAAGTCGTGAGTTGTCAGATTTTTTCTATTTCATTTTGAGTTTTGACTGAGTTTTCAAAAAAGATTCCGCGCGTTTGGATGATTGAGTTTTCATTCTAAATTGGAGTCTATCTAAAGTTATCATAAGAATGAAGCGAACTTTAAGTTTTTTTATCTGCTTTTACAAAACGATTTGTTGAGCTTTTTGAAGGTGTCTTTTTTATAGGAATAGAGGAAAGATTAAATGCAAGGTGCGAGTAAATTTTAGACCTGAAGAGGTCCGTTACCAGGTATTTTTCCTTTAGATATACACCCTGCGATCGCTATGCAATAATTAAAGCGTCTACTTAATAGCGCTCAATAGGAAACGGAAATCGCGGAAATACTTAATTTAACTATTTCATAGCGACCACAGTAAGTAATAGTTTAAGCCTGCAAGTACATAATCAAACCTTAATTATAAAAAAAAACTTAGAAAGAAATAATGAGAACAAAACAATGCTTATTAGTTTTTACATATAAGAGATGAGAGAAGAGAGAAGAGAGATTCAATTGTTCATATCTAGCATAAGGAGCCAAACGTATAGTGTGTCATTTTTAAATAATTATAGTAACCATGTGTTTGCATGATTATTTAAAGTGAAAAGTTATTTATAACACCGAACAAACTAAATAGTTTACGTAACAATATTCCATAGTACCCAAGAAAATGTAATTAATACATAAATAGATTTCTTAAACTTAGTCAACACAAACTGCAGACTATTTATCCCTTATAGATCCTATACTAATCCGGCCTCTATCATCCAATTACGTGGGATAATTCGATCAGAAGGAACTTTCTGGCAGATATTAAGCAAAGACGTGTATTTCGTGGGTGGTGTATTCTGTGTAATACATTGTTGATTAGCGCTTGGTTTTGTAGATAGAAAATCTCAAGGTAGTAGAACCAGTGTAGTTTGCGTGTGGAATTACTACGGCCACACCTATTTCTAGCGTGAAGCACTTCTTGCGTTTCGATAGAAGAGTGTTGCCGGATACTTTCACATGACCATCATAGTCCTGGAGAGTAGGAACGCGTCTGAGATTGACTTCACTTGGAACCCATGCTCTGTATGAAGTTGATTATAGATGTGCCCTTTGTACAGATTGTACCCCACTGCTTTATCAACTTCTGCAAATCCTGCTATACAAGCTAAAATATAGTGCCGTTATATTATTAGTGCTCCGAGATATAAAACTAAATGTTATAAATACTGTAAAGATCTCACCCGAGGCAAGGACCAGGAAACACTTGCTTCAAGCGCTAGTAGCTTGGCTTTGCAAATGTTTCCTATAAAACATTCGTGTCTTATAGGCCATTAATTTCCGTTGCAAAATAGCAAAAAAATCTAAAGTTGTTATAATTATGTCACACACAAATAAATCCTCATAAACCTAACACAGTTACATATTACTTCCATACAGAGAAAAATAATGGATAACCTCGCCAATACACCAACAATGAGTTATTACGATATACATGAAGCGTATCAGCGTAAAATATCGATTAAAACATTACTCACATTTCGAGCAATTAAGCGACTATCGAACATCGCTTGGAAAAAATGATAAATAGATAACCTTTTTTAACCGACTTCCAAAAAGGAGGAGGTTATCAATTCGTCTGTATTTTTTTTTTTTTTTATATTTGTTACCTCATTTCTCCGGACTGGGTGAACCGACTTGGATGATTTTTTTTTATTTGAAAGGTAGTGCGTGTCATGGGGTCCCATTTTTTTTAGTTCACTTTTGACAATGGCATCATAAGAAAAACGCATTAGTCTTAAATTTGCATTTCCAATGTGCGCGATAAATGTACGAATAACTCAATGTCACGCCAACCGATTTTGATGATTCTTTTTTTATTAGAAAGGATGTACTTCAGGGGTAGTCTGATAAAAGTTTGATAAGGTTTCGATCATAGGATCTATAACAATTTAATGGAAATCTTTAACTTTTTGGAGCAAATTAATGAAATTAGCGAGAGTCGGCAGAAACTAAGCTGCAGAAGTCCAATTGGATAAAATATAGAATGCGATTACTAAGCAGATATTTACTATAAAAAATTTGACCTTCTACTCTTCAATCCTGATGATGTAGGGGTACTGCTAGCTTGAACTATAAAATTTAGTCATTTGATGTTTACGGATATATAATGAGATTGTTAAGCAAATTAATGGGACAAAAAATTTACCTTCAACTCCTCAACCCTGATGATGCAGGGGTGAGGAGTGGAGGAGGAGGAGGAGGGGTTCGTATGAATTGATAGTGTTGTATGTTGTGTCTAAGCTTATGTTTAATTTGTAATTTAAGTTGATGTTTATTTAATGTCTGCATATGTGTATACACAAAGCAAACTTAGCGATTTTATTTTAATACAAATAGATGAATATCGTCACTAACAAGCATGAAATAAAAAAAAAATGACAAAAAAATATCCACCGACTTCCATGCCACAAAAAAGTAAAAAATAATTTAAATATATTTTAGTTTAAAACATACTCAGTACTTAGGACATAGTCCTGACGTACTGATACTCAGTACGTCAGGACTATGTCCTAAGTACTGAGTATGTTTTAAACTAAAATATATTTAAATTATTTTTAAATTATTTTTTACTTATTATATTTAAATTATTTTTTACTTTTTTGTGGCATGGAAGTCGGTGGATATTTTTTTGACAATTTTTTTTTATTCTATGGGAAATCGGGTAATAACAACTATAAGTAACCCTCGTTTGTCTTAACAATATTATAAATGCGAAAGTTTTTTAGCAATGTGTGTTTGTTTGTTAGTCCTTCACGCAAATCTACCGGTCCGATTTCACTGAAATTTGAGAGACACATATGATCTACTTTAACTAATAGATAATCAATCGATAAGATCTATCACTAGATATGACCGAAGCGAGCAAAGCCGTGGGAATAACAGTAAAATAAATATAAATTTTCGTTTTTTTCTTCATTTTATTTCATCGTCATCGGTCCTTTATACGTGTGCAAAGTTTCAAATTAATCAGAATTCTGACAGCAGATGAAAATTGAGCTCAAAGATTCCATTACATACATACCTCCATACAACCCAAGCTAATAAAAGAGTTAAAAATGTATCCGCTTAGAATAACACCCCTAGTTCTCGTGGCTATGAGATTACAGTCAAGATAGGTGAACGTGTTTCTGCAAAGGGTTTTGTTTATTGCGGTCACAAATACATTTGGCCAACACACTAAATAAGTTTTGTCAACTAGGAGTACTAGGACCTATGTTCAGCTGAGGGTTTTCGAAGACTCAATGAAAACCTAAACTCAGTTGACGTAGGGTTCTCAGAAGAATACTGTCATCCTGTTGAAATTCTTCTATGATCTTCCATAATTCTTCCCAGATTCTACTCTTAAACTATTTATAACGTCACCTGATACACAAACATTGGACAAACACATTGGTCATTCATCATCGTCAATTTCCCTGCCCGGAAATCGAACCCGGGACTCTGTGTCCAGTCGGTAAGCTAAAGGATTACGTGTCATAACTCTCGTCAACCCATAGTCCCACGGCTGGGCAAGGGTCTTCTCTCAGAATGAGAGTGTTTTAGGCCATACGTGTCATATACTCATGTAATATTATAATCATAATGTAATATGTAATATTATCATCATGTATTTATAATGTATCAATTCCGCGATAATACTAGTCTAAAATCATATACTCATGTAATAACACAGAAGGCACATATTACGAGTATGATTTATGCCAATAAGCGTGAACTTTTAAGCATTTACTAAACCACAGACTAGACGCCGCAATAAAATTTTGTTCCTGTAAGTACACATTACATCGCATAAATCGCTCGTTAAAACTCGTGGGTGAAGGCAAAATTACCTTATGATCAATCCTTATTATAATTCCGATCACGTTTTGCGAGACCTCAGCCGCTGGAGGTAAAATGACCTGGCATTGGGTAAAAAGACTGTCACGGGAAATGCTAATGGAATGTATAATTTTTGTATAGAAAAGTCTTGGTAACCTTTGCAGGTAAGGAAAATGATCGTTTAGTGAAGATCAGTCACGGATTGTAATATTGGAATCTCCATCCATCCATTAGCCCTTTGATATCCACTGTTGGACGTAGGCCTCCCCTAAATTGCGCCACTCCAACCAGTCCTGTGCCCTCTGAATTCAACGGTTTCAGGTCATCGGTCCACCTGGGGGGAGAGACCTGTACTCCTTTCGCCTAAACGTGGTTGCCACTCGAGGACCTTTCTTGCCCATACGTTATCGATCTTAGTCCTATTGTAAGATTACTCTAAAAAAAATAACACATATTATTAGAAAGTCAGAGAGTATGAATACGTATGCGTATTAGATTGTGTGTGTGTGTGTGTATGTAAGAGTGAGTAATAAATAAATAAAATAAATGCTTTGTACACTCAGCCCCACATTGGGATTTTTTAACGTGGGCGTTACGGACACAACCAAAAACAAATACACAAACATTTAGGCTTAGAACAAGAAAATAAATGGATTATTCAGATCCCTTTCTGGTTGGGAATCGAATCTGGTAGATTAAGATCCCACTGCAAAATTGTGTAGTTATCGTGTGCGTGCTAAAATCCACATTTTTACTCATATTTATGATTAGGAAAATAAAAATCTACCAGGTTGCCAATAAAAATGTGGCCGATAATATTTTTAATTAAATTATTATTATTTGATTTCGCGGGAAAAAATTCACTTATTAAATTTTGAAATAAAATATCGTTCACTTCACGGAAATAAGTATAAAGACTTTGAAAAATCGTAGTTGCCGTTGCGCACTTTCCCGCACCTCTTCGCAGCCAGGTAAAAACAGGTATGATTTCGATATATTATTTCGTCCATAACGAATGTTTATCATTTTTACATCAAAACAAAGCTATTTTTTTTCTCATTATTATGATATATGGCAACCTAATTAAATCTGGCCGAAAGTTAGGGTTACTGGCTGTTAAAGGTGGTTAATATTGAAGGGTGAGTGAGAGGAAGCTAGCGCGTAACATGACGAGTCTAACAAGGATAGAGATTGCCAGCTGTACGACGTTTTAAAGCTACTTTTTCAATATTAACCATCTTTAACAGCCAGTAACCCTAACTTGCGGCCAGATTTAATTAGGTTGCCGTATATCATAATAATGAGAAAAAAAATAGCTTTGTTTTGATGTAAAAATGATAAACATTCGTTATGGACGAAATAATATATCGAAATCATACCTGTTTTTACCTGGCTGCGAAGAGGTGCGGCCAAGTGCGCAACGGCAACTACGATTTTTCAAAGTCTTTATACCTATTTCCGTGAAGTGAACGATATTTTATTTCAAAATTTAATAAGTGAAATTTTTCTCGCGAAATCAAATAATAATAATTTAATTAAAAATATTATCGGCCACATTTTGATTGGCAACCTGGTAGATTTTTATTCTCCTAATCATAAATATTAGTAAAAATGTGGATTTTAGCACGCACACGATAACTACACAAATTTGCAGTGGGATCTTAATCTATGGTACCCATTGCGTGTCAGACCGGTATGGTAACCGCTCCGCTAGGCGTAAATTCATATAATTGTGAACCGTAAATATAGAGCTATGGTTGAGTCTATCTTTTTTAGCCTGTTCGATATTATGACTATATATATATTTGGTTCTAATAATTATATACTCATTTTAATTTTACTATCGCGCGAACTAGCGTTAATTTATGTATAGAGGGCGTTAAAGTGCTTATTACATAGATATTTTCCACTCTAATTATCAAGCACTTAGGTCGAAATTTATTCCGCCCCAAAATTATCTGTGAAAGTAACTGACTCGGGTGTATAATATAATTAATATGGCGTAAAATAGGTTCAAATTGCGTAATAAATATTAAATGAGCCTATGTGCTGAGTGGTGTGATACTTACTATTATTTATAGTTTGCAGTAGAATAAGATGTTAAATTTATTTCTGTTAATGTTAGGTACAACTGTTACCTTTTCGCGTCTTGTGTTAAGTTGTAGATATATCTTAAATAATTAAATAATATAGGTATATTTAACCACCGTCGTACACTATAGCCTGAAGTTGCTGTAGTAGTTAAGCTCAATGGATTGCGCTTAAAAACCACTAAACTCCACCATACAACTTAACACAACAACTATGCATTGATTCGATCCTGGTTCTTTTTATTAAATATACATATGTAATGTCAAATAATGTGTCCACCAATTCGCACTTGGATAGCGTGGTGGACTATGGCCTAAAACTCTCTCATTCCGAGAGAAGACCCGTGCCCAGCAGAGGGACAATAATGGGTTGACGATAATGTTAAATAACTAGGTATTGATGTGAGCGCTGTGTGAGCGACGCTAGATAATTCGATATACTTAGGTACATAATAAAACTCTCCTGGTTCTTGTCTTCGGCGTTGTGAAAAGGATCTCGGAATCTCCAAAGGAACGCAACCGGAGTCCTCTGAGAGCGTTGCCCTTGTTGGGCTCCGCCAAAAGAATTTGAGAACACTTGGGTACAAATACTTTCAATATCCATTTTTAATACTAGCGGATCGTAACAAAACCTCAATCTATTGTAATCTATAAGTAAACTAACAGATATAGCCTAATAGTTGAATCTTCTCAGTTGAGGTCGTGTTCCGATTCGGTGGTAGTGAAAATAAATATACATATATATGTAACTGACAATTTGCAAGTGCCTCCGTAGGCCTATGCAAAATAAAGACATTTCATTGACTTGCCCTCTCGATCGGGAAGTCGGAGAATCAAAACCAGGCACGCACCACTGATTTTTCTAAAATTATGTGCGTATTAGAAATTAATTATCTCTGCTTTTCGGTGAAAGAAAACATCTTGAGGAAACTTACACACCCGAGAGTTCTTTAAAAAAAAAGTTCTCGGAGGTGTGTGAAGTCCACCAATACGCACTTGCCCAGCGCGGTGGACGTTCTGAGAGAAGACCCGTGCCCAGCAGTGGGAAAATACCGGGTTGAACGTAATATAAACCCTGTAATAAAACGTACATGTGATAGTGTTACAAAATTAACTTTTCTTCAGATGAACAACACATGTCAAAATGTGTGTCATAAAACTTCGCGTCAAGTGCAGGGAGCTGCATTGCGTTGCTTTCAAATGATTACATTACGCGCTAGGGTTGCCAACTATAATTAGGAGTGTAATTCAGCAATGGGTTTTGCAGATAAGAAAATGTTTAGCTTCTCTAGGATTTACTACTATTTTCCTCTACAAGGATAGAATTCTGAAAAATAAGCCTATATCATTACACTAAGTTCAAACTTTCTATAAGTAAATTTCATAAAAAATAAGTTAAGTCGGGAAAACGTTATAATCAGATACAAACATTTTAAAAATTTTGCAATATTTGTGATTATACTAAACTCACCGATACACTTTTTTCATGGGACACACCCTCAAAGTGTTACAGGATATACTTTATTAAATAAATAAGTTTGAGAAATGAACTCTGCAATAAACTAGTATATTATAGTGGCAGAACAATAAACTTTTCTTCCGATGTACAGCACATGTCTTAATGTGTGTCATAAAACTTCGCGTCAAGTGCAGGGAGCTGCGTTGCGTTGCTTTCAAGTGATTACACCACGCGCTAGGGTTGCCAACTACAATTAGGAGTGTAATTCAGAAATGAGTTTTGCAGATAAGAAAATGTTTAGTTTTTCTAGGATTTACTACTATTTTCCTCTACAAGGATAGAATTCTGAAAAATAAGCCTATATCATTACACTAAGTTCAAACTTTCTATAAAGTAAATTTCATAAAAATTAAGTTAAGTCGTGAAAACGTAATAATCAGACACAATCATTTTAAAAAATTGCAATATTTGTGATTATACTATTCTTACCGATACACTCTTTTCATGGGACACACCCTCAAAGTGTTACAGAACATACTTTCTTAAATGAATAAGTCTGAGTGGCAGAACAATAAACTTTTCTTCCGATGCACAGCACATGTCTTAATGTGTGTCATAAAACTTCGCGTCAAGTGCAGGGAGCTGCATTGCGTTGCTTTCAAGTGATTACACTACGCGCTAGGGTTGCCAACTACAATTAGGAGTGTAATTCAGATATGAGTTTTGCAGATAGGAAAATGTTTAGCTTCTCTAGGATTTACTTCTATTTCCCTCTACAAGGATAAAATTCTGAAAAATAAGCCTATATCATTATAATCAGACACAAACATTTTTAAAATTTTGCAATATTTGTGATTATACTATTCTTACCGATACACTTTTTTCATGAGACACACTCTCAAAGTGTTACAGACTATACTTTCTTAATTCTAAATAAGTTTAAGAAATGAACTCCGCAATAAACTAGTATATAGTGGCAGAACAATGAACTTTTCTTCTGATGCACAGCATATGTCTTAATGTGTGTCATAAAACTTCGCGTCAAGTGCAGGGAGCTGCATCGCGTTGCTTTCAAGTGATTACACTATACGCTAGGGTTGTCAATTACTAATATGAGTGTATTTCAGAAATACATCTCTTGAAAAATATAGTGCAAATATTTACACACATGTACCATACAATTTTTATATCCGTAACGTGGCGCCAGAATTTTGAGTGAAAAAAACTACAGACAGTTCTAATAAGTAATCCAGTAAATTGACTATGCAGTTAATTAACGTTCAAGTTTTTTTTTCGCTTTGTCGAAATATTATAACCAGATACTATACACAAACCCAAATGCAATTTTAATATTCTAAGTACATAACCTAAACTAACCTAACCTAGCCTACAAAGATGGCGCGGTAGACTTCTATGTCATCCCATAAACAGTTTTACATTATAATTGCTAGGTTGAACTGTCAAGTTTTAATGAAAAATATTTGAACCGCAAGTGTACACATAATGCAGCCATATGAAAACAGCGTCCTTGTTGGAAATGTTAACGCGAAAACCGAATTAACGGGCCACCGACAAACAAATTTGTTTATTTTGTACTTGGTTCAACTTTGACTTCAGCACAGCAAATGTTAAAATTATTACGCCTCGAAATCTATTAAAAATAATTTTAGTATGCATTATTTTATAGATTTCACGTTACTGTAGGGATGTATTTAACAGGTGGTAGAACTAGTGTAGTTCGAACGGGAAAGTACTACCGCCATACTATATATAGTGTGAACAATTTCTTGCGTTTCGATGGAAGTCCTGCGAAGTCAATTAAAGATGCGTTGCTACTCCCAAGTAGTACCGGAAATCACAACCTTCCACTGTAAGATAAGAATTCCTTCACGCTAATAGGTGTGGCAGTAATGCCTCACCTATTAGTATATATAGTCCACTATATATAGTCCAACACTTTCGAATACAATCCACCAGTTTCAAGGTTACACTAAATATTTCAACGGTTATTCATATTTGTGTGTCTAGAAATATAATATTAAAAAGCGTACGGATACATACGCAAGTTATGTGTCGTATTATTTACTTATTCATACAAAGGCAGATTGCTTAGACGCACGGTTGTGTTCTTTGTACTATACGCTTTTACATTTTTATTTGTCGTACACAAGAAATGGAAACAAAGAGAAACTTTCTAAATACTAAACAACTCATTCTTCAAAAAACATTTCTGAGTATATTCTTTGTAAGAACTTCATATAATCATGTAAAAACAAGTGTTCTATAATAACTTTATCCATACATTTAACACCACCCATCTGATGTTAAATCTTTCAGCCTTCTCATGGTGGTAACGAAATATGTAGAACTTAAAATATTTAATGTCATAATAAATCGTTAAATTATAAAAAACGCTTTTTAAACTTATAGCCCAACACTAATTTCTCCTGTGTCGTGGGTGCCATGGACATTCACAAACACCAAGACCCAAAACAAGAACAAGTCTAGCCGGGCATCGAATCCGGAACTCACTGCGTGTCAGACCGATATAGTAACCGCTACGTGATATTAAATGTCTTACAATTACGATTAAAATTGATTTTTAACTACTTTGTACACGAAAACAGCAGTTTCATCTATCGGTTACAATAGCCCCGTAACCATACTTTGTTCCACCCCTCAAATAATATTCCGAATTATTTGTGATCTCGGATTAGTGGACTAGTAGCACCTGGTTGGCTGTGATAACTGTTCCAATATGTTTGAATATACCACTATTATAGTATAAAGCTGCGGCCATTTAAACGCGAAACTCAATCTACCTGAATTGATCAGTAGAAAATTTAAATGATGTGAGTTGCAAAATTACAATTAAATATCAATTACTATAAGTTGCAATAACAGTAAAGAAGATGAAATGGCAAGTTTAATGACAACAGATATAAGGTAAACAAGTTTAATGTAATAATTGGATTTTATACGCGCTTCCAAGTGAGACCACTACTTTAACCTGTCATGACGTATTATGGAACCCGATGAGTTTACTTTAAAAAGGATGAGCTAAGTAACACACACGATATTTTAAAAAACAACATGATCCATAAAATAAATCGCCACTTATTAAAAACATTCGTTTTCCATCATCTTATCGAAGTCTATAAGATCTTTCTTAAAAATGTAGCCATCAAACCTGACTTTCTAATAGATCATAGGAACACCTTCCACTTTACCTACTATTTATTTTCATTTCATATCTTGCAGCTATTTCCAGTTACACAGGAATACAAGTTAGTACTCGTAGTTTTATTTCTAACCGGCACTTACTATACCGGGATTCCGCTTATCGCGTGTAATTCGCGTTAGTTGAAACGCATCTTTAAATACCATCCGGTCGCCTGTGATAATGGAAACTAGCTCCTAATATTGTTTGAATACATTTTATTAGAGCAGCAAAGCGTCATAGGGGATGCAATTTTGCAGTACAATGGCTCTTTTGGCGGCCTGTTTATCTAAAATGGCCAATCAGCTGCAAGTATTGGTAATTGACAAGCAAAGTAATTAACTGGCTGTATGTTTATTAATACTTTGAAGGGGGTGTTTTGAACCAGATATTTACTATAGAATTGTTAATTTAGTTGAGATAAGCATATGGTATGGAATACGGTAAAAAGTACTTTCCGTAAAGAATTGCATACCCATTTGATACTTCAAACTTTGTGCTTGAAAGTTTTGCAAAAGTATGACAGTGTATCTAAGGTTAAGCTGTATATAAAAGTCAATGTAATATGTTGAGGATGGATTTTATATGTGCCTATAGTCGTATAGTGTGATACATATATCGAAAGGTAAAAAAATATAATTAAAAACCATTTGTAATATACGATCTCGTATTATGAGATTAACTATAGAAAAGCTGTCTTAATTGATTAATTCTATTACTATAAGTCTTCATTAATTACGCCTAAATAAAATTTGGTATCTTAGCTACATTCTCCAATCCTCCTTTAACCGAGTAAGGAGAGGATAAATATATGTTCTTTATCGAAAAATACGAACTTAATATTTTCTGTAGGTACCACACATATACGATAAATTCTAAAAGATCAGGTGCACGCTTGGTAAGCCGGAGCTAACGGTAAGGTATGAGCAATAAATTATTGAGGACGTTTTTTCGTACCTAGGAAGAAATAAGCGGATGTGTCCTTAAGTTCTATTGAGATGCATGTACCGGATTATAATAAATTCTGATCTGTTTTATGAGTAAGACAGTATTTTTTTTTATAATTTTGATGTATAAACGAGCATTTTTTTATCTGACTGAAGTATCAAAATAGCATGCAGTCCACCTGATGGTAAAGGGTCGCTGCCGCCCATGGACATCTGTAATCAACTACATACAGAACACGGGTTTCATCTGAAGTCAATCACAGATGCGTTGCCACTGCCGAGGACTATGATGGTCGCCTCATGTGAAAGTCTGCCGGCAACCACACCCTTCTATCGAAACGCAAGAAATGCAACACGCTAGAAATAGGTGTGGCGGTGGTATTTCCCCGGTCGAACTACACTGGTTCTACCACCTTAAAAAAGTAAGAGAGAAAGTTGAATATTTCATTTCGTATATTATGTATGTGTTTGTGTCAAATGCAAGGTATATGTAATGTGTTTTTTAGTTGATGATTATGCATTATAAAAAAAAATAGGATTGCGTAATCCTTCTCTACATCATCAACGTGCGTAATTTCATACGTCTCCGTCTGCGGAAAGTATCTTAAACACAGATCACAAGTTTTTGCTTCACGTATTAATGTACCTATAGATTACTTAAATGAATTTCATGCAGTCTAAGCAAGAAAAATTTCAACCGTAGCGTCTAAACCGGATAAAATTGAGCGTGATAACCGGTTTTCTCAAGTGATAATAATATCCATTTGTTTCCAATACATTTTATGTCGGCGGCGTCTGACAGGTTGACACGACCTTCGTCAAATGGGATGTGGTGTAAGTTGGAATGCTACGAATTATTTTTTAAACTATCGATTAGTCGCGACTTCGTTCGTGTTGGATTATTCTCTTCTCCGTTATTTTGCACTCTTGGTTGAGCGAACAAGAACGAAGAACAAGCGAAGAAGTTGTTTCTTGAAGGTGGTAGAACCAGTGTAGTTCGACCGGGGAAGTACCACCGCCACACCTATTTCTAGCGTGAAGCAGTTCTTGCGTTTCGATGCAAGGCTTGCCGGCACACTTTTATATGAGGCGACTATCCTAGTCCTCGGGAGTAGCAATGATCTGTGATTGACTTCAGGTAGAACCCATGTTGTATGAAGTTGATTACAAATGTCCATGGACGGCATTGACCACTTACCATCAGGTGGACTGCATGCTCGTTTGCTACTTTAGTCAGATAAAAAAAGAACATGTTAAACGTTTTGCATTTCTTTTCTCTTCGGGAGGGTGTCTATAGTGCCTTACGAATTTTCCCTATTTTTCACGACTAGCAGACATCCTAGTACACTCATACAACCAGCTCAAATTAGATTTGATTTGGTCAGTCTATTGCGTGATTGACCTTCCACTTGCTGTGATTGTTAACAGCTCTAGTTGTTTGGTTTTAATTAAATGTTTATGTAGAATACTTTCATGAATCATTTGATTAGAAATCTGAAACATACATCGGTCAACGAATTAACCTTGCTATTGAACAAGGTAACGTTGCCAGCATTCTGAGAAATCATTCTAGGGACAGTAATTTGAATGCTGCTTTTTATATTTAATTTGGCATTTTGTTTTTTTTCTTTATTTTTAAGTTATTATTTTATATAAACATATAGTTATAAAATTCATGAATTGTGATTTTAAAATTCATGAATTATACAAAAAAAATATTATACATTGATAGTTACTTGCCATTGAAACTGTCGAAATTCAGCCACGCGTAACCCATCCACCTGATTACAGCACTCAACATTGCTAAACTTTGTTAACTGTTATGATTTACACAAGCCATCGTTTTTATTTAAAGTTTCTGAGTAAAATTTTAAATCCTTTCAATGAAACCCTTGCTTGCATATACATGGTATAGCATATGTAGACATGACTATGAGTATTTGCAGAGTCGTGTACACAAACCATGAGATTATTGACGCAGAAGCCAATATTAGCTGTTCAGATATCAAATTACTAAGCTACTACAATTTCATATGCTCAATTTCCGATTAATATAACGCTTGATTAATTGATATGGAATATTACTAGTTTCACGTGAATACTAGTTTTTAATTAACGTTGAAATATTACGTTAATGAAATGAATAGTTGTGGAATTGCAGTAAAACTATACTTAATTGAGTTGAACAGATTGAACCTAATAAATAGGTAGGTTAGTTCGTTGTATTTGCCATAACAATAGTCAAACAAATAATACGTAATTATTCGCAGGAGCCAGTGTAGTTCGACCGAGGAAGTACCACCGCCACACCTTTTTCTAGCGTGAACCTTTTTTTTGCGTTTCGATTGTTGTGGTTGCCAGCACACTTTTATATGAGGCAACCACCACAGTGACTTACCATCACGTAAACAAAGCTGCTTCTTTACAAAATGATTTTTACGCATGCATCTCATATTTTAATAGGTATAATGAGTATTGTTTCACCGGTAAGGTACTAGCGCCCTTAAGGTACCTTTTTTGCTGTCCAGAGGAAACGTTCAAGAAGTACCCGACGCTGTGTAAGGGACGCGGATTTATCTGGGATTTTTACCGCACAAAAACGCCCCCGGTGGCCGTGTTCGGCGCTACAAAAAGGAGTCCGGAATCTCCAAATGAACACAACTGGAGTCCTCTGAGCGCGTTTCCCTACCGGGTTCCTCACTGGGCGGCTGAGCCCACCGCTCGGTCTGATCTTTACGGTATGCGACCACATGTACCGTCGTCCTTAGCTAGGCTGCCTAAACGAACGGTTCGAGCTCCCACTCTAGCCGCCCGCAACTCCGAAACCCCCTTTTAGTCGCCTCTTACGACAAGCAGGAGATACCGTAGCCCTATTTTAATCCCGGAACTACAAGGACGACTAGCGTGAAACAGTTCTTGAATTTTAATGATGTATGGCCGACTCACTTTCTGTAATGACCATCTTAGTTTTCTGAGGAGTGGTAATGCATCTGTTATTGACTTAAGATAGAACTTCTGTTCTGTATAAAATTGGATGCAGTTGTCTGTGGATACCAGTGGCCACTTACCATCAGATAAATTTCATGTTCCTTCCCTAATTCAATTGTGTGCAAGAACGAATTTATCGTTTATATTTTTTAATATTTCTGAAAGTCCCTTCTGAACGCATACAATACTTAGTTTCGAGTCATTCGTACTCTTGTACATCTACCGACGTTTCTATGGAGTTCACGAATAATTCAATTATCAATAAAACCTTTGTGTATGGCTTTTGAGCCCATTGAATTCGGCAGTTGTTTCGTCGAATTCCCTTTCGAAAGTTTTCGAAATTTCGGGAGCGGATTTACAGAGTAGATTTTTTTTAGTACAAGGTAGCAAGAGATGCATTTATTCTGATGGTAGGTTGTCATGTAATGTAGTGGCGTCCATGGGCATCTATAAACAATGTTATATAGAACAGGAGTTTTACTTTAAGTCATACACGGACGCATTTCTTTCCATGAGGATTGTGATCATTATTGTGACGTAACCTCATAGAAAAGTTAATCGGGAAGCACACCTTCCGACTGAAACGAGCGACAGGAATAAATTAATAATAATACAACAATGTTAAGCTCTTATAGTTTCACATAACTGCATAACCCAGCGCGTTAAGCCTGTCACAGGGCAGTAAAGTTACAAAGAAGCCGGTTATAACCCAATAAAATTGTTATGAATCGTAAAATTTGTCAATTTGCTCCCGTCTAGCGACCATAATAAGCTTTTGGCGACTAATTGACTTTTGATGGAAAATATACGCCTTTGTAATGTACCTATTTAATTACTAGCTGCACCCGCGGCTCCGCCCGCGTTCCCATTTCACCCCCTTAGGGGTTGAATTTCATAAAATCCCTTCTTAGTGAGCACTTACGTCCTTAAAAGAACCCGCATGCAAAATTTGAAACTCCTAGCACTTGTAGTTTCTGAGATTTCGTGATGAGTGAGTGAGTGACCTTTCGCTTTTATATATATAGATTCACTGTACAGTTTGTATATTAAAAGTGACAGAGGCTTTGATGGCACCTTCTGCATCTTCGGCACCTTCTTCTGCATATTAATTTAACAATATTTTTTATCGAAGGTTGGCACAAGAGATATAGAAGGCATTCTAAAGACGAATCCACCGGGAGCAGTAACGCTTTGTGCCGTGCAGTATAGAACTCCAATTCGAAGTTATATAATAGTGTAAATCTCAGATGCGTTGCTATTCCCGAGGAATAAGATGGTCGTTTAATATTAAAGTGAGCCGGTAATCTCAACTCCTCCGCACGCAAGACGCGTAGATCTTTTTGTCATATTTTTTAAACTGATGTGAGTAATCCAGATAAGACTAAAATGTATATTCTAAATCTCTTTGAAGTATTTTAAAACAGTTACAAAGGAAATAGAGGCTTTTATCGAACATAATATTTCTGAAATCCGAATAAAATTCTCACATACCACAGAATATTCTGGTAAGTGTCGAAAAGTGAGGTTGTAAAATTTTACGGTACCACAAATTGTCCATTTCGGTCTCAAACGTTCGCTCCAGCTAAATGGAACGATTGAATAAAATGCTATGGGATTTATATCGTGGTAAACTGGCGCAGCATGCCAATGGCAAAGCCCAAGAATCACTGGCTTTTAAAGTAACTGTCTGTACTCCAAATAACGTTGACCTCGCCGCAAGTTTTTACAGGTGTTAGGACCAGTGTAATTTGACCGGGGATGTACCACTACCACACCTATTTCTAGCGTTAAGTATTTCTTGCATTTCAATGCAAGGGTGTGGTTGCCCCAACCTTTTGTATGAGGCGACTATCATATTCCTCAGAAGTAGCAACACATCTGTAATTGACCTTAGATATAGCCTATGTTTTGTTTGAAGTTGCTCACAGATGTCCATGGGCAGCAGTGACCATCAGTTGGACTGATTGCTCGTTTGTTACTTCAGTCAGATAAAAAGAAAAGTTTGTTATCTTTACAATTATAAAGGAGTTGGTGTGTATTAAATAAATCTTTAGCACCGAGTATAATGATACATTGGACTTAAAATGATATCATTAAAACCTGAATATACCTAGATTCGCTACTACATATAATGAGAGCGGGAGACAACAAAAAACAAGAATATACATAGTGAAAATACAAGGAAATGTGTGGAAATGTTTTTTTTTTTTAATTAAGTACGAGACAAAAATAGATGGTTCATTAAATCACCGTTCTCAGTGGACGGGCTCCACTTGTGTGTATAGTTTATATAGTTTTATATGAATAACAGTACTTGTTCTCTCGTACAATATTGTATTTTATATGAAAATATTTCAAAGTTTGTTGGAACTCAAAATGTATTATTATATTAAATAGAGTTTATCATGAAAAGGTTTAGATTGCCTGTAGTATAGCTTCAAATGTAGACCACCACACAGAGAGACTTGAAATAATTTAATGGTTAATAAAACGGTTAATGAGTGTACATTACTTTATTAAACGTAAAATTAATTGGACATCACGATCGCTGATTTATAGAATTCTAGCGTGTTCCCGCCTAAGTTTAAGAGCGAGGCCTTAAAAAGTCTTCTGTATTAATTTTTCTCAGCGCTTGAGACATAAAATGTAAAAGTTTCACTTAATAACTTCATTAAAACTGCAGTTACCCTGAACTTATAAAAATCTTCGTCTATAGTTTTCTCATATGGACTGAAATTTTCATGGATGAAAAATATAAAAATATTTTTTTACCTATATGTTAGGGACGTTAGAAAAAAATATATATGTATGAACGCCCGAAAAACTTTAACTCTTTTTATTTTATCACTTCATAGTATAAAACAAAGTCGCTTCCCGCTGTTATATGTATGCTTAGATCTTTAAAACTACGCTACGGATTTTAATGCAGATAAAGTGATTCAAAAGAAAGGTTTTTATGTATAATACATGCATAATATATTGGAGGAACACTGATTTTAGATTTTCGAGTTTTAGGCGGAACGAAGTTCGCCCGGTAACTAGTAAACAATAAATGTTACGTTTCATCCATAATTTAGCTAGTTTCGTGGCTAGTTACAAAATTATTAAATTTTTATCTTTATTCAAATTAAATTGTCCGAACTGTTTTTAACAACATTTAATTCGCGGCTTTTAACAAACGGAAAATAATTACTTGTATGATAAAATAATCTTTTCATGTAAACCAATGTTTCTAAGGCCTGTTTATGCTTCAAGTGACTGGAGAGCATTATCCCTTTACAAAATAAGTAGGTATATAGTTCAAACGTTTTCAACAAAACATTATTTTCATGCAATAGATTTCTGACACGCGTCAGAGGCAGAGAGACGTAAAAACCGTCTATCAAGGATTTCACGTAAGCCCGATGTTTTACGACAAATGTATCACGACATTTCTCAGATATCTCAATTTTTTGTATCATGCCTTTTATTTTCATAGCTAAATTTTATATATAAAATTCTCGTGTTACAATGTTCATTCCCGTACTCCTCCGAAACGGCTTGACCGATTCTAATGAAATTTTGTGAGCATATTGAGTAGGTTTGAGAATCGGCCAACATCTTTTTCATTTTTAAATGGCAAAACAACGTTTGTCAGCTAGTGCATCTATATTTTTTGTACCTCCTGCTTATAAAATGTTATTGCCATATGTGTAAATGATTTTAAAAATGAAAGGACTCCTGTTTTTACCAAGTAACCAACGACTTAAATGGCCATCAACCATCTACTATTTGCAAGCTTACCCAACTTCCTTCTAAGCAACCAACCATTCTTAGGTAGACTAGTTGCTTGAGACTGTTTTTAGTTTTATAAATTATACTTTAATGTAGAGTAGTACGTATTCAATACTAATAAAGCAAGCGATATATTAGGTAAGCGACACCGTTTTTCTCATATAAATTTAAAAAAAAATTAAACAATGGAAGAAATATTAAAATATATGAAAATGTAGATAACGAAACGAAAATGTAGATAACGATAACGAAACTAATGAAATTCCATTAAAAATAACCTACAAAAACTTCGTCTAATGTAGGTGATCACATAAATTTTACATTTACATCTTATACTTGCCACAGCCTTCACAGCGGTATTCAGATACGCTTTTATTACTGCTATCTCATCGAATTCACGTAAATTAACATATATGTCTTGATTTATGCTATCAATTGCTTTGGTATACGTAATATACCAAAAAAGTACGTGCGTACAAAGTAGACGTGAAAAATGGATATTTTTTTAGCTAATTTTTAAATTTCGTTTATGTTTATAGTAATCTAAAGCGTTTGATTTCCTAAAGACTAAATAATAAATAATATTATAATTTTGTTAATTAAAAACAAACTGGAGACAACTGGATTGAAACCGGAGTATTCTTGTTTCTAGACAGCCGAATTTCTGACCAGAGATATCGTGATTATACAGATAGAGGCGAAATTTACCTTTGTACGCTAATTACTTATATCGTAACAGTTTGTCAACAGTATATTTTTGTTTCACTCGCATATTAGTACCAACTTTGTTTGCATTAACCTATGAAAAACGTCTCAAAGTTTTGTGACGCGTT
Source organism: Spicauda simplicius (assembly GCA_949699795.1). Classification (NCBI taxonomy): domain Eukaryota; kingdom Metazoa; phylum Arthropoda; class Insecta; order Lepidoptera; family Hesperiidae; genus Spicauda; species Spicauda simplicius. The sequence continues at coordinate 13,267,629 of OX453075.1, read as the reverse complement.
TCATCAGTAAAAAAATAAAAAAATATTAATTATTTTATAGCACAATGGGCCACGAAACATTTCCTTCAAGTATCAATCGCTCTACGCTGCACACATCAATGCTAGGTGGTAAAATATGTACTTATGTACATATTTTACCACCATATCCTTTTAAACAGTCATGATGTTTTACTTCAAATTGTAACAAAAATTACTTAAAAGAAGCAATAATACTCTCATGATTCGTACCCCTCTGGTTAAGCTTCAAGCTTGAAATACTACAATTAGGAAGAAATGGGTAGGTTAACCACGTAGTCCCCGTAGCTTCTGGATTAGAATAGGGCTATGGCATCCCATGCTCGTCGTAAGAAGCGACTAAAAGGGGCTTCCAGGGTTGTGGGCGGCTGGAGTGGGAGCTCGAACCGGTCGGTATGTGTACCCGCGGTATGTGTATGGCGGCATACCCTCGTAAAGACTAGACGGGGCGTTGGGCCCAGTCGCCCACCTGGATGAAGCCCTATGGGACTACGCGTTCAGAGGATTCCGGTTGCGTTCGTTGGAGATCCCGGAGTCCTCTTTGCAGCGCTGAGGACGGTCACCGAGGCGATTTTAGTGCGGTAAAAATCCCACATAAGCCTGCGTCGCTCCCACGGCGTCGGGTACCCTTTGAAGTTTTCCCCCTCGAGAAAAAAAGTTTAATCACGTAGGCCACGTAGCTAAAAGTAATATACATAGAGCTACAAAATAAACAGTACCATTCGTCTGTCACTGACGGTAGAAACATAAAAACGTCCATCACACCCCGAACATCTCGGATTAGCGCTCGCTTATAATTTATGACGTGATACGAAAACCCTTTTGTCTTGTCACAAACGTTCTGAACTTTCGGCGAATATGACGAATGTTTTATTGTTTTTACCAAGATTACGGCACTGTTTGGAAGACAGCTGTTGGCGTGTATTTTTTACGATTTTTTTATGAATCGTGAATATGCCTGTGCAGATGGTATGGTCTACAAAGTTCAGCGTTGAGTGGGATATGGAATTCGATAAGTGACCAAAGTTGAACGTCGGATTCGGTCTCGTATTCAATGAGTGTCATTAAATTCGACACCACGACGCTGAGCTTTGTCAGCGTTGGGCGTGGTCGAAAATTAGGCGCGTGACCAAAGGTCAGCGACAAGTGCTATCGGGAATCGGAAGTGTTACTCAAATTCAGCGTCGGACGCAGTCTGGAATTAGATGAAATGTTATTGTATCAGATTAGTATCGGGGCAGTCGGTAAGTGGATCCGTGACCAAGGTTTAACGTTGGCTTACCGGGAATTCGATGTGTGAATTGCATGCAGTGTTGGAGGCGGTTTGGAATTAGATGAGTTACCAATGCTTCACATGATGGTTTAGATTAGTGGTTACTAGTCGTTGAATGTCTGAGTTTTGATGCTTTTCAGTGTATGTAGCCTTATCAGCGTTTTGTAACATATGACAAAATTTAGCCACTAACCACCAGTCTTTTGAAACAGTAAGTAATAGAGGAATCTCAATAGTGGAAATAATCAGGTCTGTTTTTGGAAAATAAATGAACACAGCAGCGTAGTTCCGCGAAACTGTTCTTCTACAGTGCTCCTGAACTTATAGTCTCGTGGCTCTTGTGCAGAACTACATATCGTAAATAAGCAATATTGCAAATTCCAACTCTATACAGATGCATTTTGGTGTTCAAGGGAGCATAGAATTAAGTTTAAAAGTTTATGTTATAACGTAGACGGCTACTATCGTGGTACCTACATTTGTTGATTCTCCATCCCTCAGGAGATTAAATAGATTTGATTATTTGGATTATACTTTGTGCAAACAAAGTTGCGGGCAACGACTAGTTCTTGATATATCGAAACCCATTTGAAAAATCACAAAACATTCGTGATTGTCCAAATATAGGTATCTGTTGCCTTTTAAAATATTCACGTTTGTATGTCAAAACTTTTCAGCGAATATACCCGTATATGGACAACGAGATGGGTTGGACATGAGAATTCTATTGTTTTTAGGATTCTGACAAAGCACAGGATTTATTGGAGTTTATCCATTGTTTAATCTGACTTTGTTCTGGTTTAAATAAACGTACAACTATGCTAAAACCTACTTTTGTTTAAAAATAGGTATGCCTTAGTTTACTTTTAACAAAAGTTACGTAGTTAGTAGGTATTTTGATTGTGTTATAATTATGTTTTTGGAAAAGTAGGATATATTCATTGCTTACAGTTTAACTTCGGATTCAGGTGCGGACTTTTTATACTTCTAAATGATGAAGTTGGTTTGGCAAGCATTGCGTTTTGAGGTTCAATTCCCGGCCAGGCAGATGCATGAAGGAAGCATTTCTGTTCTGGTCTGGGTGTTTGTGTGTCTGTCTATTTGTGTGTCCATTGCACTTACGACACAGAAACACATTGTGAAAATTTAAACTTTGTAAAAGGGAAAAGCTCTCCTTTAAAGCCGGCGATGCATTGGCGACTCCTCTGGTGTTGCGAAGTCCAAAGGCGACGGTGACTACTTTCCATCATCCCTATCGCCCATCTGCCCTATCGCCAGGTTCAGGTATAAAAAACGTGCGCCACTCGGGGACTGCCGCGGTAGACTATTGCATAGCATTTTTATCAACTTATGCAATTATAATTATTTATTTATTTATGCAGTTTTGTTTTCTTTGATTTTAATTCAAGTTTTTTTCTTTGACACTGTGTACATATTTTCTCACAAACAGCTGCTTACATATTCGTCGGATTTCCGAGCAGCTCATCTGGATCCATGCGAGCTTCGTACTGTCGTACCATAGGTATACATTCACGTTAAGCGAACGCTCGGCCGCGCTACATATTAGCCGGAGTGGGGGGTGTTAGGTTTTTTCGTTACGGAAATTCTTCTTCTTTATTTGGTCGCCGCGCTCAAAGCCTGCGATAAAAGTTATGCACTAGCTTAAAACTTTGTAGCTATACATGAGATACAACCTGGTGACAGACGAACAGCGGAGTATTAGTATTAAGGTCTCATTTTTACCCTTAGGGAACAAAACTCAACGAGAGCCTCTATTGCCTCTATTTCACACACCATACGTTTGAGGCATATAACTAGTTCGAAACTATTCACTTTAAGGTTCAGTTACCGTTTCCCTTTATAAACTCCGAACGAGCGTACACACTTTGGCTTAGTTTTAATTGGAGGTACTGCTGTTGATAATCTAGGAAATCTAGTTTACGTGTATACTGCAGGAAGTGAAAAGCGCTTCATTTTATGATTTTTTTGTGATCGAATTCCTTTTTAATCGACTCGTAGCAATAAAGATCTCTCTTCAACCCATTATTGTCCCACTGCTGGGGTCTTCTCTCCGAATGAGAGTTTTAGGTGTAGCCCACCAAGCTGGCCAAGGGCGAATTGGTGGGCTTCACATACCTCTGAGATTTTTTTTTAAAGAACTCTCGGGTGTATGTTTTCCTGATGATGTTTTTCTTCACCAAAATGCAGTGATAATTAATTTCTAATACGCTCATAGTTTTAGAAAATTCAGCGAACCTCAGATCTTCCGATCGAGAGGGCAAGTTTCAACCATTAGACTATCACTGCTCCTGTATGAATCAAATCAAATTTTCAAATCAAATAAAATCCCTTATAAATAAAGATACTCGTAAATTAATCACATAATTTTCCTTAAGAGCATTATTTACTCTAGTCAGTTTGAGAAAATTGTTCAGAACAGGGCTAGGTGGTAGTAATATTTCGGAAGAGTTTTTGATTTACCAAAGAGTATCATAAATGGTTTCCCCATTTTTTTATGTATTATATCACAGTTTCTTTTTTCTCTGTAAAACCTTTTCTACATATCAGGTTTATGTCTTAATATAGGCAGGACTTTGATAAGGAACGTATTTATACGTACAGTATGTGCTCCAAATTACATCTTTAGTTGACATAGGTTGCATAATTTCGTTTGTGAGCTTACGTACACAACAAAGTAAAAGCAAATATCAAATATTCCTTTTTAATCACTTGTGAACAATGAGCAACACAAGCCTATGTAACCTCTCACAGACCACCTTCATTACGTAAAACAAACGTTCCTCTTATATAACTCTATGCAAGCCTTTGTAATTTAATAATTAATAGAGCGGGCCGTTACCGGAGCTTAATAAAATAACCGACCCAAGTAAAACGAAGATAAGCTTGTACCCGGTAATATTTATTAAATACTGACCCTTCTGGCATTCATAGCAGATTTATTATTCATATATTGCGTGAGACTCGTTATGTTTTCGGTTTGTTACGATTTTAGATAATTGTGCATTCATTTATTGAACCTTCATCACCGGTCTACTTGTCCTAAATAAAGCAGATTTACCATATATTTTTGCTTTTCATAATTTCTCTTGTCTTGAAAAATGATACTTTTCTGAAAAATGACAAAAAGGGACTTCCGGGGTTGCGGGCGGTTAGAGTGGGAGCTTGAACAGTCCAGCCAGGCGATCCCGGGAAAGACGGCGGTATGTGTGGTCGCATATCGTCGTAAAGACTAGAAGGAGCGGTAGGTCCAGACGTCCATCTGGGAGGAGCCCGATAGGGCAACGCGCTCAGAGGATTCCGGTTGCATTCCTTTGGAGATCCCGGAGTCCTCTTTGTAGCGCTGAGGACTCCGCTTTGTACCCTTTAGTGCGGTAAAAATCCCACATAACCCTGCGTCGCTCCCACGGTGTCGGGTTGCCCCTCAAGAAAAAAAAAGGTCTATGCTCAACAGTGGGATTGTAATTGACAATACACGTAGATACATTTCTAGCAGTAGTGGTGGTCACTGAACATGATACCTCATATTAAATGGCTAGTGGTCAAACCACCACATACATAGAACCTGTTCGTACATACAAGATATTGTTATGTCTAGCGCACCATTCTTCCAAACCATAACGTAGACACTCAAATGCTCTTAAAAGCTAACCGTGTGAGAGAAACCCGAGATTTAAGATAACCACCTTCACAAGAGCAAGATTTTATGACGTCATTCAAAACTTATAGCCTGTAGTCTTCTTATTTAAAGGCGTAAGACTTTTTGGTTCGACTAAAGCGAAAACTAAACTAGAGAGTGGTAATTTAGGAAATATAAGAAGCGTTTCATCGTAGGTTTCAGGGGTAGCAATACGTGCGAGAGGAATTTCAAGACGAAATCTAATTACGACATTTTTTGGACCTACTTTTACAGATGGTTGCTACTTACTACCATAAACTGCTTTGTGATAACTTTGAAATAGCAGTAGCATTGATTCTACCGGACGGTCAGTGGTCACTGCCACCCATGAAGATTTTAAATAGACTTCATATAGAATACGATATATACAGGATATACGGGTACATGAAATCAATAGATGCGATGACGTTCTTGTGAACTGCGATGGTCGCCTCATATGTAAATTAAGCGGCAAGTTGGCAACCACACCCTTCAATATAAAAGCAAGAACTGCTTCGGCTTAGACATTGTTGTGTGGTAATGCTGTGGTCGTACAAAATTGATTCTACCACCTGTTGTTGCTACTTAAATTATATTTATACTAAGATAAGTTAGGTGTATACGAAACAGGGTGAATATGAAACAGGGCAGACCAGTGATATATAATTTATTTGTAACACCATCATCTTTTCAAACTATTAACTCTTTTATTACCATGTCAACCATGTTAACCATTTACTACCATGTCATGACGACCCGCGTGGCGAAGCGGTTACCATACCGGTCTGATGCGCAATGGGACCCAGGTTCGATTCCCGGCCATACAGGTATCGGTAATCTTATCGGGGCTATGAGTGTAGAAAGCGTGTTTTACAGCTACTCGTATAACCCTTTGTAATAAATGACCGATTCTTCTTCAAATTTTTTATAAGGTTTTCTAAGTCAAAAAGGTCTTAAAACTATAAGATTTGATTTTATGCGAGCGTAAAAGTTACATTGTATTACTTGTCACATCGCAAGATGATGTACGATAAGCGATTAGAGTTTTATTTTTTTGCAACCAAGTTCATTTAAATATTTTTATTATTAACTAGCTGCACCCTGCGCGTGTTGCTACGCCATCACAAAAAAACCAGAAACCTTCGTGAGCTCATGGATAACAAATTTGCTAAAGATCATCACATGATCAGATGAATGGTTTACGATTCTATAGAGGTCATACAGACAAACATTTATTTTTATAAAGAAGAAGATTTATCCGTCAAAGCTATTGATTTATGATATTTTTTTTAAATAAATACCTCTTGGTGACCATGCTTGAATTCAATTAGCATTTTTTCCTGCTATGGGTTTTCAGATTCGATTCCCGGCAAGGTTATGTAGATTCTACATAATGTATTCAAATTTTATTTCGTATGTACCAAGACGTACAGGCCTATGGCTTACTTTTATCTGTTGGTCCAGCTTCGTGTTTCTCTTAAAGGATTTGAAGTTTATTGTAGATGTTGTACAAGTCTTGTATATTATTGTCTCTGCATTTCCGGGGTAATAATAGGACTACGATATCCCTTGTCTAGCGTAAGAGTTTGACGACCCGCGTGGCGCAGCGGTTACCTTACCGGTCTGTCGCCCAGTGGGTCCCGGGTTCGATTCCTGGCCAGACAGGTATCTGAATGATGAGTTTAGATTCTTGTTCGAGGTGTGGGTGTTTGTGTATTCGTCTTTGTGTGTGTCCATGGCACCCACGACACAGGAGAATTCTACTGAATGTTATGAGTGTAGAAAGCGTTTTAGGTTTTATTTTTTAAGTAGGAGCTGCGATCGTCTGCGGTAGTATTTATTTCCTTTTGAAGGTTTCTGTCCCAAAACCAAAAATAAAGTATATCGTAGTCTTAATCGCCTTTAGTTACTCTATAGCACTAACACACTATATTCCACGTCGATACGTAAAATGATTTTTATAGCCGCGCGCTGTTTTACGACGCGTAAAACTCAATAAACTGAGTAAGTTCAATTCATGCTCAAAGTTGTCCAAAATTGAGAATTGTCGTGATATCATAACCACTGTCCCACTAGTGGACTTGAAAAGTTCAAAGTGTTGTTTATTTCATCGTGAACTATGTTGGCCCAGTCTTGATTACTAGATGTCATACAAACATTTAAAAAATTATAGGGATATCTCAAACATGTAGCCTTTTGGCAAAAAATTGACATAAAAGCATATATTTTCGGAGAAGCGCCTGGTGCCGGCGAGCCTCGGAACCCAACGGTATGAGGCTGCAATTCATAGGCTAAGCCCCCTTTCTCTTGTTTATGATTTCTTTCTCACGTCAACCCATTATTGTTCCACTGCTGGGCTCGGGTCTTCTCTCAGAATGAGAGAGTTTTAGGCCTTAGTCCACTGCGCTGGCCAAGTGCGAATTGGTGGACTTCACACACCTCCGAGACCATTTTTTTAAAGAACTCTTGGGTGTGTAGGTTTCCTCACGAAGTTTTTCTTCACCGAAAAGCAGTGATAATTAATTTCAAATACGCACATAATTTTAGAAAAAAGTGGTGCGTGTCTGGGTTTCAACTTCAGACCTCCTAATCGAGAGAGCAAGTTTCAATCAGTACGCTGTTACTTCTCTATGTTTCCTTTTAACCGTTGAAAAATATCCTTTCATAAATAGCCATAAAGCTTAGGTATAAATATTCTACAGATTGTAGTTAAAAGTGTAGTAAAAATACAGTGAGTCATTGGTATGTCAACAGTTAAATCGCCGAAGATTTATCCACTGGAAGATCGTGGTTATCAGCTGATTCGAGTATATGAGACGCCCACCTCCTTGGCAGTTACAACGCTTTGATTGACTTTTGGTAGAACCCCTGTACTATGTGATACTGCGTATAGATGTCCTTGGGTGGTAATAACCACCGCTGCAAGCAATCCATGCAGTCCATGCACACAGTATGAATGGATTGCATGGACTAGTAGTAGTAGAACACAAGCAGTCCATGCAGTCCATGCATACTTGTGTTCTACTTCAACATTCTAAACATTCGTAGAAAATTTAAATTTGACCTAAAAATGGAAAAAGCGGCGTGAATTATAAAATTACCAACGTAACCGATGTAAGTTTACCATACAGTACAAAGTTGGAATATAAAAGTTTGACAAGCGTAGCAGTTTCTATATTAATTTAATTAAACTGCATAACATTTTTAAATTAGTTTGTACCCAGTATGAAATGTAAAACTTTATACGAACTTATTTGCTTCGTTTCTATATAACTATAGCACTGAAATAACATTTTATCGCTAAATATAACGATAAGGCACAAAAGCTACTTGAAGGACAGAAATCAACGTCGTTCACGTAATATAATTTGGATACAGATGAGTCGTCAATACATTACCCTACTCCTACTACCCGACTGGATCTAAACAGGTAGGAGTCAATTTTACGAATGCTGTTTGGAGCTGGAGCTGCCCATTATTGTCTCACTGCTGGGCACAGGTCTTTTCTCAGAATGAGAGTTTTAGGCAGACCTATAACTGATGATGGTGTTTCCGGGGTCGAATCACATCTATTTATCGTCTTAAAATATTTTTCAAAGAGTAGATGACATAATTATAACTTTTTTTTATTAACCTATGTTGTCCCACTGCTGGGCAAAGATCTCCCCCATATGCCTCCACTGCTCTCTATCTTTTGCCAGGGCCTGCCAGTCTTTTGAATATTTGACTAGATCGTCACACAATATTTTCTTAGGCCTTCCTCTTCGGCGATAATCGTTTTCAAGTACCCATTGTGTGACGATTCTGGTCCATCTGCTTTCCTACATTCTGCTTACATGCCCAGCCCACTCCCATTTCAATTTAGCACTTTTTTACCTACATCTGCGTTGCTGGTACTGGAACGAATGTTGGTATTTCTTACTTTATGTGATCCTTATACCGAGTACAATTCGCTATATTGCTTTTTGGCAATTATAACATTCAACTTTAAAAAAAGTCTGATTAGAATCCAATTCTTATACAAATCTACGATCTTCAAACTTCCGTTGTAAAATTTTATTATATTAAAGTAAGGGAAAGTTGGTTGCATCCAATTTACAATATCGTTTGATAGGCGTCGCTTTTTTACCTCGTATAGTGTAACGAGAGGGTCAATTTGCATTTTTGTAGTCCACTGGCCCAATACGGAATATTTGAATAACACTCAATTTAAATATTGGCTTCCTGCGTCAGAAATTGGCAGCGCACAGAGTTTGTTTCACAACATTTGTATTTTTATCTTATACGGGTATATGATGCTCACTTGGAGAGAGCCACAATAGAAACATTAGGAACTTTGAAGGTGGTAGAACCAGTGTAGTTCGACCTGGTACTTCCCAGGTCGTATATTTTTTTCAAAATCTATGTTGTTATAACTTTTTTTAAGAATTTATTTAAATAGCTTACGCACTTTTATAATTTCAGAAAGATATAAAGTTTAAAAAGCCTTCGATATTCTTTAAAAAACTCTCTCGCTGGTGTGCTTTTGGATTTAAAAAAGCCTTTGCAAGGTGGTAGAACTAGCGTAGTTGGACCGGGGAAGTATCATCGTCACACCTATTTCTAGCGTGAAGCATTTCTTGCGTTTCGATGGAAGAGTGTGGTTGCCGGCACACTTTTTATATGAGGCGACCATCATAGTCCTCGGGGGTAGCAACGCATCTTGATTGACTTTAGATAGAACCCATGTTCTGTATGAAGTCGCTTACAGATGTCCACTTATCATCATGCTCGTTTGCCACTTCAGTGGTGGATGGTATGGATATACATTTGTTTTTCATATAATTCGATCACGGCTTTGGGGATAGAAAATAATTACACTATGTTCTCTAAATACATTATTCTATTTCATTAAATCCAGATATACTCGTGTGAATAGATTCGTCATTTATACGTTACTTGTCAATATGTGTTCCCTAGAGACTTAGCTGTCTGTAATCGATACTGTAGAGGCTAATCACTATTTAGTTCATTAGGTAGAATTATCCAATATTCCACGCATATTATATATCAGGAAATTGACAATTATGTTAAGTAGATTTCCATTATACTGTAATTATGTTACGTGTACATTTGTTTAAACACGTGTTTATGCTTAGAATTGTACCATTTGCATATAAGCGTTCAAGTTTTTTTTTATCTGACTGAAGTAGCAAACGAGTCCACCTGATGGTAAGTGGTCAGTGCCGCCCATGGACATCTGTAATCAACTACATACAGAATATTAGTTTCATCTGAAGTCAATCACAGATGCGTTGTTTACTCTCGAGTACTATGATGGTCACCTTATGTGAAAGTGTGCCGGCAACCACACCCTTCTATCGAAACGGAAGAAATGCTTCACGCTAGAAATAGGTGTGACGGTGGTACTTCCCCGGTCCAATTACGCTAGTTTTACCACCTTGCAAAGGCTTTTTTAAATCCAAAAGGACACCAGCGAGAGAGTTTTTCTTAAAGAATATCGAAGGCTTTTTAAACTTTATATCTTTCTGATATTATAACAGTGCTTAAGCTATTAAAATAAATCCTTAAAAAAGTTATAACAACATAGTATTTTTAAAAATTGGTTGTCAGTTGACTGAAAAATATATTATCAAAGTTTCAGTATTTTAATAGAAAAGCAGTGATGAATTATTAATATTGTAAGGTAACTCTTAATCTTAACATTTTCATAATTCCATCTCACTTAAAGACTTAAATAACTAACTTTGTAATTTGTTGTAACACAAAAGAAAGTTTTAAGAATTTAGGTGCCCTGAAGAGAATTATCTACATACAGAAATGAGGTCCCATCAAAATCAGTCCTATAAAATATTACGCCAAGTCTCACACTTTTACCATAAAAGTTTTGGGATGTTAAATAGCTAAGTCAATTCTGAGTCAATAACCAAAATTAATTGTGCTCATAACTTAAATAGCAATAAACATAAATTTGTAGCAACCTTGTTAGCTATCTAATCTCGAGTATCGAAATCAAAGATTAAAATTGGGCGTGGAGGAATTAATTAGAGAAAATAACGTTCAGAATAATTAAAGTTACTCATATTATACTACTATCAGATATATTCGATGAAGTATCTAGAGCTCATCATAGATAGAAGGTGGTACTTCGGTGCCCACTTAGGATGCCTGCCGCAAAATTTACAGCCACCCAGGGTTGACTGGCAGAGAATGCCTTAAGTCATTAACTTAGCCCTATTGTAACTTTTATATTATAAAAGTGCAATAAATAAATGCCTGCTGCCTCGCTCGTCTACTGAGGATTGCGGTGGTCCTGGGTAGACTGCTGCCGAACCTCGGCGGGCCAGATACGTCATGTCGACGTCTCTACATGGGCATGGTGAGATTGATGACTCTGTACGCGGCCCGTGCACCCTGAATCATCGTTGGTGATCAGGATGATACGAAGTTAACACACGATTTCGTGTGAGGCAGCCTGCGTGATGGCGGGTTCTTTGCCCTGGGATTTATGCACAAGAGCTCTTGCGTCCGAGTTGCGCCGATTCTGAGGCTGCCCGCTCACACGGTAGGAAATGGAAGGCACAGAACTGAGCTGCGTCAATAGTTTCGATAGAAGGGTGTGGTTGCCGGCACACGTTCACATGAGACGACCGTCATAGCCCTAGGGAGTAGCAACGTATCTGTGATTGACTTCAGATGGAACCCATGTTTTGTATGTAGTTGATTACAGATGTCCATGGGCGGCAGTGACCACTTATGTATGGACATCTGTAATCAACGTCATACAGAACCTGGGTTCTATCTGAAGTCAATCTCAGATGCGTTGGTTGTTGTCGTTATTGTTTTATGTAGTATGTTTTATGTAATTCAATAGTTACCTGTGTTGAATTGGGCGCCAGTATCTGGCCAAGTACTATCATTACTACAATTGCTTCGACGAGATGATCATTACACATAAATGCATTGATACGTATAATATAAAATCCAATTTTATCCACCTTTATAACTTCATCTTCACTCTTTTATTTTTTGTAAAGTAACTTTTAATTCGGTTAAAAAAGTAACGAAGAAAAATGACAATCAAATGACCGAATTAAGCTTAATAGCTTAATTTAGGCTGAAAACTTTTTGGAATCTCCACTTAACTATAAACGAGTTAGTACAACTTTGACTTTAGATTTATTCCGTAATGTCCGTCTGAATATAAACCGAAATTGAAAGCCCTTGTCTTACTAAAAGATATGCTAGTAATGACATTGAGGAATATAAAGAACCCGTTTGGATTTTTGTTCCGGTACCGGTGCCAGTTCAGTCCGTGTTCCGATCCGGTACTTCAGTTCCGTACTTCTACATTAGTTTTTTACATCATCAGTTTAATACGATTATAGCAGTCAAGTATTTCTCGGTGGTTTAATGAGGGTACCACTGTCAAACATATTTCTAGCGTGAAGCAGTTTTTGTGTTTCGGTGAAAGGGTGTGGTTGCCGACTCACTTTTATATGAGGCGACCATCTTAGTCCTCGGAAGTAGCAAAGCATTAGTGATTGACTTCAGATAGAACCTATATTCTATATGAAGTTGCTTACAGACGGCCATAACTGGCAGTGACTGCTTAATGAGTGCTTAATATCAGGAGGATTGCATGCTCGTTTGCTACTTGAATCTTATAAAAACAAAGTCGACTGAATATCGCTTCTCTGTAGATAGTAAAACCGTTTGCTATCAAAGTATAGGGTAAAATTACTTTAAAAACTAAGTCAAGGCACCGCTGTCACTTCAGAATCTTTTAAAAGTTCCATTTCATTACGGGCTATGTTTGCGTAAAAAATTAGGTTATCATTCGTTTTTTTAGTTTTTGGTCGTCTTTTAATTTAAGTTTAAATATAAAGCCCTTCTTTTCTGAAGTCGCTAATAAATTAGGAAAGGGCTTTTTTAATATGATTCTGAAAGTCTGTACCTAATTCTGCCATATAATAGCTGTATTTTGGCTTCAAGGGTCTTACTTGAGAGAAAAAGTAATGCCAGACATTCTGACATAGTTCTTAGGGACAGCAAAGCATTAGTGGCTAATCTTACCGAAAAGTCTGATCTCCTCTAGGGTTGATTATAGATGTCTATGGATTGAAATGGTTATTTAGCATTAGGTATGATCATTTGCCACCTTTCTATTTAAAAAAGGAGAATCTAGCAGATGTACAATAAGTAGCAGGAGGATAGACGTAAGAGACGTAGGAAGGAGGATGGTTATAGATGGTAGCTGACAATTATAAACCTAAGATTCCCGATATTAAGGTGGTCACGAAAATATCGTATTATATCAATTACATTTGACTGGCCAGGGATTGAATCCAAACCCTCAGCGCTTCATCTGTTCCAGAAACGTATACCTTTAACGCATTTTATTTTTCTGCATATATTGTAATTAATTGTTACTCTTTATTATCTTTAAATACATATAAATATAACAAAAATGAAAGTGTCGTATGTATACTATAATTTTTATTTCAGTACGTATTTGCGATAAAGATAATTTGAAGAGCTGTATTGGAGATTAAGTAATAATAGACCGCATATAATAAAATACAATAAAGCTAACAATACATATAGTGATGTAACACATGGGACTAAAAAGATAAAAGGTATGTCAGAGCCGCCAGCTAAATGTAACAATATAGACTATGAAACAATGAAAAACATTAATACATTATAGCAATTTAACAAATGTATAACATTGTGTCGTGTTACTAACTTTACCAAAGCACTAGTTCTGAACGGTAATAGCAGTATCGTTGTTAATTCAGATAAGGCCTTTACACACTTGCGATTTTTATACAGTTTCACTTGTTTATGAATAAAAGTTTTAAAAGAACAATCAAGGCAATATTATTATTCTTAATATTATACGTATATTATTATTTTATTTCTCTTTCTTTTTTTATCTTATTCTTTTTCTTTTTTAATCTTATTATAGGCCAACGATTGCGCGATCTTACCTGATGTTAAGTAAGATGCAGCCTAGAATGTTACACGCTTGCCTAGATAAAGCCTATTCACCCTCGCCTTGAAAATTTCTAAAAAATTATGAAGTCTTAAAATATTATGAAGTAGTTTCTTATAACGCTATCTAATTATAACGGATGTGACGTTACCTGTCAGCGTGCTAGCCAATCAGCGCTAAGCCCATTATGTTAATGATTCCTCACAGGTTGGCCAGTATCAAAGTGACATCGACTAACGTTAAGTACGGTAAGTTGTTAATAAAATCCAAGTCAATGCAATTTGCATGTCATTGCGATTGTGAATAAAAAATAAGTGAAAATTGTCTGCCGTGGCGACGCGTTGCCAAGCCAACAGCCTATCTCACCCTTTGTTCATATTATATATCAAAACCTTTTAGAACCATCTGACGCAAAAATGTTATAATTCAATTAGTATATTCCTAAAATGAAACATTAGCTTCCTTCTGTGGTTTTCCCGGGGCGTTATGACATGGAGCTCTTCAAAAAAGGTGCGAAAAGAGCTCTCCTTCAAAGCCGGCGATGCATTGGCGACTCCTCTGGTGTTGCAAGTGTCCATAGGCGACGGTGACTACTTTCCATCAGGTAGCCCGTCTGCCTTATTGTTAGATTTAAGTATAAAAATAATAATAATAAAGATACTCGTATACCACAGTATTCACTTTGTGTTAAAAGCTAATGGAAAATAAATATTTATATGTATAAATCATCAAATAATATTGGTCATCGCATTGTACAACCAAATAAGTATTATTATTATTATTATTATCGTATAATAATAATCTTTATTTAGTAAATTTTTGGGTTGCAATAATTTTGATTACATAAGATGGTTATTAAGGGCGCCGTTAAAGGCGTTCTAAATGCATGGTACTCATATACTCGTTTTTTATCTCATTGAAGTAAAAAACGAGTCGAATGAAGTCAACTCGATGAGTCAACGATACTTCATATTAAACATGAGTTTTAACCGAAGTCGATCACAGATAAGTTGCTACTCCCGAGGACTAAGATGGTCATTAAAACTGCTTTACGCTGGAAATAGGTGTGGCGGTGGTACTTCCCCGGGCAAACTACACTGGTTTTACCTGTTAATAATTTAATTTAACAGAAATATAGTCGTGCGTATGTACCGGCCCTAACAATCTGCAGCTAGTCCATATATAATTTTAATACGCCACATTTATCACCGACCATCATTGGAACAGTTGCGCCTCAGTGGCTCATGGACTAGTTCATGAATGTAATTTGTACACCGAATGCCCATATTATTATGCTTAATTACAACTGTTCGTCTTGTCTGGAGACCCGTTTATGTTGATCGTAAATAATCTACAACAACGCTAGCGATCTGTAAGCTTACACAAATATGGAGCCTTTGTTAATAAATTATTTATGTACATATTTTTAAACAAGCTGACGCGAACTTCGATCCGCCTAAAAGTAAAAAGTCTAAAATTATCGACATTCCTCCACGATATTATGAATGTATGATACATAAAAACCTTTTTTTTAATCACTCTATTCCATATAAATACTACATTAAAATCCGTAGCGGTGTTTTAAAGATCTAAGCATACATAGGGACAGGCAGCGGGAAGGGACTTTGTTTTACACTATGTAGTGATTAGTATTTAAAGTCACAACGCAAGCAAGGTGTAAGCTACGAATATGGAACCTTGTTGACTGCATTATTAATATTTTTTATGCAATTGAAGAATCAAAATAGCAATTTGTCTTAACGATGGTAAGTTATAACTGCCACTCATAACTGTCTGTAACTAACTTCACATAACGCAGAAGTTGTACTTGAAGTTAATTACAGATGAGTTGTCACTTGCGAGAGATAAAATGGTCGTACTTTTATAAGTCAGCCGCAATCCACACGAAGATCTATCTCCTTTTCTCCTTATAATACACGTTTTTACTAAGGAAAGCATAAATAAACTTTCTTTTTATTCCGAGGGGGAAACCTTCAAAAGGTGCCCGACGCAGCGGGAGCGACGCAGGGATATTGTGGGATTTTTACTGCACTAAAAGGTGACCGTCCTCGGCGCTAAATAGAGGACTCCGGGATCTCCAAAGGAACGCAACCGGAATACACACATACCGCCGTCCTTCCCGAGATGGCCTAGCTGGACGATTGAAGCTCCCACTCTAGCCGCCCGCAATCCCGGAAGCCCCTTTAAGTTACCTCTTACGACAGGCAGGGGATACCGTAGCCCTATTCTGAATCCCGGAACTACAGGGACGACGCATAAATAAACTAAAGTTTTTAGGATCTCAAAGATTCGTGGAGGCCACAAATGCATATTTGGCTAGCAAGGTTAGCAAACACTTCAACAAAGGGTTAACAAAGATCTTCTAGGCTTTGAATGTAAAACAAATGTTAAAACAGTATACTCTCCACTACGCGAGGTAGCTGTGAGTAGTAAGATTGATCTTATTTGAAATTAATTACAGGTGTTACAGAAACCATGCACGTTTGCTACCTCTACTTTATAAAAATACATTTTTTTACTTATAATATTTCAAAAAATGTGTCACACGTACGAAATAAAAAACCCATGTTATATTTGCGAAGGACAAAAGTTATTTCTACAGAAGCACGAAGTATCATCTCGTGTGACATCCCTGGAGATTACAGAGAACTCTTTGTCATCTCCCTTATTGAAATATGCGACCTGGATACATTATAGAAACGATGTTTATATAAGTAGTGTTATATTCTATAAACACTTATGTAGTTAGTAATAGTTTTCATCACCGTCATAAAATTTCTTCTTTAAAGTTTGCAGGATAGAGCGTATATTTGCCCTGTAGTCCCGGGACCAGAATAGGTCTACGGTATCCCCTGCCAGTCGTAAGATACGACTAAAAGGGGCTTTGGGGGTTGAGGGCGGCTAGAGTGGAAGCTCGAACCGTCCAGCCAAGCGACCCCGGGAAGGACGGTGGCATGTGTGGTCGCATGACGCCGTAAATTACAGAAGGTAATAAGTATAAGGAATAAAGGCGGGGAGCGTATTCGCTCACCAGGGACGAGCCTGAAATAGGCAATGCGCTCGGAGGACTCCGGTTGTGTTCCATTGGAGATCCCGGGGTGCCCCACACAGCGCTGAGGATGGCCACCAAGGAGATTTTAGTGCGGTAAGAATCCCACATAACCCTCGTCGCTCCCCAGGTACCTGTAGACGGTTTCCCCCTCGTAAAAAAGGGTAGAACGTATATACTTCATCTGGGTCTGTGTAACGATGGACGGGTGTGGTTACCGTTAAACTTTTATATGGCGACCATCTTAGTCTTCGAGCGTAGGAGACAATTTGTAATTGACTTTATATTGAACACTTGGTCTCTATGAAGTTGTTTACAGATGTCCATGGGCGGCAGTAACCACTAACCATTGAAAAAAGAACTACCTAGACTACATTCTCGTCAATCTTAAAATAGAAAATTTATATACGAGTAGAAGTAGCAAGTGAGTATACAGTAGGTGCTGCTGGGCATGGGTCTTCTCTCGGGTTTTAGGCCATATTTCATCGCACTGGTCAAGTGCGAATTGGTGGACTTCACAAACCCCGAGAACTTTTTTTAAACAGCTCTCGGGTAAGAAAACCTACTTGCGATTTTTCCTTCACCGAAAAGCAGTGATAATTAATTTCTAATACGTACATATATCAGAGGTGCGTGCTTGAGTTTGAACATCGGACCTCCCGATTGAGAGGACAAGTTGCAACCATTAAGCTATCACTGCAGATATAAAGAGATAGCTAATAGTAATAGGCAAAGGCAAATTAACAGCTATGAGAATTGTGATAAACTATAATAATGTAATTAGTGTTTTATCACGGCCAATGTAAGTAATATTGAAACGTATTAAAACACCAGGTATACACCTGAGCTTTTATATAAAACAACGGTAAAAAAGGCCCAATAATCTATTGACAGATTGTTATAGATAAAATGCCAATACGTGTCATAAAAAATAGGTTCTGTTTCCGGACACCCTTGTCAGTGGCCACAGCGTCCGAACCGACATGAAATATCAGCTCACACGATCATACGGTGAAACTGACATATGATGTGGCGTTGATGGTTTAAAGTGGATAAAAATGTTACCAGGTCTTATGTTTTAAAGTTGTATTGTGACATGTTAGGTAACCATGAACAGATATATGTAGGTACTGTAGATCAAGCTCGTCGAAATATAGACCAGCATCTATAAATAGCAACGTCCGTTTTCTACGCAGTATTAATTCATGATATGATACATAAACTTATGAACTTGTCTGTAAATTATACAGAGACAATGAATAAAACTAGTCACCCGTCGCAACGGTCGAAATTCGACCGTAATTAAAATTAAAAAACTAAATTTCATATCGTCCAAAGTAGTACGAATATTTCTCAAATTCAAATAAAATGTAATAATTTTCAAGTAATTTTGAATGCGCCCGTTAAATATAAAAAGAGGTTTAATTATGTAAGCCGCATTTAAAAGCAATAGCGGTATTATTTTACGTTATTTTTATTTTACGGTATATTATACGGTGTTTTCTTAGTAAGACATTGAATGTTCTATTTCGTTTACTATGTATGTGTTTGTGTCAAATGCAAGGTAGTGCGTGTAATGTGTTTTTAGATGACTTTATGTATGTTTTAGGCATTATTTGAAAAAAATATTAACATTGTGCACTCCTTCCCTACGTCCACTATAACCGTGCAAAATTTTATATTAATCCGTCCGCGGCATATTACTTAAAAATGCTTCACAAGTTTTTGCTTCACGTTTTAATATATAAATAGAATTAAACTTTTGCCCAGTAATGTCTACCAATTTGCACTTGGCCAGCGCGGTGGACTATGGCCTAAAAACTCTCTCATTCTGAGAGAATACCCGTGCCCGGCAGTAGGAAAATGACGGTTTGACGACAACTTAGTAATGCAGGGAAACGAAACAATTTTGATATAAAAATTAAATTTTATCGTTTGGATTTAGAAAACCCTCATCAGTTATGGCTACCACGACCCAACAGGTTCGTTGAAATGTTGGCTCAAGGGGTAAAGCCAATATTTACTGTCCATCAAATGATTTATGGCACGGCAAATATTTGCCTAAGCTGGAAATTGTCTGCCAATTTGTAACTTCCTGGTGCGATTAATATTTCGTTAGTGCCTAATTTAATTCAAACAAAACGAGAAGGTATATTGTTTTACAAGTGGCATTCCGACTTTATCTACAAAAGTAAGAACTCATTTTACACCATCATACTTAGGGCTGAATACAAATGTACAGAAAAAGTGTCTCCGTACTTTCAGACGGACTACCTAATTTTATTCGATGAGGTTATACATGTTACGAAAGTGAAATAAAACAATATTTTTTGATTATAAAATACATTTTTTAAATTCTATTAAAATATTTTTACAATAGCTATAATTTTAGTTTAGAGTTGTATAGTATAGGTAAGGTATGGGTAGAAAAATATTTATGATAGCAGACCTAGTGTAAAATAATCTACCAATATTATGTAAAATAATTTAAATTTGGAAAATAAGTAGAATGTATTTGTGTATGCATGTGATTGTGTGTGAGTGCGTGTGACGTTGTGTGACTTCAATAAGAACTACAACATTATATCGATAAGTCAACGTTATTTTCCATCACTAACTAATGAGTTATATAAAAAATAAAATCATATAATAAACAGAATATAAAGATAATATAATTGGTAATTCTACGTCTTCATTTGTGATTACGAGTATTTTTCGAGCCTCGTTTCATTTTTTCTGTATCCAGGACTTTCTGGAACGTTCTTTGTCAATAATATCTTTGTATTTTCTATTTTTAAATTTTAAATATCTTATTGCTTCGAGCATATTTAATGTTGCTAAATCAGGATACGAATGAAGAGTATTGTAATTTTGGACTGGTTTCTTTTAATATTCGCGAAAAATTGTATCTGATATATTAGCTGTTTTACATTTAGGCCAGCAGTGTTTAAGCAAATAGTATAATATTTTTCCATTTCTGCACGGGTCTTCTGTATATAGAAGAAGGTTATAAATTTCCTGAGACTAAAATATTATTTTTATATATGTAATACTTTTTGGATTATTTTAATTGTATATTTTGTGTCTAAACATACATTCTTTGATTTTCAGTTAATTTTTAATTGTTATGTGGTGACAATCTCATTTAAAGTAATTATGTGCTGTTAAGTACTTGGGTCGAGTATTTCAGATATCAGAAAAAATCCCATACATTCAGTTGAATTCCTAACAATATCAAAATGGCATTGCAATAAAGCGGCGTGGCCTAAATCTCGTCTATGGCACATCATAAGACCATAAGACCGGCACTGACTACCATTGACGTCCCTTGATATTTATATGAGCTATACATAAAATAATTATATAACTAATATTCTCTGAAATATGATTTTCTAACACATTAATTGAAATAGTGCTATGTGATTTATTTCGTATAAAAGCAAGATTCCTATTTGCCTGAGCGTTGAAGTCTGCATAGATACAACCTCTGAACTTATCAAGTGGTTAACCGATATTGTACACACTTTGACATATAGGCCAACAACCGCCGCTTGAAACGGAAAATTATTAGTGAGGCAAGGACCCTATTTATAATTTTCGTAATAAATAAAATATAAAGAATTTAATCATAATCGACACGCTGCGCAACGCAACCTTTCCTGTTAATTAAATTCCCAATACACCATTACATTCCCGGAAAAATAGCTAAAGAATTCCTGGGCAGTGTTCCGGCATCTTTTCATTTAGAATGAGGCATAAGGCGTGTTACAAGGTGATATTATGAAATAACGCACATTCTTGGTCCCTATCGTACGAATTTCATAATTTGAAGTATTTGGTTTTTAGGACAAATTTATTATTTTGACCTTATAATGAAAGTATTTAAATTTAACATTTTGTCTAAGCCTTGGTGATATACAACCTGACTATAGATATAGGAATCCAAATATTAGATGGAAAAGCATTGTAGGTACGTCTGTAAACATTAAACAGCAGAAGCTTTTATAAATTTTGAAGTAGGTATATAAACTTTTATAAGGTTTGCAGGTGGTAGATCCAGTGTACGACCCGCGTGGCGCAGCGGGTACCATACCGGTCTGAAACGCAGTGGGTCCCGGGCTCGATTCCCGGCCAGACAGGTATGTGAATGATGAGTTTAGATTCTTGTTCTGGGTCTGGGTGTTTCTGTATTCGTCTTTGTGAGTGTCCATGGCACCCTCGACACAGGAGAAAATCCTACTGTGGGGCTATGAGTGTAGAAATCGTTTTTAAATGTAGTTCGACCGGCGAAATACCACTGCCACACCTATTTCTAGTGTGAAGCATTTTTTGCGTTTCGATAGAAGGGTGTGGTTGCCGGCACAATTTTATATGAGGCGACCATCCTAGTCCTCGGGAGTAGCATCGCATCCGTGATGGGCTTCAGATAGAACCTATGTTCTATATGAAGTTGTTTACAGATGTCTATGGACAGCGGTGACCACTTACCATCAGGTGGACTGCATGCTCGTTTGCTACTTCATTATTGTAAAAAAGGTAGGTAGTTTTGAAGTAAGACTACAAATAAATATTTAAAAAAAAACCTTGTTTAATAATATTGATGCAGCTAAGGAGTATACAGTTCACCCGATGATAAGTGGTCACTGGCGTCTATACATATCTCTACCTAAGTAACTTCATACAAAGGGGTTTAATTTGATCATAAAGTTTTACCTACAATTTGTAATATTCCACTATTCGTCATAATAATGTTCTCCTACCTACTGAATTTTGTTATATAGAAATGAACATATTGTATTTTCTATTTTAAGTGAGTTGTACTCTTTTTAGAAAATAAATATCTTCATTTGTAGCGGTGGTATCTTTCCGGTAGATCTATATACCATCTACCACCTCACAAACTTGAAGGACATAAATCACTATTTCAGAACATACACATAAAAGTCAACCATTTTAATTAAACGCGGCTCTCACGGATTTGTATCGTCATAGAGATGCGAGAATTCAGTCAAGCGGACAATAAGCATGAAACAGTAGCGTTTACTCAAAAAGTTTCCTAAAAACGCCCACCACAGATTCAACCCGTAACCGAGTTTTTCGAGATAAAAGGCGATTCACGAGCGGCCTTTTTATACAAAGGCCGGGAGTCCTTTCTTCGCAAAGAGGTAATATGGGGCCAGTATTTCCCTAAGGATAAGGAACGAATTTATGATTCGCAAAGTTCTTCACACAATGTATTGTGGTCTTCATAATTGTACAGCTGTAACATCGTTTACGGAGCAAATAGCGACATTGTGCGTTATTGTTACATGTTGACGAATCGTCGTATACAAGCTTACTACAACGTGTCTTACATATTGCGATATTATACTTAGCGTAGTATTCATCGTCATCATCGTCAACCCATTATTGTCCCACTGCTGGGCACGGGTCTTCTCACGGAATGAGATAGTTTTAGGCCATAGTCCACCGCGCTGGCCAAGTGCGTAGTATTCATAACAGCATATATTTAATCATTTATTACAATGTTGATAACTTTGTGATTAATGTATGTTTTGTATTTGATAAACAAAGAATAAAATTACTAGTAATGGTCATCAGATGGAGTTCGTCTGATGGTAAGTGGGCACTGCCGCACATGGAGAACTGTAATAACTTATATGAAACCGCGATTTTATCTGAAGTCAACCACAAATGCATCGCTCCTCCCGAAGACTAAAAATAGTAAACTGAGGTACATGAAATTGAGGCGACAACTATACCACAGTACTAGTATCTACAGTAATCTAACTTCTTACAAACGCACGAAACGCAAGTTGTACCTACGCGCCACGATTTCGGTATGCACTCGATACCCGTGTAGGATACGCGTCCCTCAGAGGGTGGGACGGCTTTAATCCCACTTCTGGGACTGACAGAAGTCAGAGCGAGTGAGTCTCTAAAGACGATGTTCTCGACGATAGGCCACAACAGATTAGGCACAAGCACAGCACGTACCTTGGTCTGCGTACAGCCCCGATGACTCCACCTTCGTTGTCCACGAGCTCGGGATGATGTGCTGGTACAGGTCTCCCGTTGTCACAGCTAAACAGTTGATACACGGCACTGGCGAATGGTTTTAAAGCGGTTGAGTTCGAAAAATTGTCACGATAGCAGCGCGCGCGTCCGTTCGAGTCGGTTAGCGTCCCAAGAGAGAGGTACGCCCAAGTGATGACGTACGTCCGTGCTTGACAGATGCTGTCTGTCATCCGTCACCGTTGTGACCAATCAGTGAGCGAGATTAGAACATCGATAATGCTTTAAGGAAGTTGGTCTACGTTTACCGTAACGAAACATCCCGCCCACCAAAATACTAATGGTATTTTCTGGTCAATCGATAAAGAAGATAGATGCACATGATAGAAACGATTAATGATATGAATACGATACAAATAATTGATACGAATTGTTGTTAATTTAATTGAAAGAAAAAAATTAAATAAAATGATATGTTGAGCTTAAGTTAGAAAAGAATAAGAAACGGTAATTAAACTTAAGCTCCGATAAGGTTAGAAACGATTTAAGCTAGTCCTCTACAGGTAGAGGACAGAGCTTAACCAACGGTCTTTGAATTAGATGGTTGCTTGCGGTTTTAACCACAGCACTTCTAGCTATCCCATCCGCACCGAAATGTAACTTTACAACTCTGGCTAAAGGCCATTGCAAAGGAATACGATTATCATCCTTTATTATCACCATCGAACCTACTGATAACGGTTTAGAATCCTTGGTCCATTTGGCTCGTTGTGTTAAGGAATTTAAGTACTCGGTTTTCCATCTGGACCAAAAGTTCTGTTGAAAGGATTGTAATAGCTGCCACCGATGAAGCCGGTTTATATTGATGTTAGAAAGATCTTCATCGGGAACAGTAGTTAAAGGCTCTAAGGTAAGAAAATGACCTGGCGTTAAGCAAGAAAGATCATTCGGATCAGAACTAATAGCACATAGAGGCCGCGAGTTTAATACCGCTTCGATTTGAACAAATAGAGTCGTTAGCTCTTCGAATGTGAGAACCTGATCACCCACCACTCGATATAAATGTGATTTGGCCGCCTTTATTTGTATCTCCCATACACCTCCAAAATGGGGAGCACCAGGAGGGTTGAATTTAAACTCAATGTTTTCCGCGCTCGAGGACTGATTCATTAAAGATGAAAGTAGGTTTCTAGAGCCGACAAAATTAGTGCCGCAATCCGCATGAATAACATTACAGCGGCCACGACGCCCCACGAAACGCCGTAAAGCAGCGATAAAACCTTCAGTTGATAACGTCGAGACGACTTCCAGATGGACCGCCTTGGTCGCTAAGCAGACAAATAGACATAGATATGCCTTATCAATCTTAGCACCCCGATGCGAACCGAGTTTGATACGAAACGGCCCAGCGAAGTCCACTCCTACTACCGAAAATGGCTTAACTTGGTTAAGACGGAATGAAGGAAGGTCACTCATAAAGGGTTGTAACGGCTTCGGGTTTGTACGGAAACATTGAATGCACTTCGAAAGGCGACGGCGTATAGTGCGTTTAGCGGCGATAATCCAAAACCGCTGTAGGAGTAGAAAATGTGTAGTGTTTATGCCCGGGTGTAAGTAATTCTGATGAAGGTTGTCAATGATTAAATCGGTAAGAACATGATTCGAAGGTAAGAAGGCAGGATGCTTGTGTTCGTATTCTAATCCTGATCGAGAAATCCTGCCGCCCACCCTGAGCACACCCTTCTCATCGAGAAACGGATTGAGTTTACGAAATGGTTTGGTTAACGGCTTATTATTTTGTAGATTATATATTTCTTGCGAGAAAGTGTAAGTCTGGACATGTTTAACGATTTGCATGAGAGTTGTGTGTCGTTCAATGTTATTAAGAAACTTATTACGATTTGCCTTCTTTGGATTCCGTGAATTGTTTATGAAACGATTAATATAAGTGAGAATATTAATAATTTTAGATAATGATGAGAATCGATTTATTAGATTTTCAATTATGTTAGGTTCTATTATTATTTGCTCCATATTGTTACCTGAAAGCAATGTTACGGTTTTACGTTCTTCCGCGGCGACAATTACCTCGTCATCGATTGAATGAGTTATGCTATTTAAAGGCCACGATTCATGATCTTCAGAGAGCCAGTGTGGTCCCGCCCACCAAAGGACATTGTGGAGAAGCTTATTAGGAAACTGTCCGCGCGAACAAATATCAGCGGGGTTGTCTCCAGATAATACATGATGCCAACATTCAGGAGATGTTACGTTTTGAATATGACTTACACGGTTTGCAACGAATGTAGCCCATCGGGATGCAGGAGAGCGCAACCAGGACAGTACGACTGTTGAATCAGACCACAGGTGAACAGCATTTATTTTAATACGATTGCGGTAAGCATCCCTTACAAATGTATACAGATCGGCGAGAAGTACGGCTGCGCACAGTTCCATCCGAGGCAGAGAGATACGTTTAAGTGGGGCCACGCGAGCCTTCGCACACACGAAAAAAACGTGAACTGCACCGGTATTATCAGTTACGCGTAGATAGATAACAGCTCCGTA
This sequence comes from Spicauda simplicius, assembly GCA_949699795.1. NCBI lineage: Eukaryota > Metazoa > Arthropoda > Insecta > Lepidoptera > Hesperiidae > Spicauda > Spicauda simplicius. The sequence goes on along the minus strand of OX453075.1, from coordinate 13,242,014 downwards.
TGCTACCTCAGAACTGTCGCAAAATCCGTGCAATTCGCACGTATCTGTTTCAACACATGTAAGTTTACGGGGTATTCGAAGTTGAGATAATTCTGGTAGTTGAGTTTTATATGTGTTCCAAGTACTAATGATCTCATTAGGAGGAATTTGATCCCATCCAACACCAAGAATCCAAAGTTTTTGGATATACGATTTGATTTGTATTGTGATAGGCGCTAAGAATCCTAGCGGATCGAATATTCGAGCGAGTTCACTCAGAATTGAACGTTTAGTACAAGGCCGATCTAAAGATTTAAATTCAAAGAAAAATGCATCCGACGAAGAATCCCATTTTAACCCAAGAACCTTTAATGTTGTAAGTTCAGAGTCGTCAAGCGATACAGAACCTTTAAGACAATCTGATTCAGGCAAATCCGATAAAAGTTGCGAATTATTACTCACCCATTTTCTGAGTTCAAAACCACCTAGTTTAAAAAGGGCGATAAGCTGATTTTTTGCCCTTTTAGCATTTTCAAACGTGTTAAAACCAGTTACAATATCATCAATGTAGACATCGGACAGAACGATCCTTTTCGCGATAGGGTACGAATCCCCTTCATCCTCTGCGAGCTGTAGCAGAGTACGGCATGCTAAAAATGGAGACGACGATACGCCATACGTTACAGTATTCAGACGGTACTCCTGAAGCGAGTCGTTAGGCGAAGCTCTCCAAAAAATACGCTGATAGTCGCGATGTTCAGGGGCAATAAGTATTTGGCGATACATCTGTCGAGCATCACACATAAACACAATATTATGTTCTCTGAAATGCAAAAGGATTTCTAAAATGTTGGGCTGTAGTTTCGGACCGGTAAGCTGACAGTCGTTTAAGGAACGAGAGCGTAAGTCCTTCGCCGAGGCGTCAAATACAACACGAAGACGAGTGGTTGCCGAGTCAGGACGTAACACGCAATGATGAGGTATATAGTATTTTCCTGTACCCAGTTCACCAGTGGGGACCAAGGACATGTGACCGGATTTTATATAGTCGGACATAAAGTCAACGTACTGAGCACGTAAATCCGGATCACGTAGCAATCTACGTTCGATAGCATAAAAACGACGCAATGCTACGTCACGAGAGCCTTCGAAGATAGGTTCTGAACAATTATTAAAGGGTAAGCGCACGGTATAACGTCCTGATGCATCACGTAAATGATTAGATACAAAATTTTGTTCGCATCGTAGCTCATCTGGAGTCAAATGTAATGGCTTCGGAACGGTATCGAGTTGCCAAAATTGTTGAACTAGGGAAATTAATTGATTATCGATATCTAACGAAGCATGTACCAAAGTGGTACAATCTAAGCGAGTTTTACCTAGGAGAAGCCAGCCGAACACAGAGTTAAAGGCAGTAGGTTGATTAGAGTTTCCTTTAATGCGTTGGTTAAGAAGTGAGTCAGCAAAAACATCGGCGGCGAACAGTATATCAATGGGTCCCGGCATATCGAAGCAGCGGTCCGCTAATGGTAACGATTTGATATGTGACCAACCAGAAGTGTTCAACTTAGCGATAGGCTGATCACCGCATATTTTTGGAATCACGTGCATGTCTAAGGTATAAAGAACTTTATTGTTTGTACCTACTGAACAGGTGACGTCACCTACAAGTGACGTAGGTATGTCACCGAGACCGCTTACATTGTTAGTAGCTCGATTGGGTATTAGATTTAAACGTCTTACAGCTGATTCTGTAATAAAGTTGCTTTGGCTACCCGTGTCGAACAACGCACGAAACGATTGCATAACACCCGTTGCATCCCTGACTTGAACGATTGCAGTCGCAAGCAAAACGGTTGTATGATTAGGTGACCTTAAAACCAAAGACGATACGGTTTGATTTGGTTCGATATTATCGCGATGGAGTAAGGTATGATGTTTCCGTTTACACATACGACACGTAAATATTGATTTGCAAGTTTTTAATTGATGTGATGGTTTCAAACAATTAAAACACCAACGTTTGTCACTAGCGATTTTCATGCGTTCCTCGAGCGGTTGATTAATAAATTCAGTGCATGCCGAGATGGTATGTAATTCGTTACAAAAAGGACATTTGTTTATTAAAGATTTGAAAGAATCATGATTTGATATATTCGAGGTTTGTGTTTGGTTATGAGCAGCAACAAGTACGTGCGACGAATTGTTACGTTTAATCTTCGTAGTTGAAATATTTTGTGACGATTTGTTTATATTAGTTGACTCAGAAAAATGTTTATCGCGTAGCAATGCTTCACATTTAGAGTGTAAGAAGTCTTTAAGCTGTTTGTATAAAGGGAGTTCACATACCGAATATTTTTCTTCAAAGCTGCGACGAAGACTCGTGTCAAGTTTCGATAAAATGTGATAAACAAGGACAAAATCCCACTGATCGATAGGTAAATTAATTGTTTTCAGAATGCACAAGTTTTCCTCAAACAAGTCAAGCGACTTACGAAATTCGTGAGCGTTATTATGTTTAAATTCAATGTTCAAAATGTCGCGCCAACACGTAAAAGCTAATTCGCGTTTATTCTTATAACGCGCGATAAGCGCTTCATATGCATCACGGTAGTACTGGTGAGTCATCGGAAATGTTTTTATAACTGCTAGTGCATCGCCACTAAGTGAAGAGACGAGGTAATGAAATTTCTCGGTATCGGTAAGCGAATCCGAGTTATGAATTAATGCGTTAAAAGTATCGAAATATTCAGGCCATTTTTTAATGTTACCACTAAAATTTGGAAGTACAATTTTAGGTAACCGAATATTCGATGACGTATTATTACAAGTATGTGACGATTCGATTTTAGTTATATTACGATAAATTGATAATACTTGAAAATACATGTCATCAAACTGTTCCTGAATTTCGCTATCCTCATTTTCAGGGTCATTTAAAATTTCTAAAATGGTGAAATGAGCATCATCAAAAGTAGCATATATTTGTTTAGCTTCTTGATGATACGATAAAAACAAATCTCGCTGCGAAGAATCAGTTGTGGCCAGGATACCTATTTCTAAGGCCTTGGTCATTCGTTTATATGCAATAGTTCGTTTTCTACGCAAAGAAGGCAAATCATCATGAGTATAATCGATATCAACCGATTTGGACTTTGACCGTTTCAACGCACTTAATTTACGAGTAGAATGTTTTCTTAAAAGCGACATTGTTAAGATGATTAAAGATTTAGCTTAAGATTTAGGGTGAAAGTGAAAGCCTCGTGAAAGTGAGCCGGCAACCACACCCTTCCACCGAATGCAAGAAATAGGTGTGGCGGTGGTGCTGCCCCGGTCGAACAACACTGGTTCTACCACCTGGTATATCACGATTATGTCCAATATAAAAATTATCGAACACAGAAAACGATAATTATCGATATGATATATCGATACGCGACGAGTCTTCGATCTATATTTTTCCGTTACGTCTTCGTACGCGCCTAGCGATCGACGCGTAAGAATATCGACCTACCTCCGACCTTTTGATAAAATTAACAGTTAGGTGAATTGCAAATTCTTAATATTACAACTTCGTATTATTGTTCTGGAATATTCCACGTATTAAGGAACGATTATGATGTTAAAACAACGATGAAAACGTATGAAATGATGATATTATTGTGAGCCGATATTAAATTAAGCACCGATAATGTTAAAAGTGATTGCCTAATTTGATCTTACAATAATTGTCAACGACTAATATAATTATTAAGCGGTAAATACGATCTTAGGAGCCCTGTTCGATGGCGATAATTATAAATACTACACGATTCGTGTTAATATATATTTCTGATGGGATGAAACAACTTAGAATGCTATATGTAATTATAGTTTTAAACGATAATTTAGAGTTCTAAGCTAGCGATTGAACCAGAAATACACAGGATAGTTTAATCTCGCAATTAGATTAGGTGGAGTCCCGGGTTTCGGCACCAAAAAAAATGTAGGATACGCGTCCCTCAGAGGGTGGGACGGCTTTAATCCCACTTCTGGGACTGACAGAAGTCAGAGCGAGTGAGTCTCTAAAGACGATGTTCTCGACGATAGGCCACAACAGATTAGGCACAAGCACAGCACGTACCTTGGTCTGCGTACAGCCCCGATGACTCCACCTTCGTTGTCCACGAGCTCGGGATGATGTGCTGGTACAGGTCTCCCGTTGTCACAGCTAAACAGTTGATACACGGCACTGGCGAATGGTTTTAAAGCGGTTGAGTTCGAAAAATTGTCACGATAGCAGCGCGCGCGTCCGTTCGAGTCGGTTAGCGTCCCAAGAGAGAGGTACGCCCAAGTGATGACGTACGTCCGTGCTTGACAGATGCTGTCTGTCATCCGTCACCGTTGTGACCAATCAGTGAGCGAGATTAGAACATCGATAATGCTTTAAGGAAGTTGGTCTACGTTTACCGTAACGAAACAACCCGACAGCTAGCGAATGTGCCGTAGTGGCGAGTGGATCTTTTTATTTAAATTATAATGTAGCGTAGAACAGTTGTAAACTATATTACGCTGTTTTTGATTGCTTTAATTGTGCATAAACACGTCCAGTGTTAATAATTTTTATTTTGGTTGGTTAAATATTATCCAGTGTGAAATTTATAACTATTATTTGTGTACGATTTATTAATAACTCTCTTAAATATTAAAGAAACGCGTTCTTTTTACCATAATCTACTGAATAAAATACATAATACGTAAGAAAGCAAGGCGAGTATACAGATGTATTAAAATACTTTAGGCGGGTAGCCCTAACGCGAACTCTCGTCCAGCGCGTCTGTAGGTATAAAATTGAAGGACACGGCAGAGTTAGAATACTGTATGATATTAATACTGTGATTATACCGAAGCACAAGATTTTCTTCACTTTAGAAATATGCGTAGGGGTTGTATCTTCCTAGTAACAATAATTGTTCTCCCACCTTACCATATAGTAAGAAATAGTATGTTTGTTTCGCTTTCGTAAATCAATTATGTGCAGAAACAGATACACGAGTAGGTACTGCCATTGTAGTTCCGGGACCATAATAGGGCTACGGTACCCACTGCCTGTCGTAAGAGGCGACTAAAAGGGGCTTCTGGGGTTGCGGGCGGGATGAGTGAGAGCTCGAACCGTCCGGCCAAGCGACCCCGGGATGGAAGGCGGCCTGTGTGGTCGCATGCCATCGTAAAGACCAGAAGGTGCGGTGAGCGTTTTACGCACACCAGGGACAAGCCTGAAATAGGCATCACGCTCGGAAGACTCCGGTTGTGGTCAGTTGGAGTTCCCAGAGTTCCCCACGCAGCGCTGAGGACGGCCACCGAGGGGGTTTTAGTGTGGTAAGGATCCCACATAACCCTCGTCGCTCCCACGACGTCAGTTACCTTTAGAAAGTTTCCCCTTCGTAAAACAAAAAAAAAGGTACTGCCATATTACTAAGCAGATTTCATAATACTTGTAACAAAATAGTTGCCAACCATGCAACTTTAGACATTTTTATCTTCATGTAATCCATCTTCTCAATAAAGGGTAAGAGCGCCACTTAATGACCTACACCACGTAGCCGACATAGTTTAAAACTGGGTCGCACATGACATAGTACTATAATGAAGCTGTCACTATTGACATTAATTACGAAAATTTGTCTCCGATATCAATCTTAATGATGTGTCATGTATATTTTATGAATCGTACGAGTAATGAACGTACATTTTTTTTTCTGATTGAAGTAGCAAGCGAGCATGTAGTCCACCTGATAGTAAGTGGTCACTGCCGCCCATGGACTTAAACAACTTCAAATAGAACATGGGTTCTATCTGAAGGCAATCATAGATGCGTTGCTACTCCCGAGGACTGTGATGGTCGCTATATATAAAAGTATGCCGGCAACTCCCCCACCCTTCCATCGAAACGTGAAAAATGCTTCACGCTAGAAATAGGTGTGGCGGTGGTACTTCCCTTGTCGAACTACACTGGTTCTACCACCTTAGCACATAGAAATAGCATGTTTGTTTCGCTTTCGTAAATCAATTATCACCAGAAATAGATACACGAGTAGGTACTGCCATAGTACTAAGCAGGTTTCATAATACTTGTAACAAAATAGTTGCCAACCATGCAACTTTAGACATTTTTATCATCATGTAATCCATCTTCTCAATAAAGGGTAAGAGCTCCACTTAGTGACCTACACGTAGCCGACATAGTTTAAAACTGGGTCGCACATGACATAGTACTATAATGAAGCTGTCACTATTGACATTAATTACGAAAATTTGTCTCCGATATCAATCTTAATGATGTGGCATGTATATTTTATGAATCGTACGAGTAATGAACGTACATTTTTTTTCTGATTGAAGTAGCAAACGAGCAAGCAGTCCACCCGATGCTAAGTGGTCACTGCCGCCCATGGACACCTGTAAGCAACTTCAAATAGAAGATGGGTTCTATCTAAAGTCAATCACTCCAAATAAGTGATCACTGCCGCTCATGGACTTCTGTCAGAAACTTCATACTATATAACAAGGGTTGAATCTGAAATTATAGGTGCGTTGATACTCTTAATGGCTAAGATCGCCTTATTTGACGTCCCTTTTGTTCCGAGATCAGTATAGGGCTACGGAATCCCATGCTTTTCGTAAGAGACAACTAGAAGGCGGCTTCCGAAAATGAAATGAAGAAATGAACTCCTTAACACACTCTTCAAAGCTATGCATACTGTTAGACAAAATGCCTTCAGAATTGAACCGCGAAGGATTTAACCACCTATCAACATTATTCGTAGCTTACAAGTAAATGAATATTCGTAATGATGGTATTATGGATAATAAGCTCTACTGATTGAAATTGCAAAAGTAGGCAATTTCAGATGCTATTATTCGAAATCATAACCTATTAAGGGTTCGGGTTAGTTACCATGATTATATATACAGTTTTATTATACACTACCTGTGCTCAGCAATTGTTCTGTTCGATAGAGTACATTATTGTTAATGATAGAAAGACATAAAGTTACTTCAAGATATTGACTACGTCTATACGTAGTCAATTTTTAACGCTTTAAATGAAATTTCATATAATGTCAGATCCGAAATTCAGCTAGCATATAAACGCACCCATCCAACCAAGTTTCCACTTAAGCAACTCTTGACAACAAATTGCATAAACCATCAGAGGTTTAATAACAATTTGCAGCACACAGACGGGAACTAGTTTCGAATCAAAACAGTAATTTAAATGTCAAATACACTTCATGAAGCACGCTCTTAGTCCTTGAGTTGACATTTTAGTTCATTAAACTAGAGAAAACGTAATAAAACATAATTTTTATTTGACTTCGAAATAATTTATCGAGTTTATATGTATATAAGTATGGCAGATAAGTACGTGCGTAACTTTATTTGTGCATAAGTCTCTGGTCAATTATTGGCCTACTGCTGGATGTCTCGCAGAATGAGTGGGTACCAGATCATAATTCACCGCGTTAGCTAGGTCAAAATTGGTTATCCCTGTACTTCCGGGATCAGAATAGGGCTACGGTATCCCCTGCCTGTCGTGAGAGGCGACTAAAAGGGGCTTCAGGGGTTGCGGGCGGTAAGAGTGGGAGCTCGAACCATCCAGCCAAGCGACCTCGTGTAGGACAACGGCATGTGTGGCCACATGCTGTCGTAAACACCAGGAGGCGCAGTGTGTACAATGCTCATTGGGTAGTGCCCAAAGGGGCATCGCGCTCGGCGGACACCGGTTGTGTTCCATTGGAGATCCCGGAGTCCTCCACGCAGCGCTGAGGATGGCCACCGGGGGGTCTTTGTGATGTAAAAGTCCCTCATAACCCGGCGGTGCTCCCATGGCGTCGGGTATCTTTTGAAGGTTTCTCTCTCGATAACAAAAAAAATTGTCAGTGTTGGTAGATTCACACTACCTTTGAGAATTTGTTGGAGAATCCTTTTCATAAAGTCTAGTAGTCTTTCTTGCTTAAAGAAAAAAATGTAAACTTGGGTAGAATTTTTGTTTGACACCTGTTTGACATACGTACAGGTTTCCGAGTTGCGTTCGGAAATGGTCCAGACTGAAAATCAGTGCCGGGGTTTAACCTCAGCTTTTCTGAGCTCCGGAACCTTTTTCATGGACTTTTGCTGCAGCATTTCATATTATAAATTAGATTAATTATTATCATTATTGTTTTCTCTTCTTTTTGTATGTTTGTTTTATTTGTTTTTTTTTTTCTTGTGTTGTGTCTTAAGCTGTGAAATAAATGTGTTATCTATCTATCTAACTCTGTCAAAAATGTAACTGAAAGCAATATAGATTTTAAACCAAAGAGCTGGAATAAAATGGGATGGGAGGTTTGTATGGAAGACCGCTAATTTTGATGTTAACTTAATTAAACTTAGTATTTGTGTTTCGGATTAAATTAAATAGAAAATTTTTTTTCACCATTTTCGGAAAATTAACCCCTAAGAGAGTAAAATAGGGGTTGGAAGTATTTATAAATATAACAAAAGGTATCAACCATCTGCTGAAAATTTTATGGACCAAAATGTAGCTGAAAGTGATACCTGCGTAAAGAGAGAAATAATAAGGTTAAATCCGACATTAATTGGATTAAGCATCTACTTCATCCGTTAATTAATACTTGTTTCGTGTTACAGGTACAAAAATGGAACGGTTTATGTATATGTTAACTTTATCTATTTTTAAATCAGAATGTTAAAGGAATTTATTGGATTAAAGACACATGGTGTCCCGCGTCGTGGAGCACTTACTATATAGTTCTGATTCGCAGTGGATTCCGGGTTCGATCTCCGGCTAGCGAATCTAGGGAAAAATATCGGAATTTCGAATTTAAGTTCTTGATCCTGAGCCTAGGTGTTTGTGTATTTGTATTTGTGTGTCCATAGCACTCTCGAAGGAGGAGAAATCCCTAGTATCTGACTTTAAGTCAAGAAACTTTTATCTAAAGTCTTGTAATCACTGACACTGAGACACTTTCCTTATAAAGTATTTAAGCAACAATCGAGCCTGTAGACCACTTGATAGAAAATTGTCAATGTCACCTACACACCTGTAAGCAACTCCATGGAGAACACGCATTCTAAAATAATAAATTCTCTTCCCGAAAGCTAAGTTGATCGCGTAGTATGAAAATGAGTCGCCAACTACACCATTTCAACACAACGCAAGAATTGATTAACCTCATCATGTTGTCCCACCACTCTCTTCTATATCCACACCATTACACTTCTTTACAAATCCCCAAAAAAGAAAACAAAACGGTCTCTATTTTATAAAATATTATCTATTCACCATAATTCAACGAATCTGAACATCTTTACAACATGAAAGACCGAATACTTCAAAAACCGCAAGCACTTTCGAGTTAATATGCAAAAGAAATTTATTCGATTTGTAAAACCAATATTAACATAATCGTCCACAAAAACAAAAGGAACAGATTAGAAAGAACACCTCAAACAAACGCGCTAAAACGAAACAAAAGCTCTCCATTATGCTGAAGAAGTTAGGAAGATTCTTCAAAAAATATTCCTTTTTCGACAATTATTGTTCCAAGAACAAATACGTCCACAATTGTGTACGAGTCATATTTATCTTCAAAAAATCACAAATTTGAATTGCTAAATTTCTTTAGGTTTTATTTATTTTTTGTTTGATACCCGCTGTTTATGATGCTTGGAATGGTCATGTTACGACTGGCTGCCGGATGTGTGGACTATATTAGGGACGGCCCTTTTCCGCCGTTAGTTTTAAAGGCTTATTTCCATCACATATGTTTCTCTCATTTGCTATGTTTATATGGTCCTATGCGTTTTTATGCTAGTATATTTGGTAATCTAGAGCCAGCCCATATTTGAACTTCAGCTAAATTATGAATCGGTTTAGATTTGAGATATTGAAGGATCTCTATATTAAACCACGGATGTTTCAAATAGTATGTAGGACTTTTGATCAAAGTTTTATTTTCAGGGGTCTTCACCCCAAAAACCCCACTGCTCAAATAAAAATTTGCAGTCTGGTATTTTGATTTACAATAAATTATTTAAATTGACGCCTTTTAGGAGTTTACGTCAAAATAACAAAATTAAAGTATTTAAAAATATTTTAATAATTATTATATTGTAGTGGTATGACAGTAGAAAGCGTTTATTTACTACCTTTCCTCTGATACCTATACCTAGTATTTTATCTCGGCCAATGTAAGTTATATTGAAACGTATTAAAACACTAGGTATACACATGAACTTCTATATAAAACAATGGTAAACGAAACGCCCAATAAACTACTACGTGGCGGAGCGGTTACCATACCGGTCTGACGCGCAATGGGTCCCGGGTCCGATTCCCGGCCAGACAGATATCTGACTGATGAGTTTAGATTTATATTCTGGGTCTGGGTGTTTGTGTATTCGTCTCGTGTGTGTCCATGGTACCCGCGATACAGGAGAAAATCCTAGTGTGGGGCTATGAGTGCAGAAAGCTTGTGTATATATTGGTATGGGAATATTCACCCCGTCATCTCTGATCGCAGGTGTCATAATAATAAAAATATGGTATAGCCTATGTAACTCAGCCAACTGAGTCAATTCCGATGATATGTCATATATGACAATACGTCAAGCCGTTTAGGCTGGAGTGCGTGCCAAAGTAATGGATATACATACACACAAACATACATACATTAATACAAATTTAAATTTACATGCGCTCGAAAAGCATTACTATTCTTTTGATGCACTCGGTAAATTTTTAAATATTGATCAATTGTTTCGTGAGTTTGTTTGGACACTGTAACAGTTCACTCAAAAATTAAAAGGATTTAAAAGTACGTTTTAAAAGAACCGATAAATGAAAAAGTAACAGTGTCCACACCAAAAAATCTACATAAAGAGATAATATTTTCGCCATAAATCGCTGCTCCGGCAAAAATAAGAGAACGGAAATGTTTCGGTTAAAATTTTCAGCAAAGTTCGCAGAAATAAGTCATAGGAAACATTAATTCAATGTAGGAAAAGGCAAAGAAATGAAAACCGACAAACCTTTTGAGATACGGGCGTCTTGCCAAAGCAAGAGAGTATAGATTCGCTAGATAGTGCAGTGGTGTACTTGCTTCGGCAGTACATATACTAAAATTGGAACGATACAGAGAAGATTAGCATGGCCCCTGCGCAAGGATGACACGCAAAATCGTGAAGCGTTCCACATTTTTTTTTACGCGCTCGGAGGATTCCGGTTGAAGTCGTTTCGAGATCCCGGAGTCCTCCTTTTCAGCGCCGAGGACGGCCACCGGGGGGGTTTTAGTGCGGTAAAAATCCCACATAACCCTGCGTCGCTCCCACGGCGTCGGGTACCTTTTGAAGGTTTCCCCCTCGAAAACAAAAAAAAAAAGATAGTGCAGTGGATTCTGCTTACTTTTATTGTTGGCCAATCTTTTTAACACTTGCCAATATGCCATGAACTTATTGTATCGGACATTTCCAGGGTACATGAGTTTTTTATTCGATTTGAGTTCAAAGATGACAATGCACGACGTTAAATTGTCCCATTTTTATTGTTTCGCTCTTGATGGAAATTGTCCGTTATGTAAGACATCTATTCAAAACCATTGTACTATGTATGAATAAATTACTTTATTGCTTCAAACGAAGACTATAATCAAATGTATTAAATGTTAAGGTTAAATATATTTAGCTTTATTTAATACAGTAAAATGCAGAAATATATAAGTAAGAAAAAAAGGAGAATAACCAATTTTAGATAGACTTTTCCATCGTTACAATAGACTTAAGTCTATTATAACAATGGAAAAGTCTATTGTAACAGGAAGTGGTATTTTTTTTAATAATGGCATTTTTTTATTGATAGAGTAATCGAAGAGGAAGGTTTTTATGTATAATAAATGCATAATATAGTGGAAGAACACTGATAAATTAGGATTTTTGACTTTTAGGCGGAACGAAGTTAGCCGTGACACCTAGTATCTTCAAAAATATAAAATTCATACTATTCGTAAACTTACCTAACTTACACTTAATATTGCTAATTCATCTAATGTTAAATTTATTCACGTTTCCATTTATGTTAATACAAGTGTGCAGAGACATGTAACTACAAGAACGTGTATGGAAAAATTGGACAATTTACGAACGCCGGCCGGAAATGAAAATAAATGGTGCTTCGCCCGTGAAGAATGGCCCACAGTACTCGCGCAAGATGTAACTCAAAACCAGTTTCAATAGAACATAGTTCTAACAATTCCAGTTTGAATATGGGTCAAAACTTTGGTTTTAGATATCTATGGCCTCCTCAGAGGTAGAGAATATTCATTACATGTATTTTACCCATGTGCTATTCCAACATTTTAACTGAACAATACTGAACTATTTTTAGTATTATACCTACAAGTACAATATGACTAAGAAATCATTGTAGTATAGTCATAAATAATAGATATGGATAAAAATTTAGACGCTAAAATACCATAAAATTAAAACTAGAACACAACATTTAAATATCAAATACGACAATAGTGCCACAGCTTACAAATTACAATATAGGGTCTATCATCTTTGTTAAAAGGGATTTTTAGATTTTTTACCTAAATTATAATAAAATCCTTGATGATATCAATTTCAAAACTTAAAACGTACGTTTATCGGGATTTGTAGTTATAATTTAGCTAAAGCTTCCCGTTAATTTCCAGACCAGCCTCGTTTGCGGAAAGAACATTGCCTGGCAGTGGATAATGGAAACTCAGCCAATTCAATTTCAGGAAAAGAATATTTCACCAAAATTACTTCCGCTCATTCTAAAAAATGTAATAAGGCAAAGAAATGAAATCACCTTTTTCCTGGAATATTGCGAATATTCCTTGCACGATTATTGTTTTGTTCAAATCGTCCAGGTAACAGGAAGGGCCAGGATAGAATAGGAATGGCCGATTTACGCTCGCCGGCCGAAAATAGAAACAAATGTTCCTTCGCTCGTGAAGAATGTTTCGCAATAGCGGTGATCCAACCACTGTGATTAACGACGCACTATTTTAAACGTATTTTCCGGAAAATGAGATGCTTTTGTTAGAAACTGATGGTTGTACATTTTTTATGCTTAAGAATGACTTTAGTTTAAATTAAAATATCGCTAAATCGTTTAATGAAGTGTCTGTTAGTAAATCGTTGAATGACAAGAAGAAGACAGCGGGAAACCGTTGGATTCAGAAGGCATAGGACCGGTTGGCGTTGGCGGTGGCGTCATTTAGGAGAGGCCTATGTCCAGCAGTGGACCTCAAAGGGCTGATGGATGGATGGATGGAAGTGTCTGTTGGAGATCCACGATAATAATATCAAATACTAATACTTTTTTACACTATTACTGACATATCAAAAGTTAAATAATAGAATAAATGGTAATGTAGAAGCAACTTCTTAATTTTAATCCAGTAGATTTCAAGTTTTTGTAAAAACTATCTCTGCAGAGTTAGAAATGTGAAGTACTTTTCATCAAGAGAATAATGTATTTCAAGGTTGAAATTAACTTAGCACTGTATTGTCACAGATATATAGGTATTATCCCTTGATAATAATCTGTTAAATATGGTGATAAATAAAGAAGTAATTAAACTATTTTTTCTCTCTTTCCTTCACTTCCTACTGACATCGAAGAAGGCTAGCCGTAGTCTATGTGTATTTTACAGGAAAATGAAAGGACTTGAATCAACTTAAGAACATAAATAAAAAACGGGTGAAAATATTTGTAACAAAAAAAAAATTGGAATACAAATAACTGTAATTCAGATGCCATAGAAAATGACAAACTCCATAAAGACAACATGGGATAGTAAAAATGAGTGAGCAAATTTATGGAACGTCATAGAGGTAAATGTACGGCATGGATAATTCTGTGTAAGCACCCGTTGTACCCTCGTCACTCAGTGCCGTACTCCAGCCTTATTTATAGTTCCATAATTAAGTCTGACACCTGACTAACAAGCGGCCGATGCGTAAGCAAAATTATAGAGTAGGGCTCTTCCGCCTTCCATTTTGTGTTAATGAAAAATTGGCTGAGTGGCTGTTTGCATTGACAATAAACTAACGAAAAGTGAATCGCCAATATAAAATATTATATTATCAGGTCTTAGGGTGTAATTTCAAGGTGGTAGAACCAGTGTAGTTCGACCGGGGAAGTACCACCGCCACACCTATTTCTAGCGTGAAGCATTTCTTGCGTTTCGGTAGAAGGGTGTGGTTGCCGGTACACTTTCACATGAGGCGACCAGCATAGTCCTCAGGAGTGGCAACGCATCTGTGATTGACTTCAGGTGGAACTCATGTTCTGTATGAAGTTGATTACAGATGTCCATGGGCAGTAGTGACCACTCACCATCAGGTGGACTGCATGCTCGTTTGCTACTTTAGTCAAATAAAAAAAATAAAAAAAATAAAAATAAAAGATACTGGCCACGAAGTCTTAATTTTCACAGTCAACTCAAATTGAAAGGTAAAACTTGGCAGTCTTTGCGTAGCTGTTAGAGTGAGCACTAGTCAAATATACAGTATACTTAGCCTACTCTTGTCAAAAGATTAGAAATAAAATGCAGATTAGACATTGGCTGGAGACTGGAATCCTATTATCGTAAAACTATCTCCTTATCCCAGCGAGATATCGTTTTCTATTCTCAGCATTTTGCACTACAATCTTTTGGATATAGCCCAGCATTGGTGATGAAATGTGTGTATTTCTTGCAATTTGTATTTTTGTACTGTACCCTATTAAAACGTGTCTTTATCGCGTATTTTACCAAGATAACTTATTTTGCCCACTTTTGTTTTTGAAGAGACTTTTGCAATGTTTTAAAAAGATAATTGTAAATTTTCGATGTAAATAGTAAATTTATCCAAACGACGCTCACCTTTTTTTTTTTGTTTTCGAGAGGGAAACCTTCCAAAGGTACCCGACGCCGTGGGAGCGACGCAGGATTATGTGGGATTTTTACCGCACTAAAACCCCCCCGGTGGCCGTCCTCGGCGCTGAAAAGGAGGACTCCGGGATCTCGAAACGACTTCAACCGGAATCCTCCGAGAAACGACGCTCACCTATCAGTGTTCCTTGTTTTATGTTTTTTTCTATATATTAAAACGCGGTGACCTTTATGTCGTTTCTAGATCAATAAAAGACTTACCTGTAACCACTTGATCCTCGTAATATTCTCTTCTGTGACCGTCAGTGCTCTTCGTTCCCCCAGCTTGTAAGACTCGTCATAATACATATACTCCGTGAAAGTCAGCCCACTAGTGGTATACTGCTGGGTGAAGTATATGGATATAGTCCCATTCGTGATGTCGTGCTCGATTATCCATTTGCACTTTATTGGTACGGGGAACGGGTTGGGGAAATTAGGAGTCTGGATGACCCCTACGGGGCCTTTCAACCGGCCTCCGCAGGTTTGGGGACCTTGGTGCTCTCTATCGGTTTCCTGGCCGAGGATCTGGTCGACGAAGGTGATGAGAATGATGAGCAGCCAATGCACTACCAGCCTGTAACAAGATATAATAAGTGATAAATTTTTCAGAAGCGAATTTTTTAGTTTCTGGTGTCTACATATAACTATTCTAAAAAATAAAAATGACTTTCTTATACAACATCACATATATTACACACATCACATCGTAATTTATCAAAGAGACTCTTCGTCCGGGTAATGTGCTAATAAACCATTATTCAAACGGTACCCATATTAAACCATTCACCAGGTGGTAGAACCAGTGTAGTTCGACAGGGTAGCATACCACCGCCACAACTATTTCTAGCGTAAAGCATTCCTCGCGTTTCGACGGAAGAGTATGGTTGCCGGCACACTTTTTTATGAGACGACCATCTTAGTCCTCGGAGGTAGCAACACATCTGTGATTGACTTCAGATCGAACCTTAGTTCTATATGAAGTTGCTTAGAGATGTTCATGGGCAGCAGTGACCACTTACCATCAGATGGACCGCATGCTCGTTTGTTACTTTAGTCAGATTAAAAATATAAAAGACAGCGTAAATTTCTCTCGTCAACCCATTATTGTCCCACTGCTGAGCACTTTTCTCAGAACGAGAGAGTTTTAGCCATAGCACACCACGCTGGCCTATTGGTGGTCTTCACAGACCTCCGAGAATTTTCTTTTCTTTTAAAGAACCCTCGGGTTTGTAGGTTTACTCACGATGTTTTCCTTCAACGTAAGCCAGTGATAATCAATAATTTCCACATAATTATAAAAAAAAGTCAGTGGGGCATGCCTGGTATTTGAACCTCGAACCTCCTAATGGACAGGGAAGGTTTTACAAATTGACAATGACAATGACAATTATTAACATTTTTAAACCACCGTAAAAAAACATCTTTATCGTAATTTTATCAAAATAACTATAAGGTCGGACACATAAAATATTTACATAGACACTGCCTAAAATTATTTCGCGGTCTTTACCAGAACTATTTTCATCAGATACTGTATGATTTCACGTCTTAAGTACGTAAAGTTTTCCCTTAGAGAAATCCACAAGTTTCAAATGATATGTTATTTTATACGAAAAGTTTGCGAGGGTCCGGTCTTAATTACCATGTTGATTACTGGAGCTACCCTTTCCGTATGATGACTTGCGTCTCTGATGAGTCTTGCTTCAGTTGGAATTAGAATAGTTACGAAGATAAATTATGTAAAATTGCACTGTGGTTTATATTAGCAGGACTAGAGATATATTTAACTTGGTGGAATAAGTATGGTTCGGCCGAGAAGATGCCATCAGCATAAATTTCTAGTGTAAAGCGGTTCTTGCATAATTGTGTTTTATTGGAAGGTTGTGGTTGTCAGCTCACTTTTTATATGAGTAAACCAAGGAACTTAGTCCTCGGGAGTAGAAACGTATTGTGATGGATTTCAAACAGAATTCCTATTCTGTATATGATTACTTTACGTAAGATGACTGCTCGATAGTTCGTTGCTTCAATCTTAATAACAAATAGTGACTTTTGTACATATCATTAAAGCCCATAAACTAAATAGGTTATGAATTTCTCTATACAGTTATATGTGTGTGTAAATAAGTATGTCATTCTGAGAGAAGTCTCGACACCAGCAGTGGGACAATAATGGATACACGAGAGAAATAAGTATGTTTTTGTATCTTATAACAACATTATTTCGTATATAATTAACTCCGCCTCGTGCGTAAGCTCAAAGTCGCTCAGCGAGCTATGGAGAGATCTATGCTTGGTATTTCCCTGCGCGACAGAATTCGTAATGATAATCCGTAGGAGAACGAAAGTTACCGACATAGCTCTCAGAATTAGCAGGCTGAAGTGGCAATGAGCAGGCCACATCGTTCGTAGGACAGACAACCGATGGGGTAGAAGAGTCCTGGAATGGAGACCACATCTGGGCAAAAGGAGTGCAGGTCGCCCCCCGATCAGGTGGACTGATGACCTGAAGAAGACGGTGGTTAATCGCTGGATTCACATGGCTCAGGACCGGTCGAAGTGGCGAAGATTAGGGGAGGCCTATGTTCAGCAGTGGACTTTCAAAAGCTGATAGATAGATACATAGATAGATAGATATAATCAACTCCAGCTAGTTAAATAGATAAATTAGGTACAAAGTAAACTTAAGTACCAAAATCAAAGCGAAAACAGGCATCCTTTTGGGTATACCCACTTTTATTGTGGAGATTTGCAAACATTAGCCTCAGCTGCGATCACAGAACACGATTAAGCCTTCTCCCACACCATATTTACCTTACGTACGATATTATTATTTCCCTTTATGAGTCGCTTTACGCCAGTTATTGCTATACTCATGTATTTACTGAAATTATTATGCGATAATGCGAAGCGTAGGGTGAAGATGCGCGCGTTATAATACTTTTATGTAAGCGAATAAAGGTATACCTATAAACTACATACATAGGAAAGTTGCAATAGGTGTAGAGATTTTTATAAGGTTTAATAAGCAAAGGGGCATAGTCCACCATGACTATGCCCCTTTGCAGAGAAGCCCACCATATCTATGCCCCTGCCCCATGTATAGTCCACCTTGACTATGCCCCTTTGAGAACAAACGATTAATCCTCTACATATCAAGATATATACGTAATAGATGTAACTTATTGGTATAGTTTTGGTGGCTTTTTTTTTAAATTAATTCGCATACAAGAATACAGTTCATCGAATGATAAATCAGTCAACTAATATATGGTCATATCCCTAACTTCGACCTGCGTGGTGAACGCCATACCAACCCGGTGCGCAAAAAATTCGACGTTCGACCCTCGGTCAAATAGAGAGCTAATTTTTCGAACTTGGATAACTATCTACCTGTCTGGGTCAGACCCAGGCGTTCTCGTATTTGTGTGTAGGTAGCACCCACACATTCCACAACATAATAAAAAGGGTCAATATACTCATATTACTTTATTTCCGGAAAAACAAACAATTTATACTTGTAATTTGAGTTGTAGAGGTCCAATTATTTGTTTAGGACGCTGTCACGTATTTCATTAGCGAGGTTAGCTTGCACGTGTCTTCGTTAATGTATGAAAATGACACTCCAAGCTGTGTTCCTTCTGGTTTAATTAAGCAGTAAATAGCGGCTTAATTAGACATGTTGTTTTGTTTAGAAAATCTTTATTGTCAACTCATTTTTGTCCTACTGTTAAGCTAATTTCTTCTCTTAGAATGACTTTTAGGCCATTGTCCACCGTGTTGCGGAGGTATGAATTGGTAGACTACATATAGCGTTAAAAAATCGGGTTTTTTTCAGTATTCTCAGGTCCGGTGGCGGCGGCACTTCCCCGGTCGAACTACACGGGTTCTACAACCTCGACATGACCTCAAATTCTTCAAATAATATGGACCAATTATGATGTTAATAAAATCAAACACCTACTCTTGAAACATTTAAATCGTTCTCCAGGCCAACTCTCACATGCGACAACCTCCTTTAGACAAATAAATCAAACTAAACTTACACCCTCAGAGAAATTTATTTCACACCGCATGAGAAACCAATTTCCACGCGCATTAACGACTCCACAGGAGTTCGTTTATGAGGAGACAAATTGTAAATGTGATTTTTATGCCATTTTATACTGAAATTATCTTGTACGAGCATATTACTATGCAATGCACATTTAATATGAAACTGGGAATAATAGTACACTTAAACACATGCTTTCTATACTCATAGCCCCACAGTAGGATTTTCTCATGTGTTGTGGGTACCATGGATACACACAAGACGTATACACAAACAACTAGATCCAGAACACGAATCTAAACTCATCATTCAGATACCAGAGATATTATAGTAATATGTAGTAATAATAGAGTAACATGGTTATGCATAATTATAGAGTCGCCGTTTATTTTAGGTGTTACCACTATTAACTTTATTATTAACGTTTACTTGCTTGAAAAGAATTCAATTGTAGATGAAATAATAAATAATAATGTTAGAAAACGGCGGCGACGAATAAAAAATTAACAGGTTTGGTACAATAAAAACTAGTATATGGATTGAATAAAGCTGAAAAAGGAAACTAAAACATCTATTGGTAATATTTCAAGCCCCAGAGTTGTGAGGTAAGGGTTTCTTCATAAGGAATGTAATATATAGTTTGCAAAACATACAAGTTAGAAACATAGTGTAAGATACTAGTTAGTGGTCATTGTGGTCAATGTCGGCTAGGGACATTTGTAATCTACCTCAGTAGCATGTGTCCTATCTTTAGCCACAGAAGCATTTCTACCTATTTTTTTTTTTGTGTGATTGAAGTGGCAAACAAGCGTGTCCGATGTCAGATGTCCATGGGCGGCATTGACTACTTACCATCAAATGGACTGCATGCTTGTTTACTACTCTAGTGAGATAAAAAAAAGCAAATAGGCATGCAATCCACCTGATGGTAAGTGGTCACTGCCGCCCATGGACATCTGTAAGCAACTTCAAATAGAACATGGGTTCTATCTGATGGGAGTAGGGTGTGGGGAAGGGTGTGGTTGCTGACATACTTTTATATAAGGCGACTATATCCTCGGGAGTAGCAACACATGTGTGATTGACTTCAGGTAGACGCCATGTTCTGTATGAAGTCTTTACAAATGTCAATGGGCAGCAGTGACCACTTACTATTAGGTGTGGCAGTGGTACCTTCCCGGTCAAACTACACTGGATCTACCTTGCTACTTAAACTTTATAAAACAAGCAAAATTTGATCAGTGGGCGCAGTGGACATTTGCTTTAGTAACAGCGATAAACCCTCTCATTCTGAGTAACTCATGCGCGGTCCAGGTTCGTAATAAGTCAATGATTTTCATTTTATCCGTTTTAACACTCCCTGTCCGACAAGTCTCTTCCAAGGGATGAGATGCCCACCGACGGGTTACTTGATAAACCTATTGAATAATTTTCTAAACATCTTATCTTTTTAGTACCGCGAAGGGTAAATAGGGTATTTCTGTTTTGCGTACGCTGTCTGCATGAAAATAACTTGGGCACATCAAATACCAGATCTAGAACTTTGAATACATTATGTTAATTAGGAATTCTCGGATGAAGTCTTCTGATCCTAAAACTTACAATAAGTGTGTTTGTTAAATTTTATCTAAAATGTTTCTGACAGCATTGAGAATGTTCAGTCTAATAGAATAATTAATGTATGTTTCACGTTATACAGAAAGTTTTGAATACTGAATACTATATTTTTGGTATAATTTGCGTATCTCTTATGGGTCAATGTATACGTTTTTATAATAAACTTCCAATTGAAATCAGAAATTTGTAAATTCATTTATCAAGCTTAGTCGTAAAATATATTATTATTATTATTTTTACTTTAAAGAAGATAAAACAGCTTGGAACTGAACAATGCGTTTCTGTAATTGTGTGAATGTCAAAGTATAGCGTATTCTGAACAAATATGTTTTTTGTTCAGCCAGATATAAGGCAAGATGCTGGAGTTAACTTTAATAACCAATGTAAAAACAATATGACAAAAAAAGATATACAAAGAAAAAAGACAAACCCACTGAGTTTCTTGCCGCATCTTCTCAGTTGAAGTCGTGTTCCGATCCGGTGGTAGTGTAAAAAAATATATATGTAGGTAACTGACAATTTGTAAGTGCCTCCTTAGGTCTATGCAAAATAAAGACATCCCATTATTTTTACGAAGTAGTAGAACGAATATGTTTCGTCTGGGGAGGTAACATCGCCACTCCTATTTCTACCGTAAAGCGTTTCCGTAGAAAGGAATATTTGCCGGCTCAATTACTCCACGGACCATCTTACTCCTCGGAAGCAGACACGGACTTGTGATTGACTTTAGATAGGAACCCTGTTCAACGTATATAAAGTTCCATATTTTTATTTTATTTATTTTAAAAGGCATCGTTTGTAATTCAATTGTGTTATACTTGTATATCACAGATGCGTTGCTACTATTTGTATGTGGTTATGTAGTCCTATTCCTTTTTTGGAAGCTGTTTGCATAACAATTATTCTTAGAACTATTCAATATGCCGTAGAAAACACATAGATCGCTATTATGGTAATTTGACCTTCTATTGTACCGTATATTATGTATGTTTTGTGTTTTACTCCTGTTGTTCGTTGTTTGATATACAACAAAGATGTTTTGTATTGTATTCTGTTTATCCCTTCATGACAACACTACACAACATAGTGAAATATAAAATGCTATCCCAAAACCTTTCAAAGCAGTGTACAAAGAACAAAGAAAACATCGGCGATTTGCTCGAACTGATAAACACAGAGGACCGAATAAGCCTTTGACGACATACTCTGAGAGTAGTAAAAAGTAGCAAACAATGTGAAATCAGGAGCCGAGCGAGCCTTAATATAGATTCTAGACGATAATAACTTTCTTTAGCTAGAAAGGCTACGGTTAGTAGATAAAGGATAACAAAGGTTTAATAAAAGAAGGAACTTTACAAACAGATAATCCGAAATGAGATCACAATAAACCAAAAATGTTGGCACAAAGTGACCCTTAAAGAATAAATCCCTATGTTTTATTGTAGCTGTTTTTATTTAAGAAAATTGTATTTATGTGTTTAAAAGGAATAAGTCAGTTAATATAGGAGCTTGGACTTTAGTTGATCTAATATATGAAAGAAATAGATATCTTAATTTTAAATACAAAGTTCATGTAATTGTCCTATAAAAATGTCCGTCCAGCTTGGTTTGGTTGTAAATACAAAAAATCCTTTGGTGCGATACCAGATTTATCACGGCCTGGTTCCAGCTCAGAAAAAGTAGCGGTGTGGGTTTGACAAGGGTGGGATGAGTAGTGTACTCAGTTGGAGCTGAATCTATCAATGTACACGTGTAGGTAGTGATTTTTTTTTTCTATATGAAAGAATACGTGTAATCTCTCATTGCAAGTGATATATTTGTTTGCCTCGATTTGTTACCTGAGTGCCTGATTTCATGTTTAGTTTAAGGCCAAATTCTCCTGGTCTGGTATCAGGATAATTTGACTTTACTGTACTGCCGGTAGAATACTATGTCGTCTGTACCGGCAAATATGGTAATAAAGCGCATGAAAATAAACATATTTAGTAAAATAAGGAGTAAAGAATAAAAGTAAATTTAAGAATGCTACCACAAATTAGCCTATAAAATGATTGCTTTGAACGTCATTACGGACATTAAGATAATCTCAAAGTTGTTTGAAGCACTTGCAAAAGGAGAGAATTTTAAAAAGACGTCAAAAATATTAAGAATAGGGACATTGCTGAAATAAAATCCATAGTAACTAAACCGATAATAGCTTTCGTTCGACTAGCTCAGTTCAATCTACCGTAAAGATAGTGGGCGCTAATTCTGGAATAACTCGAACTAACCCGCTAGAAACGATGATGGGCCTTACGCCAAAGTTCTCGGAAACCTCTCAGGACCATAAAATATTGTGCTTGGTGACTTGAAGTGGTGATAGGAGAGTACTTACTTGTACATACTTGAGAATGTTTTTAGAATTTGGTTTTTGTTAAACGTACTAAATTAAAAAAAAAAAACATGATTGTAATTATATTTTAAAAAAATCGATATAAATAAGAAAAAAGACAAACCCGCTGAGTTTCTTGCAGGATCTTCTCAGTTGAGGTCGTGTTCCGATCCGGTGGTAGTGTAAAAAAAAATGTAACTGATAATTTGTAAGTATCCCCGTAGGCCTATACAAAATAAAGACATTTAATTTCATTTCAAACGTGTGTTACTTAAAGATATCTAGCAATGATCTACCATTAAAAGCTAAAGACTGGATATAAGCGTCTGTGGGTTTTTTTTGGTACATTAGATTTACTTTACAACGAACGATGGACGAAGAATGAGCACTAAATGAAGTAGAAAATGCATCATGATCTGAAATTGTTTTCAGGTAACAAGACATTCCAGATCAAGACATTTGACGACCCGCGTTGCGGTGCGGTTACCATACCGGTCTGACACGCAGTGACTCGGGTTCGATTCCCGACCGGGCTGATATCTGAATGATGAGTTTAGATTGTCCACCAATTCGCACTTGGCCAGCTTGGTGGACTATGGCCTAAACTCTCTCATTCTCAGAGAAGACCCGTGCCACGCAGTGGGACAATAATGGGTTGACGAGAAGAGTTTAGATTATTGTTCTGGGTCTGGGCGTTTGTGTATTCGTCTTTGTGTGTGTCCATTGCATCCACCACACACTAGAAAATCCTAGTGTGGGGCTATGAGTGTAGAAAGCGTTTTTTTAAGACAAAACCAGATCAATACGGGTAATATGAGTATATTGTTGAATACCGTCAATACCGGTGAATACCGAACATAAAATAGTCATTGAATTATTTATAACTAGTTTTGTTATAAAGGAAATGTCCATAAGATACATTTTCAAATATACGTGTTTTCCGTTGTCATCCATTTTCAAAAGAATGGCGACACTTCATGAAGTACGAGTAGATAAAAGCGTAAGATAGTGCTCACATTCAGAATACGTGAGAGCTACGAACGTAATGTTTTTATGTATGTATAATTGTATACAATATTATGTACATAAAATAAAAACGTTATTTTTTGCGTGAAGCAATTCTTGCATGTATTTTTGTTGTCGCTATAACAACAAATACTAAAAACATATCTATATATTAATACCTGAAGCAAAAAGCATTTTTAAGTAATATGCCGCGAACGGATTAGTATGAAACTTTGCACGGTTATAGTGGACGTAGAGAAGGAGTGCAGAATATTAATATTTTTTCCAAATAATGCATGTAACATACATATATATAATCGACTAAAACTCATTACACACACTACCGTGCATTAGTCACAAACACTTAAATAATAAACGAAATAGAACATTCAATGAAAAAAAACTATGAAAACACAACGTCACAAATGTCAGTATCTTTGTCAAAATACCCGCTATTGCTTTTAAATGCGGCTTAGCTAATTAAACCTCTTTTTATATTTAACGGGTGCATTCAAAATTACTTGAAAATTATTGCATTCTATACTTTGGACAATATGAAATTTAGTTTTTGAGTTGAATTACGGTCGAATTTCGAGCGTTGCGACGAAGACTAGTTTAAATAAATCTTTAAGGCACCCATACAACAAACGTGAGTTATCCGATTTTAGAGATAATGCTACGGAACCCGTCGTTCGCGAGTCCGATTCGCACTTAGCCGGTTTTTTCATACAATCGAATGTTAACCACTATTCGATTACATTGGTTTGATTGACTTTTAGGTTAATGGGATTTATCTTAAAAACAAGGCTGCGGGATAGTTGTAGGGTATAAAACTATTTAGAAAGTTGTCTGGTTTTAATCGGTTCAACAATTTCAGAGCGTCATGCGGGTTTGTACAAACAATGTTCTCTTTACTATTATACTTTATTGTGATTAATATATGTAGTATCCATTAAATATTTAACATTTGTAAATCTGAATCTTTCCATTGGTACTCGCCTTCAATCAGCGTGACGTCATTTGACATGAGATAAAGAGAGAACGAGATAGAGAAAGAGAGATCTGTACAGAAGAGCAGTTGAAATCACTTTTTTTGTCAACCAATATATACGTCGCATGACAAAATAATAATTATTGCTTCCCATGAATTCTAGAGAGGTTTTCAAAAGATTTTTAAATAGTATTTATTAACCCGTATAAATATTTATGTTTCGGGGAAAACTTATGTATATACCTTTAAAATTAGTTGTTAGATAGCGATATACCTGACAGTCGTCGTCAACGATTATATATTTTTCTTTTCTTTTATTTTTAATCGACATCATCGCCATTTTTTTACAAACTCAGATAAAGATAAAATTAGTGGAAAAAAAGGGCTAGAAATTAAATCCACAGAATACCCTTTTGGAAGTTCAATAACGCTCGCTAATTAATAATAAAACCTCAGCTAAACTATCCCACGGAGGACAAAGGATATTTTAATAATGAAATACAAATTGTTAAAGAGTTGTTGGCCTTTAACTGGCCTCATTACGAACTTTTGTTACAAGAATTTCGTGAAAACCATGTAATTGACTTGGAAAAGTATTTAATATCGTTTAATATTCGCTTTTCGTGAAAGTCAGTGCTTTTACGAACTAGATAAGAGTTTACAACGATTTTATTTGTTTCTTAAACTTTGAAAGTTATTTATTTTATTTATTTATTTGTTTTACTATAATTAAAACGGTTACATCAATCACATTAATTATAGACACTACCAGTTATGCTTCTCGCTCACAAAACCTCATGCATACGGACAATATTTTCTGCCATTCATCTGTTAGCAAATCGCACTCAGGGTATGCATCCAGAAGAGCGTTGTTTGTTAAGAACGCGGTTATGTTGTAGAACTATTTATATAAGTAAATAAAATAACCTATCATGTTGAGTAGTATGAACTTCCAATTACAGGATCCCACCAAAAATAAAGGTGACATGATTTTTTTCTGTATAAAAAAACCTTATTTCTCAAAAATGCTATTTTGGCGCTTTAGCATTATTTACTTTCCACTGACAATACCTATCATTAAAAAATGTACGAGTAAATAATGTACAAAATATGGCTTTCAACATCGTTCAGATTATAGTATATAGGCATAGATACATCTTAAAGTTGAATTAGCGTAATTTGTAAAACGGATCGCGTAAAGTATCCCTCGAATTAATAAAAAAGAAGTGAGGTATTTTTAAATGTCCAAGTTTTCAGACAAGAAGGTACTTTCAATACTTCAAGCGTTCTAGACTATCTATCAAATTGACACTTACTTCTTTTAGAACTTTTAAGCAAGTTTGGGAAAGAAATTTGCTAATTACGCCAGATAGCCTAATGTTTGAAAGTCTGCCTCTGGGGCAAGAGAAGGCAGAGGAGGAGGTCAAGGTTTAAATCTCTGTCACGTAGCTATGAGTTGTTAAAGTCATGTACCTTTTATATTTAACTTATTGACCCGGCGAACTTTGTTCCGCCTAAAACTCACAAATCTAAAACTATAAGTGTTCCTCCACTATATTATCCTTACCTTCATCTTGAATCATTTTGTTATAAGTGAAAATTTGTAAATGGCTTTCACTCAATATCGTTAATAAGTTAATTAGAATATAAGTTAGCTGTAAATTTTCCAAATAAAATAAAATAAAATAAAATAAAATAAAATAAAATAAAATAAAATAAAATAAAATAAAATAAAATAAAATAAAATAAAATAAAATAAAATAAAATAAAATAAAATAAAATAAAATAAAATAAAATAAAATAAAATAAAATAAAATAAAATAAAATAAAATAAAATAAAATAAAATAAAATAAAATAAAATAAAATAAAATAAAATAAAATAAAATAAAATAAAATAAAATAAAATCATTCTATCTGTTAAAAAAACTGCATTAAAATCCGTAGCGTAGTTTTAAAGATCTAAGCATTTATACGGACAGACAGCGGAAAGCGACTTTGTTTTATACTATGTAGTGAGCATTACTTTTTATCCAATTGACGTAGCAAACAAGCATGCAGCTCCCCTAATGGTAAGTGATCTCTGCCGCCCAATAGGCATATATTAGCAATTTCATGTAGAATAGAAAATCTGAATTCAATCACAGATGCGTTGCTACTTAAAATGACTAAGATCGCCTCATTAAAGTGAGTTGTCAGTTCCTTCGAATCTTAAGAACTGCTTGACCACAGTGGTAATATTGGGAACAGTACGGAAACTGCCGTTCGAAACTAGCGTTCGAAAAGGACACACACACAAACAAACGCATTGACGAGCTAAGAGGTAATAATTTGTAAACAATGAGGAATAAAGCATTTTTATGTAATGGTTTTTTAATTACTAGATATCACACGCATTTCCAAGCACCTCCAATCATTGTACTGTACGCTAGAAATAAGTGTAGCGGCGGTACCTACCCGGTCGAAAACTACTGGTTCTGAGAGCTGGTAAACCTGTAAATCATGCTAAATACAAAGTTTTGTTATTAAATGTTTCAGTACAAAGAGAATAATGGTCAAAAACGCTATAACAAACAACATATATTTCATTAATTAATTTTGGACACTGTTTCTTTTAGCTTGATATATTAACATCGTTTAATTATTGTCCGCTCGTAAGTGGAAAGCGATGTCAGAAGATCTTAACGAGAAAAACTATCTAGTGTTATATGTACAATAATAAAAATGGTTATGTTTTATTTTACCATCTATTTCATACAAAAACAAAAGATAATTAGAGAAATATAAATAAGTTAGGAACATAGGAAGGAGTTCGGGACTCCTTTTCTCATGACGCAATCTTATGACATCGACATGACATCGTCTGTGACGCAAACGGTTCCTAGTTCAAATCCTGGACATGCATCTAAATAGTTTATGAAGTATTAATCAGTACCAACTCATTTTTGTCCCACTGCTGCGCACGGGTTTTCTCTCAGAAAGAGTGAGTTTTAGGCCATAGTCTAATTACACTAAGGCCAAGTGCGAATTGGAGGACTTCACACACCTCCCAACTTTTTGTTTTTAAAGAACCCTAGGGTGTGTAGGTTTCCTCGCGATATTTTCCGTCATCGTAAAATAGTGATAATTAATTTCTAATACCCACATAATTTACGTTCGTTTCGTGACGTCACCTCGTATCACATGTCAACGAAAATAAACAGAGAGCGCTACATGACGAACAAAATTAAATTAGAATGAGCATATGTACCACGCATACTTTTATTTACATACTAGCTGAAGCCCGCAGCTTCGCCCGCGTTAAAATAAAACGATGTGTCGATTGTCTCGTGGGAATAAGATATTCTCCCACAGTAAAAATTAGCCTATATGTTTATCCAGAGTGTCAGCTAAAGACGAGAAGAAGTAACAAACATACACACTCACGAACTGTCGCCTTTATAATATTAGTAAATATTTTATGTGACAAATGAAAGAAATCCTATGAAATTAAAGCTAATAGACTAAAAAAATTAAACTTTAAAGCTACAAAGTGAATTAAAATGCACGCAGTGCGTTGTAAAGTGCCGCTTCACTCGTGACGTCATCTCATATTAGCATGTCGCACATGCTGACGTAAATAAACAGGAGGGAGCCACATGACGGTGAAATTAAATTTAAATGTGCGTACATTTGAGATGTATGTACGACACAAATGTGGTGTGTGTCTGGATCTAGGTACTGGTGTTACACTTTATTTCGAAGACATTTCAATTGTTAGGGAAAAAATGTTTAATATTTATTCAATTAACTTTAAGGGTCTTCGTAACCAAGTTGCTATTCTTTATATGATTACTTAACGAAATAAAAACGAACCAGTGGGTATCGTTCATTATTCATAAAATTCGAGATGTAAAGCATACAAAGCGCATTAAAATGCACGCAGTGCGTTGTAGTACCGCTTTAATCGTGACGTCATCTCGTGTCAGCATGTCGCACATGTCGTCGTAGATAAACAGGAGGAAGCCACATGACGGCAGAATAAATTTCAATGAGCGTACATTTGCGATGGCTGTTCTACGCAAATGTACTCTGCATTTATCTGTACATGTATCTAAATTTAGGAACTCATGTAAAATTTATTTTTAGAAATATTTGAATCATTAGAAACCAAATTTTTTTCGGAGCTATGATTATTTTAATTACGTTAATTATGAAGTGTGTCTGAATTTAGATACTCACTAAATAATTTCAGTGTGATGATTATTTTAATTTACTTCAAGGAACCTTGTAACCACGTCAGTATTCTTCATATGATTAGTTAACAAAACAAAACGAACCTGTTGGTACCCGTCTGTATTCATGAAATTTGGTATGTAAAGGATACAAAGCGCATTAAAATGCACTCAGTGCGTAGTAAAGTACCGCTTTACTCGTGACGTTGTCTCGTGTCAGCATGTCGCACATGTCGTCGTAGATAAACAGGAGGAAGCCACATGACGGCAGAATAAATTTCAACGATGCTACAATTGCGATGGCTGTTCTACGCAAATGCGAAGTGTATCTAAATTTAGGTACACATGTATAATTTATTTTTGGAAACATTTCAATAGTTAGATACCAAAATTATTTCGGAGCAACGATTATTTTAATTACGTAAATTATGAAGTATGCCTGAATTTAGATACTCGTGTTACACTTTTTTTAAGACATCTGAATTGTTAAAAAAAAAATCAGTGTAATGATTATTTTAATTTACTTTAAGGGACTTCGTAACCACGACAGTATTATTCGTATGATTATATAACAAAACAAAACGAACCTGTTGGTACCCGTCTGTATTCGTGAAATTCGGTATGTAAAGGATACAAAGCGCATTAAAATGCACTCAGTGCGTTGTAAAGTACCGCTTTACTCGTGACGTCGTCTCGTGTCAGCATGTCGCACATGTCGTCGTAGATAAACAGGAGGAAGCCACATGACGGCAGAATAAATTTCAATGATTTCAACGGAAGACGCGGTCCTAAATCTCACTTCAACTATTTCTGCGCACCTCGATCAAGGAAAAAAATGCCTAACTACCTACCTCGATCTTACGAAAGCCTTTGATACAGTTTCGCCTACTATTCTTGTGCAAAAGCTTGAAAACATCGGTATTCGCGGTACTCCACTTAAATTATTCGAAAGTTATTTACATGGACGTAGACAAAGAGTTAAAATAGACAATTACATAAGTGAGGACACAGAAGTGTTATTTGGGGTACCTCAGGGTAGTTTATTGGGCCCTACCCTATTTTTAATATACATTAATGAACTCACCGACCTAGGTATTGATGGAGGAAAGATAATTTCATATGCCGATGATACCGCCCTAATTTTCTCAGGTAACTCGTGGAACTCTGTATTTAAACTTGCTAATAAGGGACTGTCAAACGTAGCAAAATGGTTGGAGGCAAATCTACTTACACTTAACACATCTAAGACAAAATACACCTGCTTCTCTATAAATAATAAAACCCAGCCAAACAGTGATTATCAACTGAAAATACACTATTGCATTTTAAATGAATACACCAATTGTAATTGTGAAACTCTTGAAAGAGTATCGTCTACTAAATATCTAGGAGTCTACCTCGATCAAAGACTAACCTGGCACACCCAAATAGAATTTATTAGTAATAGAATTCGTAAACTTACTTGGATTTTTCAAATACTTCGTCACATAGCTACTCCAAACCTTCTAAAACAAATATACCTCGCTTTGGCGCAATCTATACTAAATTATTGTATCCCAATATGCGGTGGGGCCTCTAAATCTAAAATTCTAAAGGTGGAAAGGGCGCAACGCTGTTTACTCAAAATCATTTACTTAAAACCTTTTAGATTCCCTACCAATGAACTATACAAAATTAGCCAATTATTAACTGTGAGAAAATTGTATATTTTAAAATCAATATTACGGACGCATAAAAATTTGCAAGCTGATGATTTAGCAATTGGTAGGAGGAGAGATAACATATTTAAATCCAAATTGTTTAAAACTAAATTTGCACAACGTCACTTCGTAGCACAATCTACACATTTGTACAACGTTATTAATAAGAAACTTAATATCTACAAGTGTTCCAATTGGGAATGTCGACAATCTGTTTATAACTGGATAATCTCATTGTCTTACGATGACACTGAGTCCCTTTTACAACGCACTATATAAATCTTACACATACTCCCCTACACATGCAGGGATGCATGTGCACGTTTTCTACACACACACACACACGCACACACACACACTCACACACGCACACACACACACCCATACACACACACACATGCACGCACACATAAATCATAGTATACACGCAAACACATTTGTAATAAATTCGCTATTAGTTTGTATAATTTTTTTTTTTTTTTTTTTATTTCTTTATCTAATAATATGTAGTTACGGAAGAGCGGAGCAGCCTGACACAAACATTTAGTTTACTAGGCGTCTCCATACCACTAATTTGTAAATAACAACAATATTTGTTAAGGAAATAAAATATTTTGATTTTGATTTTGATTTTTGATTTTGAATGATGCTACAATTGCGATGGCTGTTCTACTCAAATGCGAAGTGTATCTAAATTTAGGTACACATGTATAATTTATTTTTGGAAACATTTGAATAGTTAGATACCAAAATTATTTCGGAGCAACGATTATTTTAATTACGTAAATTATGAAGTATGCCTGAATTTAGATACTCGTGTTACACTTTTTTAAGACATGTAAATTGTTAAAAAAATCAGTGTAATGTTTATTTTAATTTACTTCAAGGGACCTTGTAACCACGTATGATTAGTTAACAAAACAAAACGAACCTGTTGGAACCCGTCTGTATTCGTGAAATTCGGTATGTAAAGGATACAAAGCGCATTAAAATGCGCGCAGTGCGTTGAAAGTGCGACTTTACTCCTGACGTCATCTCGTGTCAGCATGTCGGACATGTCGTCGTAGATAAACAGGAGGAAGCCACATGACGGCAGAATAAATTTCAATGATGCTACATTTGCGATTGCTGTTCTACGCAAATTCACTCCGCATTTATATGTATATGTATCTAAATTTAGGAATTCATGAA
Organism: Spicauda simplicius; assembly: GCA_949699795.1. Classification (NCBI taxonomy): domain Eukaryota; kingdom Metazoa; phylum Arthropoda; class Insecta; order Lepidoptera; family Hesperiidae; genus Spicauda; species Spicauda simplicius. Next base: position 13,209,898 of record OX453075.1, on the reverse strand, counting down.
TAATTTATTTTTAGAAACATTGGAATAGTTGGAATCCGAAATTATTTTGGAGCAATTATTATTTTAATTACGTTAATTATGAAGTGTGTCTGAATTTTGATATGCGTGTTACACTTTTTTTAAGACATCTGAATTGTTAGAAAAAATAATTGCAGTTTAATGATTATTTTAATTTACTTTAAGCGACTTCGTAACCAGTATTCTTCGTATGATTAGTTAGTATTAACAAAACGAACCTGTTGGTACCCGTCAGTATTCGTGGAATTCAGTATGTAAAGGACACAAAGCACATTAAAATGCACGCAGTGCGTTGTAAAGTGCCGCTTCACTCATGACGTCATCTCGTATTAGCATGTCGCACATGTCGACGTAGATAAACAGGAGGGAGCCACATGACGGCAGAATAGATTTGAATGAGCGTACATTTGCGATGGATGTTCTACGTAAAAGCAGACTGTGACTGAGTTTACGTACTCCTAGTATGTTTAGGTATTTCGTTTTTAAAAACATTTGAGGTGTCAAATTGGATTTAATAATCATATTTAACAAATTATAATCAATACTATGGCCCAAAAATAAAAATAAATAAATAAAGAAACAAGGTTTTTGTTATTACTCGTTATTTATAAAATTCGAAATCTGCAGGATATAAGGCGTATAAGAATACACGTGGTGAGTCGTAAATTGCCGTTTAATCTAAAAGTCATTTCGTATCACCATGTCACACATGACAACGTAAATTAATTTCACCGTGTATTTTTGCGATAGCATGTAAGTTTATTGAAGTGTGCAGAAAAACATATAATGTTAATTCGTACATTAGCATTTGTTTATAATGTTGATCAATTAAAACAGAAATTATTACGAAAATAGCAATATATTTTTATATATTATACGCGCTTCAATATAACTCCTGACGACTTTTCTTAACATAGATGGCAATTAAAACAACAATAAATACATGGTGTTATTTTATTTGAATCCGTCATTACACACGGGCTCCCGAATTTGACGGACACAAAATATATCAAATGCACGCGGTGCGTCATACAGTGACGTCATCTCGTATCATCATATAGCACATGACGTAAATAAACTCAAGTGAGATTCATGGCGAAGGAATAACATTTGAATTTGTCTATTTGCGATAACACGTTACTAAAATGTTGAGGTGCTTGGAGCCAAATACATATAAATATAGTTTTAATATTTTGAATGTTTATATATGTTGAAAATAGAATTAATTAAAAAAGTAGCAAATTATGACCATTATTACATACACGTACCAATTTATCACACCTGACCTGGCCTTACAAAACATACATGTCAAATAAAACAGCAATACATAGGTGGTGTTGTTTTATTTGGATTTGTCATCATGCATAAGTTCCTGAATTTAAAGGATACAAAATGTTTCAAATACACGCGGTGCGTCGTAAAGTGAGGTCATCCCGTATCATGTCGCACATGTCGTAAATAAACTCAAGTAAGATTCATGGCGAAGGAATAACATTTGAATTTGTCTATTTGCGATGACAAGTTACTAAAATGTTATGGTCCTTGGGGCCGAATACATAATATAATTTTAACATTTGCTTGTTAAATGTCAAGTAATTAAAATGGCCACACAATGGCACACGTACCAATTTATCACACCTGACCTGGCCTTACGAAACATACATGGCAAATAAAACAACAATACATCGGTGTTGTTTTATTTGGATCTGTCATTACGCATAAGTACCCGAATTTAAGGACACAAAATGCATCAAATACACGCGGTGCGTCGTAAAGTGACGTCATCCCGTATCATCATGCCACACATGACGTAAATAAACTCAAGCGAGATTCATGGTGAAGTAATAACATTTGAGTTTGTCTATTTGCGATGACACGTGTTAAGGTCCTTGGGGCCGAATACATAATATAATTTTAACATTTGCTTGTTAAATGTCAAGTAATTAAAATTGCCACACAATGGCACACGTACCAATTTATCACACCTGACCTGGCCTTACAAAACATACATGGAAAATAAAACAACAATAAATATGTTGTGTTGTTTTATTTGGATCTGTCATTACGCATAAGTTCCCGAATTTAAAGGATAAAAATGTATCAAATACACGCTGTGCGTCGTAAAGTGACGTCATCCCGTATCATGTCGCACATGTCGTAAATAAACAAGGAAGCATGACGTCGGGATAAAATTTGAATGCGTATATTTGCGAAGGATGCCACGCTAATATGTAAATGACATCAGTTTTAACATGTGAAATAATATTACGTCCTGGGAATTTATTGGGACTATTTATATTTGTAGATTTTTATATATGATGTGGAATATTCCTAATCATTGTATACTTTTTTTCTATTTTGATTGATTAGTTGTTTATAAGATAGATGTAGCGAACGAGCATGGAGTCTACCTGACGGTAACTGGTCGGTGCCACCGTAAGGGCATTCTTGCCTTTCGGTAAAAAGGTGTGGTTACCGGGTCAGTATTATGTGAAGCTACCATTTTAGTCCTCGGGAGTAGAAACGTATCTGTCATTGACTTGGAATCGAAACCTTGTTCTGTTTAAAGTTGCTTACAGATGTCTGTGGGTGACAGTGACCTTTTTCCATCAAGCAGGCTGCATGCTGCACCCGAGAGTTCTCTAAAAAAAGGTTCTCAGAGGTGTGTGAAGTCCACCAATTCGCACTTGGCCAGCGCGGTGGACTATGACCTATAACTCTTTCATTCTGATACCCGTGCCCAGCGGTGAGACAATAATGGGTGATGAGAGAGACTGCATGCTCGTTCGCTACTTATATCATATAGAATTAATAATAAATTTATATATTATTGGGGATGCTGCAAATATAAAAAGCTACGAATATAAAATACCAGTTATGATGTATATAATATAAGTAAATGGCATTTCTAATAAAATATCCTAACCAAGAATTAAACTAAAAACATGAATACATTTCAAAATATTATCAATATGCTTAAAATATTTATTTAAATTGTTCGCATAAACGAAGTTAGCTTTTGATACTGAAGACTTCAAACGAATTTACAATTGAATTTTCATGAGTTCAAATATGAATAACTGATAGGGAATTTATACCCAGAGGTTTGTAATATAAATATCTTTGTATTTAGTAACTCAATTACTCTAATGAAGCCGCTCTTCTGTTCAGTACGTGACGTTTATAAAGGCTCGTTTAATATTAAAAGTTAGGAATATACGTATATAACGTTATCTAAAATTTAGTCGGAATATATTTTATTGTTTTATACGTTTATTGTTCAATTGTAGCAGTAAAAGAGTATGTAATCCACCCGATGGTAAGTGATCACTGTCGTCTATAGATTTTTTTATTGACTGAAGTAGCAAACGAGCATGCAGTCCACCTGATGGTAAGTGGTCACTGCCGGTCATGGACATCTGTAATCAACTTCATACAGAACATGGTTCCATCTGAAGTCAATCACAGATTCGTCGCTACTCCCAAGAACTACGATGGTCGCCTCATGTAAAAGTGTGCCGACAACAACATCCTTCCATCAAAACGCAAGAAATGTTTCACGCTAGAAATAGGTGTGGCGGTGGCACTGGTTCTACCACCTCCAAATCTATCTTTAAGCAACTTCATATAAAATAGGTGTTCTATCAAAATCAATCGAACGTGCAAGATGTGGAATGAGCTTCCTCCTGAAGTATTCCCGGAGCGCTTTGACATGGGGCTCTTTAAGAAAGGTGCAAAAAGAGCTCTCCTTCAAAGCCGGCGATGCATTGGAGACTCCTTGGGTGTTGCAAATGTCCATAGGCGACGATAACCACTTTCCATCAGGAGGCCCGTCGGCTTTATCGTTAGGTACAAAAAAAAAAAATCACACATATATGCGTTGTTACACCTGAAGACCAAGATGGTCGCCTTATTTGAAAATGAGCCAGCAACCTCACTCTTGCGCCAAATTGCAAGAACTACATAACACTGGAAATAGGTATGGCGGTATTCGTTTTGCCATCTTAACAATAAGAACGTATGTCTTTTTTTTTGTTCTCGAGGGGGAAACCTTCAAAAGGTACCCGACGCCGTGGGAACGACGCAGGGTTATGTGGGATTTTTACTGCACTAAAACCCCCCCGTCCTCGGCGCTATAAAGAGGATTCCGGGAACTCGGTCCGACCGCAACCGGAATCCTCTGAGCGCGTTGCCCCATCGGGCTCCTCCCAGATGGGCGGCTGGGCCCACCGCCCCGTCTAGTCTTTACGACGATATGCGACCACATATACCGCCGTCCTTCCCGGGATCACCTGACCGAACGGTTCGAGCTCCCACTCTAGCCGCCTGCAACCCCGGAAGCCCCTTTTAGTCGCCTCTTACGACAGGCAGGGGATGCCGTAGCCCTATTCTGATCCCGGAACTACAGGGACGAAGAACGTATGTCTTATATATAAACTCTTTCTTTTCGATAGTCATTTAAAACTTGTTTAATAATGATCTATTTAGTAATTAATATTTATATGTCCATAACGATAAACGCGTCATTATATAATAAAAAATATAAAAATAATGATCGAAAACAGTAATAGTAAAGTCTGATATCAAGTAAGCAAGTAAAGCCGCGTACTGACAGAAGCTCGTAATAAAATAACTCCGAAAATTTAAGACTACAATAAATTAAAATAAAAACTGATTGCTCTCAAGGCGCCGCAGTGACGCGCTTCCAAGCAATTCTATAGAAACGAGAAATAATTTTCCTGAGACCGCCGACGCCATTACTACAATAAATATTTAAATGCCGCTCTATTTGTGTAACGTTTTTTAACTCCAGCTTTCGCTATAAATGCTAGACTATATATTTTCCTTTGTTGCCTATATTTCACCTTTTTTCGCACTAAATCGGTATTAGAAAAAGTAAATGTCATATAAATTTTCTCGGTATAGTAACAGAAATGTATCGCTATTTTTTTAGTTTACTGGGTGGAAGCAAATATACAAGTGTTTAAGTCAATTAAATAATTCTTAGGAGTAGGGACGTTTGAGCGATTCCAAGTAGAGCTTCAATGGAATTTGGGGTGTAAAACGCTCAAGGTAGTAGTTACCATCAGGTTCACTGTTTTCTGTTTTTAGTAGGTAAGAGTTATGAGTCACCCAAGTTTTGAATTTGCGTCTTAGAGTTTGGCCTTATTGACGTTCGTTTTTTCGACTGACAAAAGACTAAAATAATTTAATGCAACTCTGGATTGTATGACGAATTTTTTTGTTGTACTTTTCTTACAAAATATCGTCGTTGCAAAATATGTTTTCTTGAAAGAGGTAGCATTGAACTCTTTGCCCGGATCCTGGATACAACCCGGCAAATTCTACATAAATAATAAACAAATACTTTGTTTAATATATAAATCACATAGTCACTTCCAGCTCAATACTTTATATCCACATTTATATCTTTACATTGGGTTGTATAAGTGCCAAGATACGCCAAAACGCCGGAAGGTACGAAGATGGCTCCATTAAGAGGTCACATGACAAGTTCATGCGTATAGTTATATTCGTAAAGTTAAACTTTGCGTTCCATAAAGTTTATAAAAAATATAAAATAACGTAAGAACGAAAAATAATACTAATGTCAAAATTACGCTAAAACAAATCTTTACCTGGAATAATCTTATTTCTAGATCTGACAACAGATTTTATTCAAATTAATTTATGAATTAAAATACTATTCAATCAAATAGTGATACTTACAAAACCAAAAACAATTTCGACGAGACAAGCTTATATAAACACAAAGCTAAAATTATCCCAAGTAAGATTATATAAAGTAGTATAGTATTATGCCTAGAGTACTTATATTTGATAACGAATACAAACAAACACCTAATAATAACCCTTGAAGATCTCAAAGGCATATGAAGCCTAAAGCTTACCTATTGGGATGAACTATGACCTAAACCCTTCTCAATTCTATAGCAAACCTAAACCAGCCCAAGAGCAAAATAGTATAAGGTCAGAGATTGACAACCTTTGAATGTCTAAGCTACTGACGGTAAACTTGTACCAGTATCAAATGCAGTCCATTAAAACGCCAAAGCCATTACGCGGCGAAACCAAGTTCTGCCATAGCCAATACGTCAGCATCGCATCCATTAATGGATTTGCTTTTGCCTTGGGAAACGGTACGTACGTACTTTAAAGGCACATCCATACTATTACATACATGAGAAAGTATGATTGTTTGTTCCTCTTTCACGTCGTCACATAGCTATTATATGATATGTTTTATATGCTAGGAGATAGTTAGGAGGGCGGAGAGTGACGTAGGTTACTTTTTACCGCACTCTCTTATTCCCATGAGAATATCGATGTTTGTTAGTTAATACATATTCAGTAGTTCCAGACTTTGTTAATGGATGGCGTTAGTAAAATTCACTTGCGAGTTCTGAAACACGCTATCAAATGCTTATGTTGATTCCCTGCAACCGTGCAGGCGAAGCCGCGGGTAAGAGCTAGTAAAAATATATTGTTTGCATTTTCAGATGAAAAATCAATTGATGGTATATTTAAAAATGTGCACAAACAAACACATTAGAGTACTACTTGAAGATCTCAAAGGCATATGAAGCCTAAAGCTTACCTTGTGGGATGAATTATGACCTAAACCCTTCTCAATTCTATAGCAAACCTAAACCAGCCCAACAGCAAAATAGCAAAAGGTCGGAGATTGACAACCTTTGAATGCCTGAGCTACTGACGGCAAACTTATACCAGTATCAAATGCACCATTAAAACGCCAACACCATTTATCGTCAAGCCATTCCGCGGCGAAACCAGGTTCTGCCATAGCCAATACGTCAGCATCGCATCCATTAATGGATTTGCTTTTGCTTTGCGAAACGGTACGTACGTACTTTAAAGGCACATAAAAACTTAATGCTTGCATTTTCAAATTAATTAATGTTTTATGGCTTAAAACTAATTTAAAATTAATAATTATTAATTTTATAATTCCTTGTTAACGATTTTCGTTTCTTTTTATGACTATTATGTATATATATTTCTTTTACTGTAACCTAGAAATTCTACCTGAGCTTGACTTTGTTACTCATGAGAACAGAATATGACCGTATTATGTTATAAAAAAATGTTTGTACGTTACATCCCCCTTCAAAACAGGATTAGATAGTGCTTAACATTGGCTAGAGAAGGTTCAACTCGAAAAAAAATCGCGAATCGACTGGACACGATCAGATTCACCTAGCTCAAGCTGAAATCGAGTTAGCTGGTTCAAGTAGTACTGGCTACTCGAGTAATAAACGATAACCAAATGATAAACTCAAACTCTTCTGTTAAATGATAATCGGCAAGTTTCCTATCAACGTCGGCATAAATCCGTCGAAGACGAGTACGAACAAATTAAGTTTTCGTTGTGTCACTTGCTTTCCAAGACAGATTTAGACAGAATCTAACTTAAATTATAATCGAGGTGATTTACATCGGAAATTGTCGTTAAATAATTTCTAATAAAAAACATAGTAGGAATATTTACTCTTGATAAGGCTAGTAACAATAAGCTGACAAAAATAATAATCATTTAATTGCCGTATACAATAGTATATCCACAATTTATTGATAACAAACTTAATATATTTCGGAACAATGTTTATTCATATAAGGAGCCATTTATATTTTTTGACGCGTTCATCCCAAGTTCGTGACAGGGAGGTATTTCGAACAACCGTAATAAAACAAGTTATTTGCCAACAGGGCCGCATTGAGATGAAATATTGACGTCATAAACAAAAAAGCTATTACGTGTTTCTAAGGTAAGGAGACAGGATTTTAAGGAACGGAAACTAATGTGAATAATAGCATCGTTACTGCAAATAGCTTTACGAATAAATTGAAATATAACGAGTGTTCGTTTATTTCAACGGCCGTTTAAACAGATTTTAATATTTTTATGGCAAAAAGTTTTGATGGAAACAAACCATAAAAGTATATTAGTGTTTTTATGACGTGAAAATGAAATTGAGCTTATAATTCACGTTCGTAAAGTAATGTTTTACTTCTGTTCTTTCGACAAGAGTATTTAGGCTGCTATATTTAAACACTTTTACGCCCGTCAAGTAATAAAAATTTGGACAATGTTAATCATCGAGCCGCAACAGCCTAATGGTTGAAACTTGCCTTCTCAATCGGGAGGCTCGAGGTTCAAATTCAAACCCAGGCACGCACCACTGATTTATGTGCGTATTAGAAAAAATCTCTGCTTTTGCGGTGAAGGAAAACATCGTGAACAAACCTACACACCCGAGAGTTCTTTAAAACAAAGTTCTCGGAAGTGTGTGAAGTCCACCAATTCGCGATGGAGTATGGCCTAAAAAAACTCTCTCATTCTTATAAACGACCCGTGCCCACCAGTGGGACAATAATGGGTGCCCAATCATCGTTCAAATTTCTATTTCTTGACGGGCGAAAAATTGACAAATTAAATAATTCTTGAAAAAAAATCCCGACTGCAAATTAGACTTGTAGCAGTTGGGTTTTTGTTCTCATAATAATTACATGCTAGTTTTATTAAAATCTTTTTACTTTATCAAAGTTTACTTGAATTTAAAATGAAATTTTCTTTAGTGTAACGCTGAGTAAATTGCGGCACACAGCAGATTTTGTGAAAATTTTGTGAAGGACGGTCCAAAAATACATCAGCGTATAATCTGAAGACATCAGCAAGTTAACTCTGTGTCCCTTACCATCATTCAGAGCTTGAAGGATGGTAAGAGACACTGTCGTATATAGTGTACATATACAAAATAATTATAGTATATAAGTATATGGTGCACCTATACAATATAATTTACCAAATTGTTTGGACATAGAAGAACCCAAAATGTATTAAAATGCATAAATGACAACGCTCGTGACAGATCAGCCATTACTGTTCTGACACGCAGTTTCCGAATTCGGTTATGTCAAAAGGAATCTGAAGTAGAATCAATGCTAATTAGCTTCGGTAAAAAAATACTTCGCTTAATTAAAATATAGTTTTAGCGGTAATATTTTATAGAATAAAAGGGTTGTATCTATAAACAGTACAGCTCGCAAAGACATAAAATAACCTAAGAATTCCGTACTTAATTACGTTTATTCTGTATTTATTTGTTGTTACAGCGACAACTGAAATACATCATCTGTGAACATTTCAACCGTGAACGTGAACATCCGTGAACAGCCTGGTGACAGACAGACGGACAGCGGAGTCTCAGTAATAGGGTTACGTTTTTAACCGACTTCCCAAAGGAAAGAGGTTATCTATTCGTCACGTATATATATATATTTTTTTTTTTTCTTTTTTTTTTTTTTTTTTTATGTATCTTCGGGCGAAATGGCTAGAAATCGTCGACCTACCGACACGATTCATACGACATTGTATGCGACTAGTTTCACAGGCAGTCCCATATTGAGGAAAATGAAAACCTTCCGGCGGTTTTCCCGGAAAATTGGAAAATGTCGGTTTCTTAAAATCTTGAATAACTTGGGTGTTTATAAACCGATTTCCATTTTCTTTCTTTCATTTGATAGGAAATTTCGTCACGCAACTTTTTCTCTTGGACATGGGTATGCTGTGATGCTTAACTCTTTGAGTTATGGGGTGGAAACCACCACCACTCCTCAAGTTTTTTAGATAATTTGAGATAACTCGGCTTCTGCCGAATCGATTCTTATGAAACTTGGAATATGTATTATATATCTATGCTTATATAGGTTGACGAAAAATTTGACCTTCAACTCTTCGATTCTGATGATGCAGGGTTACAGCTATCCTAAACTATAACATTAGCTATTTGGTGCTTACATATATGTAACAAGACTACTAAGCAGAGACATGTGATGAAAATTTGACCTTCAACTCCTCAATCCTGATGATGCAGGGGTGCCTCAAGCCTAAACCATAGGGGTTGACCATTTGGTGCTTATGGGTATGTTATAACAATACTAAGCAAAGACATATTATAAAAAAAATGACCTTCAACTCCTCAACCCTGATGATGCAGGGTGCTGTAAGCCCAAGCCGTAGGTGATGGCCATTTAGTGCTTACGGATATATAATAAGATAGCAAGGCAAAGATGTACGATGACAAATTTGACCTTCAACTCCTCAACCCTGATGATGCAGGGGTACTGCAGGCTTAAACCATAAACGTTAGACATTTGTTGCTCACGGATTTGTAATAACATTGCTAAGCAAAGGTATACGACGAAAAATTGGACCTTCAACTCCTCAATCCTGATGATGCAGGGGTATTGAATGCCTAAGCCATAAAACTTAGCTATTTCAATCTTACGCATTCAAAATGATATTTAAAAAAATGTAAGGTAAAACATTAGAAAAATGGTTGTATACGGTGGAAAATTGGACCTTCAACTCCTCAATCCTGATGATGCTGGGGTGCTTCAAGCATAAACTATAGGCGTTAGCTACATGATCGCTACGTATATCTGATAAGATTACTAAGCAAAGATATAAGATGAAAAATTTGACCTTCAACTCCTCAACTCTGATGATGCAGGGGTACTTCAGGCTTAAACTATAGGCGTTGGCCATTTGATGCTTATGGGTATGTAATATATTTACAAAGCGAAGACGTATGATAAAAAAGTTGACCTTCAACTCCTCAACCCTGATGATGCAGGGTACTGTAAGCCCAAGCCATACAAGTTGGGGATCTGTTGCTTACGTGCATGCGATGAGATTACATAGAAAAGATATGACATGATAATTTTGACCTTCAACTCTTCGGCCCTGATGATGCAGGGGTACTTCAGGCTTAAACCATAGGCGTTGGCCATTTGATACTTATGGATATGTAATATATTTACAAAGCAAAGACATATGATAAGAAAATTGACCTTCAACTCCTCAACCCTGATGATGCAGGGTACTGCAAGTTTAAACCATAAGCATCGGCCATATGGTGCTTACGTATATGTAATGAGATTACTAAGCAAAGATATGACATGATAATTTTGACCTTCAACTCCTCAACCCTGATAATGCTGGGGTCCTTCAAGTTTAAACCGTAGGCATCGGCCATATTGTGCTTACGTATACATAATGTTGTTGTTCACAATACCAACAATGAGTTTCGGAGAGGATATAATTATGATCAAAAATTCCACTTTGAATACAATTACCTGAAAGATGCAAGAGTACTACCAACCTTTTTAAATTGGATGGGTTATTTTTATCAGTATCAGTTGAATTATACTCTTAGTTATAAGGTTTATATTACTTTTTCTACTTTAAATATTGATAATTATAGGTCTATTCTTTAAATAAATGTTTACTCAGAAAAAGTTGTTTTATTCGGTTAGGTTAGGTTCGAACAGATTTTTCCAATTCAGAATCTAAGGGAGGGGGCGCGGTAGCGCCCCCGACCGGTTGTGTCAAAGAAGTCTATTTTTATATGATGACGTCAGCACATAATTTTATTCATCCGAAAATCGGACGAATAATTAATTTTATTCATCCGGTTAGCGGACGACTAGCAACAGCCATAACTGATTTTATCGTGACTGAAAAGCGTGAAAAAAAAAATTTTAAACAAAAAATACAACCGACTTCCATGCCACATAAAAGTAAAAAATAATTTAAATACATGTTGGTTTAGAGCAAAGACAGTTCTTAGTACATAGTCCCGAAGTCGGCGCTCATATAAGATACATGTAGTTTCGTCATGATCCAGCAAAATATGGTAAGCGCCGACTTCGGGACTATGTACTAAGAACTGTCTTTGCTCTAAACCAACATGTATTTAAATTATTTTTTACTTTTATGTGGCATGGAAGTCGGTTGTATTTTTTGTTTAAAATTTTTTTTTATACTTCGGATACGGAACCCTAATAAAAACTACAAGGAGCTGAATTGATTAATGCAGATATTTGAATGAGAAGCAAGCAGCAATAATATTGATAATAAAGAGGCGTATATTGTATCATTCGCTGCAATTCGTAATATATGCGAAATGCAAACAATGCGATGCTTGCGCAAATAATTTTGTATAGGTATTTAAATGTATTGTATTTCTGTATTAAGTGTACGTGGAATTTTTAATATACCTATCTATTTGCTACTGATTTAACATGTAAATTGTACATACCACGATTTAACCTTTTAAAGATATTTTATTTATATCTACTTCTTGAGTGGTCATAATGACGACCGGAAAAATATTATTAGACTTATGACCCACATTTGGTCGATCACCGCATTCGGTGACGATGTGGCCTGTACGGTCAACATTTGCGACTCATTGGCCGTCCGTATTCAGTAACCGATTTCGTTTACCAAATCGGCGAGGGATAGGGCTCAACTGAAATTAAATCTATATAATTGTTAATACGTGAAGCAAAAACTCGTGATTCGTTTTAAAGGTACTTGCCGCAGGCGGAGGAGTATGAAATTACGCACGGTTATTCTTTTCAAATAATGCATAAAACATACATAAAATCAACTTCACATTACCACTACCATGCATTTGGCACAAACACATACATAATAAACGAAATGGAACATTCAATATCTTATTATGAAAACACATTATCTCAAAAATGTCAGGTGTCCTTGTCAAAACACCCGCTATTGCTTTTAAATGCAGCTTTGTTATTAAACTCTTTTACCTTATACAGGTGCATTAAAAATAACTTGAAAATTATTAAAATTTATTTGAGATTAAATAAAAAAAATATTTAGAGAAATATTGGTGCTTTTTTGGACAATATGAAGTTTAGTTTTTTAATTTAAATTACGGTAGAATTTCGACCGTCACGACAAGTGACTAGTATAAATAGCTAAGCCGTCCGTCACACAACAAAATTTCAGACGCAGAATAAGTACCTCCTCCCCGAAATCAAAAGATCCACCTAACCTACCCAAAACCTCAATCCGCACACAGTCCAATATAACAATCAAGGTTTTTTCATTGTAATTTCTTAAATTCTTTTACATATTAGCATAATGATGACTATGATCACAGAAATGCGTCAACGACCTAATTTCTGATTTCTTTTAGTTTGTTCCTTTCTTAGATTGGTATAATTAGATATTTCTTTGTTTGCAATCCTAAGTAAACTTGTCCTAAGCTTACAGTCTTTGGATTATGTACCCTATTTTGTTATAAGAAACTCATTAATTGGGCGTGGGTAGTCTGATAGACTCTGGATTTAACCGGGTATCAAAAAATGATAAAGGTATTGTCATTTAGCAAAAGCTCATAGTGGTTGTGGCTTTTGATTTTGCAAGGTGATAGAATGAGTATAGAGCAGTGATAGCCTAATGGTTGAAACTTGCCCTCTCAATCGATAGGTCCGAGGTTCAAACCCAGGCACGCACCACTGATTTATGTGCGTATTAGAATTTAATTATCACTGTTTTTTTAAAAATCCCACATAACCCTGCGTGGCTCCCACGGCGTCGGGTACCTTTTGAAGGTTTCCCTTCGAGAAAAAAAGCTTTACATTTCTGGAAAGAAGGACTCAATATAGCATGTACGAAATATACGAAGGAAGCTTGTTTACTTGATCCTTCCCTTGCATCAAAGAGGACCGCCCTTTGAGGTAACGGATCGTTTTTGAAACACTCAGTGGGCTTTATGTTTCAGGGACATTGGATGATCGGTTTCGGTTGTTAATGTTATCCGATATGTTAAATACATGTTAAAAGTGAGAGATGCGTAAAATGTTTTGGAGTTTTTTATTTGCTTATATCATCATCATACTTCATACTAATATTATAAAGGCGTAAGTTTGTGAGTGTGTATGTTTGTTACTACTTCAGGTGTGAACGGCTGGAGCTATTTTCATAAAATTTGGTGTTAGCTGATAATCCGAATTAACATATAGGCTACTTTTTCCTGTGGGAAAATTTGTTATTCCCACGGGATAATCGATTTTTGTTAACGCGGGCGAAGCTGCGGGATTAAACTAGTGTTAAGTATGTTTTGAAAAAATGTGAGATCCGTAATATGGTTTTGGGCTTTTATCCTATGTTTTTTCAGTAGCATTGCTCGCGGCTGTCTGTCTACAAGAATCAATCGTGTTGAGGCTATCTTTGTAACGAATTCCTAAGTTTTATGAGATTTTGTATAGCAGTATTAACTTTTATTATAATACCTACTGATTATTTACAATTTCATGGTCGTCAGAACTAAAGGTGTATTTCAAATGTTAGCTTCATCGGATGCTGAGAAATGGGTTAAATTCAGGTGCAAGATTTGACTTCATATTTTAATTAATTACAAGTATACTTTAAATAATAACTTCTAAAATTAGAAAACAATTAGATATTGTCATTAAAATTACAAATAGACTTGACATTACCAATAAATTAAAATAAAATGATTTGTATAGGATTATCTCTCTTCTTCTCTTTTCTTCTTGAAACGAGTATTACCGGTATATATTATTTTCTATAAGTGTTTAAACTAAAACGTGAAATGGCATGCGGAGCCAAGGTGCAATATATATTTAATAGATGTTTGTGTGTGTAAAGTGCTTGTTGGGTATCCGAATAAGGAATATTAACATAGAACACAAATTGCGATGTAAATTGCCGGTAATATAGTCATAACATACCCACACCCACACGCTCTCAAAATTTAAACAGGATTGGTGAAGATGTATCTTAAACTTTCCATCTTAAGAAGTTCTTTGAAATAGAAATAGCAAGCTCCAAAGTGGTAGAATAAGAATGGAGTCCGACTGGGTGGTACCACCATTGTACCTTTATTTCTAGCGTACAGCAATTCTCACGTTGCAGTGGAAGAGTGTGTTTGCCGGCTCACTCTTATCTTAAATGGCCATCTTTGTCTACGGCTGTAACGAAACATTTATGATTATTATGATTTCAGATAATGACTATCTGACCTCAGACAACAAAAGACACAACAATCCGCTTCAACAATCCGCAATGGAGTAGCGTGGAAGAACTTGATTGACACCCTTAAAAGTTATAGGTTTGAACCTGGTAGCAATGAAATATAATGTAGTTTGACTAGTGTCATAATCATAAAAGCTTTTTATCATAGCTTTAAATTATAAAAGTATTAAGGATCACTGCTTATAAACAAAAGAAAAATAAATGTAAGGCAACAAGACATAACTGAATATAACGAAACCGTCACATATAATTGCCACAAATCCACAAAACCCAATAGACCACGAGTGAAACGATAGATAAAACGGAATAACGTTGTTAGGCATTTGAAACGAAATCGAAGAATTATAACGATCCTTCGTAAAATCAAGAGTTTACGAGCATTACTTTGCGCGTGATTTGTGATATTCAAATTCCTTTTCGGGACCCACGCACGAATGTCGATCCGTAATCCCTTTGCAAATCCCTCCAAAGATCTTTACGCCAACGCAAAGAATATATTGGCTTTGTATAATGTATACCAAATAACGTTTACCCAAAGTAAAGTTCTCAAAGTTTACCTATGTAAGTATTCATATACGAGAATACATAATACATAGTACCTACTTAAATTTATTGTGTAGTTCCTTTTTAGGCATATTATATATTTTTTGAACAATTAAATATAAATATGTTTGCAATCTACTTTATCTTTTGGTTATACTCGTTATACTCGTTTAGTCCACACCCTAAGGTTATCTAGAAGAAATCTCTGGTTAGCGATAAGACCACCTTTTTTGTATTTTTTTAAATCTTATTTCTTTGTATTATTTTCTTCTTTTTGGGTACAATAAAGTTTTATATTATTATTATCATTATAAGAAAATACCGAACTAAACATCATGCAAACTTGATGGTAAGCAGGCACCGCCCATTGACTTCACTACACAACTTTATATACGACAAAGGTTCTTTAAATAGTCATAAATAGGTGCGTTGTTACTCCCGAGGACTAAGAAGGTCACCACATAAGTCAGACGGCTTTCACAAAAGTAGCAACAAGGCTTTGGTGTTCAACTATCTTTATATTACTATTATAAATATATATACGTGCTTTGTTTGAAATAAACACTTAAATCTGTTTCCCTACTGAAAACTCGTATAAATCGCTTTTTTTTATTTACTTCGATTAAATTCGTTAGAAAAACAGTTCTTTCGATATCCGTTTTCCTGACAATTTGGATATAAAAAGTGAGTTCAGCAAATATACTTATATCAGTTTTCACAGGAGTCACGGGCATACAGCATTACAATTTATTCGCCATGTTAGAACTTATCTGTGACCGACTTTAGCTAGATCTTTTGGTCCTATTTGAGATTGATTAAAAATATCACTTGCAAGGAAACAGTAAGCTTACTTGCTTAGTTTGCTTAATTTCAAACCAAACGTAAATGTAATAAGCTAGTACAATATACTATATACTACTGTACTGTAATACCAGGTATTGGTCTTGGATACTGGAGTAATCAAGTCGGCCGCATTCACCGCTGATTAGTGCTAGAGATAAGGCCTATACAGACTGGCGACGTCACAGTTTCCGTGTTTTTCTTCGCATTTTTTTACATGTCAAGTAAAGATATAAGGACTAAACGACCGCATGGCGGAGCGGTTACCATACTGGTCTGACGCGCAATGGTTCCCGGGTTCGATTCCCGGCCAGACAGGTATCTGGATGATGAGTTTAGATTCCTGTTCTGGGTCTGGGTGTTTGTGTATTCGTCTTGTGTGTGTCCATGGTACCCACGACACAGGAGAAAATCTTACTGTGGGACTATGAGTGTAGAAAGCGTGTTTTTTTTGTAAACATAAATGCGACTGTATTTAAATTACAAATGGGAATAAACATATTTAAATACAAATCCACGTCTTTTTGTAATTCGAAATTCAAATGATTTAGGCGCTTAATCCAGACCACTCTAAGTTGAAACAAATCAGTATTCAATAGTGCGTCAAAGAAAGATATTGGGTTTTAAATAAATTAAACGATTTCAAAGAGATTCTTATAGGTTTAATGCGATTGTCTAGTCAATCTATTTATCTTCTTTTATATTAATACGTGAAGCAAAAACTTGTGGTGCATTTTTAAGGGATATGCCGCGGACGGATTAGTATGGAATTTTGCACGGTTATAGTGGACGTAGAGAAGCAAAAAGTTAATATTTTTTTTTTAAATAATGCGTATAACATACATAAAATTAACTAAAAACACATTACATACACTACCGTGCTACTACGATCTACTTTCGACCGTTACGACGGGTGATTAGTTTATTTAAAACGTTAAAGATTTTTAAAACTGCTATGGTCACTTTAAGATGTCGTTAGGTTAGATAATTCGTAACAACTTAAGACAGAATGCCCCTTAAGAAAGGACTGAATAAATTAATAAGCGACTTGGTACTACACAGATCTTACAACTCTTTACGGTAAAAGAATTGAGTTGAGAGACTTGATTTTTTACAAGTGTTAATTTTTTTTAGGGGGTTAATATATTCAAAAGTGAATTTAAAACAAAACATTTTTAGATAATGATAATGTTACTATAGTTTAAACTTATTTTGACTGGTTTAATTTTAAACATTATTAAATAATTTAAAAAATAATGCTTACTATATATGTATATGTAAGCATATTTGTAAGCTACTCTGTGGCAAATAGCTATCGATATGGAGACTTTTACAATTATGTAGATTTGATTATTATTATACATGTGTAAGGACACAATTACTACCTTTATAATACGTGATAATAGTATCTTTCAGTTTCTTATTTAATCTAATGAATACAAAAACTACACTACTTCGATTTGCTTCAGTTGTTTCTTTTCAAAGCCGAACTATTTTTATTGACGATAGTAACTTGATATGAGGTTTTATGTGTTTCGTCTGTGTATCTTCGCCAAGTTTACTGTTAGATAAAAATAGCAGCCAGCCTATTGATACGATATTCGACCGCTGACGACTTTCACGATCGTTGTTTACGACACACTTCGATTGCTATTTGGGGTACAACCCATTATTGTCCGACTGCTGGATACGGGTCTTTTCTCAGAATGAGAAAGTTTTAGGCCATAGTCCACCGCGCTGGCCAAGTGCGAATTGGTGGACTTCACACACATGCGAAAACTTTTTTTTAAAGAACTCTCGGGTGTTTAGGTTTCCTCACGATGTTATCTTTCCCCGAAAATCAGTGATAATTAATTTTTAATACACACATAAATCAGTGCTGCGTGCCTGGGTTTGAACCTTAGACCTCCCGATTAAGAGGGCAAGTTTCAACAAGGCTATCACTGCTCTATATTGCTATATTTATTGCTAGGTTATTCCAGTGGTTTTGTCTGCTTCGACGTTTACAAGCTTAGCCATAAATTATGCGTGTGTCAAACTTCAGCTTAATCCTACCGGTAGGTTTTTCGTAAAAGTACCAAACACACATATGTCCTTACAAACTTTTGCTTTAATAATGCGGAAATAACATTGTGATAATTTAACCATACATATCATAATCCATGAAATCCATTTTCAAGGTGGTAAAACCAGCGTACTTCGATCGGGGAAGTATCACCACCACACCTTTTTTTTTGTAATTATTTAACTGAAGTAGCAAACGAGCATGCAGTCCACCTGATGGTAAGTGAACGTAGGTTCTATCTAAACTCAATCACAGATGCGATGCCACTCCCGAGGACTGAGATGGTCGCCTCATATAAAAGTGTGCCGGCAACCACACCCTTCCATCGAAACGCAATGAGTGCTTCACGTTAGAAATAGGTGTGGCGGTGGTACCTCCCCGGTCGAACCACACTGGTTCTACCACCTTCAAAAACACCTATTACTAGCGTGAAGCATTTCTTGCGTTTTGATAGAATGATGTGGTTGCCGGCACACTTTTACATGAGGCGACCATCGTAGTCCTCGGGAGTAGCAACGCATTGACTTCAGATGGGACCCATGTTCATGGGCGGCGGTGATCTGCATGCTCGTTTGCTACTTCAGTAAGATAAAAAAAAACCCTCTATTTATAATTTTTAAGGCTTTATATTCACTAGTGTGTATTGGCCCTTATCCTGTTTACGTGTGCTGATGCTCCATTGCTTCAAGTTCCTTTATACTAGAGTATCTAATAATAAATTCTAAGATAATAACAGGGACTGTAAGACAGTGATGCCTTCAGAGTTGAATGTTGTAGAATGGTACTTTAAACAGCCTTAATAATATGTAGATGGTAGATTTTTTAAATAATTTGGCAATAACACAGGTTAGCTTATGCACAGGTAAGATGCACAGGTAAGTACCTGATAGTCACTGCCACCCTTAAAAATATCTTCAGATAAGGTCACTCGTACCTTCTTTTTTTTGTTTACGAGGGGGAAACCCTCAAATTGTACCCGACGCCGTGGGAGCAACGTGGGTTATGTGGAATTCTTAATGCACTAAAACCCCCTCGGTGGCCATCCTCAACTGCGTAGTGGACTCCAGGATCTCCAACTGAACACAACTGGAGATCTCCGAGCGCGATACCCCTTTCGGGCTCTTCCCTAGTGGGCGTGAAACGCTCACCACACCTTCTGGTTTTTACGGCGGCATGCAACCACACATGCCGTCGTCTTTCCCGGAGTCGCTTGGCCAGACGGTTCGAGCTCCCACTCTACTCGCCCGTAACTCCGGAAGCCCCCTTTAATCGCCTCTTACGACAAGCTGATGGTACCGTAGCCCTATTCTGGTCCCGGAACTACAGGGACAAAGATAAATATTACCTAACGCTAACGACATTTGCGTTGCAATACCTTAGAACCAAGTTGGAACGCCTTGAAAAGTATGTCTTCCTATCTTGATACTCATTGATTTAACAGCTGATCGAATCTGGATGAAAACGGATACTGTTAAATGAAACACTGAGCACTGAACGAACGCATGTTTACTTTATTTTAGATACAGTTTAATTGACTGATACGACCGATGACATATTTCTTAAAAGTGACGTTTTTTAATTTGCGTTTCACCGCGGGCAAAGGTAATTCAGAGTTCAAATACCTAATATTACACTATCGCGTACTTTGTTTTCCCTTAATGAACTATACAATTATCACAGTCTCATGCATACACTGGTTAGTCTATATAATCATTGTATATATAATCTGTTTACGTTTGAAGCTAATGACGCGAGTTGGAAGTCACCACATTGTGGGGTTTACTAACGAGCGTGGTCTTCATTATATGGACCTAGCCGTGTCGATGACCTTAGCCTGGTAGCCTTAAGGCAGTAATGATCTATAGTGAAACCGCGGTCACGATATTCTTGGACAGTAATAAGTCTTACATAGCGCATAAAATATGCATTAGGCTCATGGAATATTTATGGAACTAAATGGTTTTTATTCAACTCTATTAATTACAATTGGTGCCAATCCATTATTGTCCCACTACTGGGTACGGGTCTTCTCTCAGAATGAGAGAGTTTTAGGGCATAGTCCACCGCGCTGGCCAATTACAATTATTGGATGGTAAATTAACAGTTTATGTGCATATTTTTTCACGTCTAAGTTTGTAATTTAAGAGCCTGATTTATAACGGACCTACTTATTGTTTCACATGATATCCTATTATGAAAACAAAATGGCGAAAGAAACTCTATGACAGGCATAAGTGATAGGGTCATAGAATGCTAACTGAATATTACATATCTCATAATATATGTCGGCGGGACACCACGTATTTATGAAAAACGCGTCGCCAAAAATAATTTTTAGTTAATTTAAAGACCGAAAATTGTATGTTTATTAAATTAGCAATACTTAGTGATTTTTAGAATTGTAATTCAGTTTACCCTCCATAAATTTATTATTGTCACCCACCAAACATTGTTATAAAAAGGCGAGCGCCTGCCGGTAGAAAAAGATTCATGTTGTCGAAGCGATCACACCTAAACTGTGAATAAATGGAAGAAGAATAACTCCTATGTTTTACTTGAAATCTTCAAGAGTGGACAGTATTGAAGACTCCTAGCCTTCCTGATATCACCCCTCATTTCGTTATATATTATCTCAAAGATAAGACAACTTTTGTCAAACAATTTGTCAAATTTCAATCTCCGTAAAATTAAATAGACTGTTTTTTTTCATTAAAATTAGCTGCTTATATCTTTTAAATGTTATGAGTATGAGATATCGAGTAGCAAAGTACCTCATATTACAGTATTTAGCTAGGATAACGAGCGGTTTGATCATTACATGCTTCATCATCACATTACATTACTTGGAGCGAACAGTGTCAATGTCCTCACTTTAGGTGGAGAATGATATAGAAAAAAACTAGTTAAAAGATAAACATTACTATAATTTAGAATTATAAAAGAAGAAGAGAGACAAACACGAAAAAATGAGACAAGTGTCATTAAAATATTTATAATGATGTTTACCTACTTTACTTCAGAATCCTTAGATCTTTTAATTATAAATTATTTTGTCGTGTCGTAAGATGAAAATCAGGAAAATAAATCCTGATTTTCATCTTAAATCGGAAATCAATTTTTAATTATTCATTCACAAATCCTGTTCAAAGATTAACAGTTATTTACTTGTATATATATAATGTGCTACTATAAATTTGGAAGATAAAACCCTGTCTCCCATCTAAATAGGCGTTTACTGCCATTACAATTAAAATATTGTCACAAAGACGTTTGTGTGCCTATTAAGACATTATTAGTATATTAAGACATTGTTTCACACGTGCCGATGTACTGAACAACAATCGTAACCTATTTATGTTCACTGCCTTTAAACCTAATGACGCATGGTCACCCAGCGCCAGTCACCCAGCGCCGCAAAACACATTGTATTATCGGATTTAAGGGCACTAACGAGCGAGAACAAACTTCATTACACGGGCCTTTAACGAAAGTGCGTACCTGACTGGCTCTGTCATTTAATAGTAGCCGCAAGGCATAGCATACAAGCATGCCTTGAACCCTTTTTAATGCTGATAAAAGGTATTCACAATACTGTAGGATGCACTAGTGTCCATTAATCCTAATTTATTAAAATGTTTTGCATTAAAACCGCTGCTGTTAAATGGTTTAAAGTTCACCCCTTAGGGGTTTATTTCTCAAAATCAGTCATTGTATAACTAGTATCCAGAAAATCAATAAAAATCAAAAATCAAAAACTTTTAACCACTTTTCCTACTTTCTTTGTGACTATCTACGTCGTAAAACGCATAAATAATGTTTTACTGACTTTAAGGACAAGATTGTTTTTGGATATATACGGACATTGTATCACACGTGCCTATGTACCGAACAACAATCGTAAGCTATTTATGTTCACTGCCTTGCTTACCTGCCTCGCCTGCGTGCCTGCCACAGACTAATGACGCATGAAGTCGCTCAGCGCCGCAAAACATATTGTATTATCGGATTTAGTGGCACTAACGAGCGAGAAACTTCATTACATGGACCTTTAACGAACGTGTATACCTGACTAACTCTGTCAATCAATAGTGGGTGCAAGGCATAGTGTTTACTTACATACATGCACTCGACACTATTCAATGATGAGAAAAGGCACATAGACACAATACTGTATGCACTGGTGTTGATTAATTTCAATTTAATGAAAAGCTTTGGTCAAAACCACTGCAGTTAAACGATTAAGCGTTCGCCCCTTAGAGGTTGATTTTCTAAAATCGGTAATTTTACAATTTGTATCCAGAAAATCAAATAATAGATTTCATCGTGCTTACTTCAAAATTGGCAGACTTTTCAACAAACTAGAAACCCCTGTTTCCTACTTCCTTTGTGAGTATCTATGTCATGAGATAAAACTACAACGTAAAAACTCATTCTCCACATTTAATGTTTACAGCTTAATAAATTATAGTCTGCGATGATTAATCAATTTATCAGACAGGATAAAACTTTTATTACTATAGGTATGTAGATAGACAGAAAATTCTATTAAAATTCAAAGCAATTTCATGTATATAAAATGTTTGGTGAAGACATTTAGTAACAACAAGCCTTCGCTCTTTATTTACAAGTCAAAAAAACTTTTTCAATATCTTAAGAATAATTTTAATTCCACAGCCTTTATTGTTATCTTCTTGTAAACCGAATTTTTTAAAATCTTGTTTAGTGCTCACGGGCTTACAATTTATAGATCTCCTATGCAAAAATGCTTTCAAATGTATCAAAAGCGTATTGGAAATTGGCCTTTGAAATTAATGACGAATTGAGCAGCACAGCAAAATTACGTATGTCGTTTTACAAGTACCTGTCAGCATTATTGAGTATCTTTCAAATTGGGATGGTTATATCGTATTCTGTCTACTGGCTCTAATGACGCGTTGAGTGGCACGATACAGCGGACAGCGGTCCACATCGTCAGATTTAGTGTCACTAACGAGCGGTGAGACTGAACTTTACTTTGTAGTGCTTAAAGACTTAGAAGCGTCAATGACCGGATAAAAGATGTTGATTAGTAGACGATACAGTCAAATCGAAGTGTAATGTTAGTTCAGTTATAGAATAGAGAAAATATTTTTTGAAAGGAGCTATGTTATTGAATAAACAATGTTATAATTGAATTAACTTCATATTACATATTCGTACAGATCCTTTGGTAACTGAAACTGTTATATTTTCTAATTAATTCTAATACTCATATTAAAATTTTGGTCTCTAAAAAAAATCAATGTAATTAATTTCAATCCTTTCTTGTATTTTATATGAATACCTATTATCTATTCTATTTAGTTCATATTAATTATTAACTTACATTAGAGTGATAGCCTAATGGTAAAAACTTGCCCTTTCTATCGGGAGTTTCAAACCCAGGCACACACCACAGATTTTTCTTAATTATGTACGTATTACAAATTAATTGTAACTGCTTTTCGGTGAAGGAAAACATCGCGAGGAAACCTATACACCCGAGAGATCTTAAAAAAAAGTTCTCGGAGGTGTGTGAAATCCACCAATTCGCACTTGACCAGCGCGGTGGACTATGGCCTAAAACTCTCTCATTCTGAGAGAAAACCCGTGTCCAGCAGTGGGACAATAATGAGTTGGCACCATTGACTATTTTGGTAATGATTTAAACGTCCTTGTCCATTGGCTCCTTTGAAGCAGCATGATTTTCCAAATGTCGATGTGTTTTTTCGAAACGTACAAATACTACATTAAGAACGATTAATTAAAATCTTCAATTGTTTCAATTACTCGATTATCGTTGAAGAAATTCCTTAATTAACATTAAAAACAATGAAATCGTTTTTTGTAATCAGCGAATTACTGAATATTTTACGCGCCACAGATGATTTGCCAGGCGAAACAATTTAATTAAGAAAACACGCCGCACCTTTATAATCGCGACTCATGAATTTGCTGAATCCTCGAATTTTCCCAAAGCCACTGGGTGTACTCGACTGGAGATTACCAAGCTCTTGCGAGATGCAAAGTGCTGTTCAATGTCTCTTGAAGGTTTACGTCTTGTCACAGTTTAAATAATACTATTTGTCACTACGAACGTTTTTGTAATGGAATTGCTTTTTATAAACTTCTTCCCGCGGTTTTAAAGTAGTTAACTATGATAAAAATTTAATCATTTTTTATATAACTGAAGTAGCAGACGAGCATGCAGTCTACCTGGTGGTAAGTGGTCACTGCCGCCCATGGACATCTGTAATCAACTACATACGGAACGTGGGTTCCATTTGAAGTCAATCACAGATTGCTACTCCAGAGGACTAAGATGGTCGCCTCATGTGAAAGTGTGCCGGCAACCATACCCTTCTATCGAAACGCAAGAAATGCTTCACGCTAGAAATACGTGTGGCGGTGGTACTTCCCCAGTCGAACTACACTGGTTCTACCACCTTGAATTTTTATTTTTAACACTTTGTCCCCTCAAGAGTGGAATTTCTAAAAATCATTTCTTAGTTGAGCACTTACGGTATACACGGGACATATTTTGCAATTTGCCTGCCTTAGTTGGCTAGCAAGTTGTAATTGGCAGCCTGAAGGCATGTATCTCAATTACTTGAAACATAATTATTTCTTAGAAGCTTTTGATCAGTATTCTATCTCTACTGTTATAGTTAAGTGGTAAGATTATTTCGCCGTTGTCGGCATTTGCGGTAGATCCCACTGTAATAAAGTTTGCTCAACTGCCGCAGTGTTCAAGACAAAACTAATCTTAAAATAAATTAAAAACGGAGCCTAGTAAGTAATTTTATCTTGATCATGATACTTAAACGATAAGATGCGTCGTATAAGAGAAAATAAACTCGTATTTAATTCTAGAGATTTTATTTGTAGATATAGTTATGAAGGCGATTTTTATATAACATTGAAATACTAAACGAGCATGCAGTCCATCTATTGGTACGTGCCTACTGTCGCCTATAGACATCTGTGATCAAACCCAGATAAAACCAGTCTTGGCTATAGATTCTTTATTAGCCCTCACAAATTTGGAACGCCTTGGATACATATGTGGCGACCTCCCGCAACTCATCAAGAGATGGCGCTACTAGTATTCTGAAACACGCTATACAAGTA
Organism: Spicauda simplicius; assembly: GCA_949699795.1. Taxonomy (NCBI): domain Eukaryota; kingdom Metazoa; phylum Arthropoda; class Insecta; order Lepidoptera; family Hesperiidae; genus Spicauda; species Spicauda simplicius. The sequence continues at coordinate 13,184,360 of OX453075.1, read as the reverse complement.
TTCTCAATAACCCGCATATATACAAGTTCCCAACAACGTCTGTCGGGGCACGGCCGCTCCCTAAGTATGATTACCTAGCCTGGCGGGATATCTCCCTTTGCCAAAGTGGTGACCCCGATGTGATTACGTCGGGGTCACCACTAAATAACATACAGTAACACAATAAAATAACATACAGTAACATAACTTTTCTGAGACTGAGATCAATCATATACATCATGTTATTTGCGGAACGATGAAGATTAACTACCTGTTTTATAACTAACTGATAAACTTCTCCACAGCTTATTTGACAGGGTTTATCATAACGTCAGTGGAAAGGAAATAATGCTAAAGCGCGAAAATAGCATCTGTGATTAGTGAGGTCTGAAGTCTTTTTTTGCAGAAGAAAAATCATATCACCTTTATTTTTGGTGGGATCATGTCAAGTAGTATGAACTATCAACAACAAGATTCCACCAAAAATAAAAATGACTTGTTTTTTTTTCTGTAAAAAAGACTTCAAACCTCACTAACCACAAATCCTATTTTGGCGCTTTAGCATTATTTCCTTTCCACTGAAGATAAGATCTGTAAAATTTATGGATACCAACAATACCTTATTTTCAAATTAGTTCTTTGCCAAGATGATACAATAACAAGGTAATAAATTAATCACCGAAAGCGGAACAAACATATTACTTTGTATTAAGGTGGTAAAAGAATGGTTCGATGATGAAACTACCACCCTTACACCTATATATATATAAAGAAACTTTACTTTCTTTTAAATTTGAATATGTGTCACTGTCAGGAATCGATATGTGAAAAAGATGGCTTCTGATATAATTTGTTCGTAAAGAAGAATAGTTAAATAATTTGCTTTGAGATAGTCCTCCTCCTCGCGTCGTGTTCCTCATTACTGAGGGTCGTGATCCTCCCGTGATGGAGCCATTTTCTTTCTGATGATGTCGCGCCATTTATGTCTATCCTTCGCTACATGAAGTGCCTCGTGCAGGTTCGTGTTCAGTGTAACCCGGATTTGGTCGGACCATCTAATTGGACTGCGGCCTCTTGGGCGTTTGCCGTCCACCTTGCCAGTGACCATTAGTTGCTCCAGGTTGTTACCGTCTTTTCTGGCGATATGACCAAAAAACTCCAGTACTCTTCGTAGACATATGGAAGACAGTCTGGTTTGCACATTGAGCTCACGGAGGATGGAATTGTTAGTGCGGAATGCAGTCCAGGGAATCTGCAACATCTTCCGCCAGCACCACATTTCGAAAGCATCAATGCGATCTCTATCGGCCTTCTTTAGCGTCCATGTTTCGGACCCGTAGCTGAATATGGAGAATACTAGTGTGTTCACAAGTCTCATTTTGGTTTTCCGTGAGATGTTACGATCTTTCCATATTTTTTGTAGTTGGGTCATTGCATTTTTGGCCATTCCAATACGTCTACGAATTTCCTTCTCGCAAGAGCCTGTGTTGCTGATGTTTGCACCCAGATAAATGAAGTTGTCCACAGTCTCAAGTTTCAAGGCGTCCGAGAGCTTTAGCTGGTTGTTACGGTCTACTACCATCAACTTTGTTTTGGTGTAGTTGATTTTGAGACCCAGTTCTAAGCTGATCTTTTCCATTTTCTCCAGGAGATTCAACATTTCCGTCTCATTAGCAGCTAAAAGTGTTGTGTCATCTGCATAGCGGAGATTGGTGATTTTGTTGCCCCCGATTGTGACACCACCCTCCCAGTTTTCACACGTGCGGCTGATTATGTATTCTCCATAGATGTTAAAGAGAATGGGGGAGAGAATGCAGCCCTGCCTTACACCTTTTTCAAAGCTGAAGGGTCTAGAAGTAGCTTTTTCGACCTTTATGATACCCTGATTGCTTAGATAGAGTGATTGTATTAGAGCTACTAGGTGATTAGGTACTCCGAGTTCCCCTAGCACCTTCCACAGAGCTGACCATATGACGCAGTCAAAGGCTTTACTGTAGTCGATGAAGCACAGGATGACAGGTATGTTGAACTCATACGAATTTTCTATTAACTGGCGAACATTCAGAATTTGTTCGCGAGTTCCTTTTCCTTTGACGAAGCCTGCCTGCTCCTGTGGAATCTGCCAGTCTAAGAAATATCGTATCCTATTGTTAATTATGTGTAGCATCACTTTGCTAGCATGGGATAGGAGAGCCAGAGTTCTGTAGTTGTCACATTTGGCCGTAGAACCTTTTTTATGCAGTGGTAGTATGATGGACTTTGTCCAGTCGCTTGGCCATTCGCCAGTTTGCCAGATATTGTCGCATATTTTGTATAAGCTTTCTTCTCCTGACGGACCCATGGCCTTGATGATTTCCGCCGTAAGCTGGTCCAGTCCTGGAGCTTTTTTGGCTTTAAGTGCGGCAATTGCAGCTTTAACCTCAGATCGTAATATAGGAGGTTCAAGATCAAGTTCGTCCCAGTTAAATGAGGGTTTCAATGGTGTTGGCTCAGATGGTGTTGAATTCCTATAAAGCTGCTCACAGTAACTCCGCCACCTCTCCATAATTGCGTCTAGATCCTGAAGTGGTGTGCTTTGAGATAGTAGTTGGAAATAATTAACACATATACATTATAATTATTGTCGTTTTTCTATTTTCCAGGTAAGAGAGTTAATAACATTTAACATTTAACATTAACATCGAAAAGCCGTTCTTGCGTTTTGGCGGGAGGGTATGGTTGCGGGCTCTCTATTATAAGCGCAATTTCAATTTAAAGAGGAGCGGAAAGCCACGACTTCGGCAATAGTTGGATCCGCAATCGTCTTTTCCTCTAGCGAGGGAGGAAAATTCGAGGAACCAGACAATGGAGACCAAAGTCATCCCTTCCTTCTTATCCACAATTTTTTTTGTACGGGCTCGAGATTTAAGATCGCCATAAAAATGGTGAAGCTGTAAAGACCACTAGAGCCACCAATAAAAACAGACTTAAAACTTAAAACGCTTTCTACACTCATAGCCTCAAAGTTGGATTTTCTCTGTGTCATGAGTGCCATGGACACACACAAATACGAAACACCCAGACCCAGAACAAGAATCTAAACTCATCAAACTCATCATTTAGATACCTGTCGGGCCGGAATCGGATCCGGGACCCACTGCGCTACAGTCCGGCATTGTAAGCGCACCGCCACGCGGGTCTTCAAAAACAATAACTGCACTCTTGCCAAAAAGAAGTTATCGGAAGTAGCAATGCATTTGGGTTGCACATCTAGGGTTGGACGCGACCACTTACTATCAGTTGGACTGCATACTACTTTGTTACTTCTATACTATTAAAGTCGGTTTAAAATATCGAACAACGAAAGCAAGCAAATCAAACTTCGAAATATAAAATAAAATATCAAGTCATAAATGTCGTTCTAGAAATGAGATCAAACTCATAACTCCATTTAATATTTGAAACGATCAAGATTGAAACTTTGTAAAGCTTATTTCATTCCACATCCTCAACATGACGAAACCAGATGTATTTAAGATTCCATTTACGTTTTTTGATAGCTTAGGTATTTTAAAAGTATTAATTACAAATTACTACTAAATTACTATATTCGTATCGCTAACCCATTATTGTCCCACTGCTGGGCACGGGTCTTCTCTCAGAATGAAAAAGTTTTAGCCTATAGTCCACCGCGCTGGCCAAGTGCGAATTGATAGACATCACACACCTCCAAAAACTTTTTTTCAAAGATCTTTTGAGTGTGTACGTTCAAGATGTTTTCCTTCACCGAAACGCAGTGATAATTAATTTCTAATACGCACATAAATCAGTGGTGCGCGCCTGGGTTTGAACCTCGGACCTCCCGATTGACAGGGCAAGTTTCAACCATTAGGCTATCACTCCTCTACTATATTAAAAAGTTTATATTTTTTATATATCTTCTCTATATACCTTCTAATCGATCAGTAGTATTTATTTCGTGGTAATAAGTAGTTTCTTTTAGTTTTATGACAATAATGAAAAAGATGTACCTGTAAGTAGTTACCTACCTCTTCCAATCAAAAAGCTACATATTATTGCATGTTTTTTAGTATACTTAATTGTTTTATGTATTTTATTGTGATCGGAGTGGATTTTGGAGAACGATTTGAAGTTGTATTTTTGGATTATATTCCGTGCTTAAATAGTGCAAAATCAATAATGTTCATTTCGAAATTAGGCTAAATATTGGTCATTTTTTTCTTTAAGTTATATAAACCGTACGCTATTATGTTATTTTTAGAGCAATAAAACGAAAAACACGTTTTTGCAGTTTTCGAAATGTAAGTAGGATTAGATGAATTGCATGCTCATTTGCTATATGAATATTGTTTAAACGTGAGTGAAAGATAAAGGTTAATATTTAAGGCAAATAATTGTACCAAAGTGTAAGTAATATTAATTGATAGGTTAGAAGTGGTTCACCGAAAGGGTTTATACAGAAATAATTATAAACTTTTTCCTTTTGATATTCAACTGTCCGCGAAAAGGTATTGGTCAATGATTTTCTCGTTTCCATTTCAGTTAACAGCGTAGAAAACATATGAAAAGATAAATACGATAATGAAATTTTAGCAATAAAATTCTATGTAGCCCGACTGCAGAGAGAGATTTTATACAAGCTTGTTTTTTATTACATTGAACATTGAAGATGCAATTGAGGATGCAAAAGCAAAAGTTCTGAAGTTAATTACAGATGCGTTGCCTCTCCTTACTTAGAACACAGTAGACATATTAGACCAGTAGGGAAACTCCCTTTAAGCGCTCGAAAACGGCACGCGGTGCTTCAGTAGCGGCCCATAGCGGCCTCGTCGATGCGATGTTTGTGTAAGTGTGCCGTTTTCGAGCGCTTATAGGCAGTTTCCCTTTTTTTTTTTTGTTTTCGAGGGGGAAACCTTCCAAAGGTACGACGCCGTGGGAGCGACGCAGGGTTATGTGGGATTTTTACCTCACTAAAACCCCCCCGGTGGCCGTCCTCGGCGCTGAAAAGGAGGACTCCGGGATCTCGAAACGACTTCAACCGGAATCCTCCGAGCGCGCTGCCCCATCGGGCTCCTCCCAGATGGGCGGCTGGGCCCACCGCTCCGTCTAGTCTTTACGACGGAATGCGACCACACATACCGCCGTCCTTCCCGGGATTGCCTGACCGAACGGTTCGAGCTCCCACTCTAGCCGCCCGCAACCCCGAAAGCCCCTTTTAGTCGCCTCTTACGACAGGCAGGGGATACTGTAGCCCTATTCTGACCCCGAGGCTACAGGGACGAGGCAGTTTCCCTACTGATCTAATATGTGTACTGTGCTAAGAAGATCGCCACGTAAAAAGTGGGCCGGCAATAACACTCTTTCACTGCTACGCAAGAGATGTTTTACGTTACATACGTTAAGTATATTTGTTCCTGCAGTTCCGGGATCAGAATAGGGATATGGTATCCCCTGCCTGTCGTAAGAGGCGACTAAAAGGGGCTTGTGTGGCCACATGCCGTCGTAAAAACCAGGAGGCGCAGTGAGTACTAATACTCACTAAGAAGAGCCTGAATAGGGCATCGTGCTCGGAGGACACCAGTTGTGTTTCATTGGAGATGCCGGAATCCGCCACACAGCGCTGAGGACGGCCACCTTTATTGAATAAAAATCCCACAAACCCGGCGTTGGTCCCACGTCGTCGGGTACCTTTTGAATGTTTCCTCTTCGATAACAAAAAAAGTGTAGTGGTTGTATCTCGTCGGTCGTAACATAAACGTCCTAACACCTTGCCAATACACTTCCCGTAGGCTAGAGCAAATTCGGGTATAACCGTGAGCACAGCTTTTTTTATGACTGAAATAAACGTGCTTGCAGTCCACCTGGTGGTAAGTGGTCACTGCCGCCCATGGACATGGGTTCTATCTGAAGTCAATCTTAAGTGCGTTGCTACTTCCGAGGACTATGATGGTCGCCTCATATAAAAGTGTGCCGACAACCAAACCCTTCCATCGAAACGCAAGAAATGCTTCACGCTAGAAATAGGTGTGGCAGTGGTACTTCCCCGGTCGAACTATACCTTATAATGTTAGCTAGTTAAATGATACAACTTAGAGGTAGACAATATCTAAGTGTTGGTGTAATATCTTTCTTACGTAGCAGAGTTGTGCTCGGTTTGTGAATTCCGTACATTAATCATTAGTTTCATAAACCGATGTAACTAAATATCGGACATTCGAATAACATGACAGATTTACGAGTTCGCGCGCAAATGTTTACACGAATTTACTGTTTCACTACATAGTATAAGACAAAGTCGCTTCCCGTTGTCTGTCCCTATGTATGCTTAGATCTTTAAAACTACGCTATGAATTTTAACGCAGTTTTAATAGGTAAAGTAATCACTTCCTTCTTCTTCTTCATACATACATAATTCTTCTTCTTCTTCTTTATACATAAAAACCTTCTTCTTGAATCCAAGAGGAAGGTTTTTATGTATAATAAATGCATAATATAGTGAGGGAACACTGATAATTTTAGATTTGACTTTTGATGACTCACTACATTTAATGAAACAAAGTTCTCTACCGCGTATGGCGGCTGTCTTTTTGTTCTCAATAAGTTCAAAACTCATGCAAATATTTTAATGACTTTTCATCAATCGATAGAGAATCATGAGGAAGATTTAAATGTGTATTTTTTTAAATAATAAATTTATTAAAATATAAGGATAAGTATTGAAATATTAGAAAAACTTAAGTCGTTTCGGAGCTTTTATCGAGGTGGCTTCCCAATGCCTTATGCCCTTTGAGATATAACAAAAGAATAATAGTGGAATATTCCTCTTAAATAGATCTACAAAAAAGTCTGCGATGGCATTTACAGGTTTCTCACGATATTTATCATATCTTGTAAAAAAATTACAGCTTTGTTTGTTACCAATTAGACGGATGTTAATTCTAATTAACTTAAACATGTTAGGTACCTTCAGCATTTACACTTACCTACTCAGCGACTTATATGAAGCCGGGGAGGGTAGCTAGTTAATCTATACTCCTATGAGTGTGGAGTTATGAGTGTAGAAAGCGTTTAGTTAAAGTGATATTAGTGTAAAAGAATTAGACCGTATCTTACTAAGATGCTTAGCTCAAGATTGGGTAATTTAAGAGGGTCCTTACTTTTCTTAAATACCACTTCCATTACCCGCATGCCACAGCTAAGCATTTATTTCATTTTTACACAAGTATTATCATAGTTTGGAAGGAGCAAACGACCATGAAGACCATCTGACTTGTTTGGACGATCCACGTGGCCGAGCGGTTACCATACCGGTCTGACGCGCAATGGGTTCCGGGTTCGATTCTCGGCCAGACAGGTATATGAATGATGAGTTTAGATTCCTGTTCTGGGTCTGGGTCAGGAGAAAATTCTAGTGTGGGGCTATGAGTGTAGAAAGCGAGTTTTTTTTATAAGGTATATATAATATGGAAGTAGCAGACGAGCATGCAAGATAGCTGATAGTAAGTGGCTTCTGCCTCCCAAAGATATATAATCAGACCCAGATTAGATCAACACTTACCTGAAATTAGCCATAGATGTTGCTATCCCTGGGGACTAAGTTAAAATGCCTCGAAAGCCTGTTTCCGTTACCACACTCTTCAGACTAGAACATCATAGTGCATAGCACTTCTGTTTTTAGGCAGCATTCATTTAGTGTTGGAGTTACTTCGGGACCAGTCGAACCACAGGAGTAGTAGTTTTCTACCACAGTAAGTGGTTACTACCGGTTGTTGACATTAGAAATTCAATAAAAGTACTAATCTGAGGAAATATCTGCCCACGAGAAAATTGAAATGCTTTGCTTAATTGAATCCACATTTTTTAAAACATAACGCTGCTAAACATTTTTGGTACTAGGTAAGAATAGGTGGACTTTGATGCCTTCGTAATTGAACGACGAAAGGTTCATCTCAATTCCGGGGTTGCCCGTGGTTTAAAGCCAATTCGTCAACCAAATTGCATGACAGAGCGGTTACAACACCGGGCTGATGCGCAATAGGTCCCGGGTTCGATTCCCGGCCAGACAGGTATCTGATTGATGAGTTTAGATTCATGTTATGGGTCTGGGTGTTTTTGTATTCGTCCTGTGTGTGTCCATGGTTCCCACGACACAGGATAAAATCCTAGTGTGGTGCTATGAAAGCGTATTTTTTTAAATTATAACTAGGTACAGTTCAAATACATTTGAGTACAATTTGGAATACTCTCAGACAAATACTTAAAGTTTCAAATTTTTATTTCCAACATAAGTTTTGGTATAAACATTTTAATTTTAGAATCATATAATAGGGCCCGAGCCTTCTTATGTAATTTATCTCCTACAAACACCCTTTGTCGCTTAGAGTCAAAATCGGCTTAGCAACTTCCAATTCCAATCAACTTATGTCTGATGTAAACGTATTAATACTCAATCGGATAACATAATACGTTATAAACGAATATCACACTTCAAAATATCGGCGTCTCAAAATTACCTTGTCAAAATTTCGTCTCAAATCACGAACATCGAATAAACGAAAGAAACTTCGCATAACTACATTACTTTGAATATATTTGTTCAGACGCCCACACATCTTACGAGTAAAACATGTTACTAGGTTCTTTGCTTTGTATGATAAATAAGATTTATCGACGCAAATTCACCCAGAGAGTTTGGCTGGTGAATGCCGATTGCAAACATTTTATTTTCTGGAGCACGATACGCGCTTATTTCATGATATAACTCACATAACCTACGGTAGATATAACGCGTAACCTCTTTTTATTTCTGCCGATTTTCTCATTACTTATACTGTTTCTTAGTACTTTTTTATAACATTGAGGTTGCAAACGATCCAGCTGATGAAAAGTGGCTAATAACATAGACATAGACATCTGTGATCTAAATAATCTAAATAAACTAAGTTCTGAATCAAGAAGTCAGAATTTTAATGCAAATAACTAATGACTGAGAAAATATTTATGGTAAGTAGCAATCATTATTATAAGGCCTGAATGTTTGTGTTTGTTTATGAATCCAACCGCCATAAAACAGAGGTACCACCTGAAGTCATTTTTTTATTTTTATTTATTTATTTATTTGACTGAAGTAGCAAACGAGCATGCAGCCCACCTGATGGTAAGTGGTCACTGCCGCCCATGGACATCTGTAATCAATTTCATATAGAACATGGGTTCCATCTGAAGTCAATCACAGATGCGTTGTTACTTCCGAGGACTATGATGGTCGCCTCATGTGTGAAAGTGTGCCAGCAACCACACCCTTCTATCGAAACGCAAGAAATGCTTCACGCTAGAAATAGGTGTGGCGGTGGTACTTCCCCGGTCGAACTACACTGGTTCTACCACCTTGAGTACCACCACTACCAATTACATACGCGTTACTACGGAGAACTAGGATATCGCTGTCTACACTCTTCCCTGTCTATTCTCTTCAAAACATGATCTGCTTTACATCAGAAATATGTATGACAGCGGTACCCTCCCAATCGAAACATACTGGTTCTACCTTTCAAACATTTACAACAGGTGTTCTCAAATTTTCGGCTTCACGTACCCCTTCCGCACGAGTTTCCAAGTGACGACGAACCCCCTTAACTAATTAACCCCTCCCCCCAAAAAAAAATTTGACTGTTCAGGAAAATAATGTTTTTATTAAATAACCCAAATTTACAATTTATTTACTAAAATTTACAATTATAAATAGAATAAATGTTAATATATATAATATAATGTTAACTAAATAAATAAATATTATGTTTTTATTTCAATAAAAAGTAATTATGTGCCACCAGAAATATATTTTTACTACTATTAATGTGGTAGATGTGCTTGTTTGTTGTCACAAGTGGAGTCCGTTTTAGGAATAATGCTGATCTTTTCGCGAACCCCCTGCCATCGAATGGTGAACCCCTAAGGGATCGCGTACCCTACTTTTCGAAACCCTGTGTTACAATATATAACACAAAGATATATCAATAAGTGTAGTGATAAACAATACATTTACTCGAATGGAGACCACGTCTGGGTAAAAGGAGTGCAGGCCGCCCCCCGACCAGGTGGACTGATGACCAAAAGAAGACGGCGGGTGACCGCTGGATTCAGATGGCCCAGGACCGGTCGAAGTGGCGCAGATTAGGGGAGGCCTATGTCCAGCAGTGGACTTTCAAAGGCTGATGGATGGATGGACATTTAGCGTTACCTTTGGAATGCGTCAAATTAAGCGCAAAACTATCAATCAGCGCGAAAGTATACTATTTCTAAAATAAACCCATTCAATAAACTTATTTCTTCGTAAAATTACACCCTAATCGTGAAAGATTTGCCGAAATGCTATAAAAGCCACTTTTCCCGGGTGATCGATGCCGGGGACCATTAAACTATAAGTAGATCGTGTTCCTCATCCCGTTTCCACTAAAATCAACTATTACTTACATAATATATTTCCGCGCCGTCTCAAAGGAGCACCTATAAAAAGTATATTAAAGGAATCCTATCGCGTAACGTTGCTATTAAATATTGAATGGGTTACGTTTAGTGTAACTGGAACGACGCGACGATCCGATTTTTGTTTTAATATAGAAGTAGTTGACCCGGCAAACTTGTAAAGGTGGGAGAACCAGTGTAGTTCGACCGGGGAAGCACCACCGCCACACCTATTTCTAGCGTGAAGCAGTTCTTGCGTTTCGATAGAAGGTTGTGGTTGCCGGCACACTTTCACATGAGGCGACCATCATAGTCCTCGGGCGTAGCGACGCATCTGTGACTGACTTCAGATGGAACCCATGTTCTGTATGAAGTTGATTACAGATGTCCATGGGCGGCAGTGACCACTTACCATCAGGTGGACTGCATGCTCGTTTGCTACTTCAGTCAAATAAAAAAAATAATAAAAAAAAAACTTCGTTTCGCCTAAAAGTATAATTATATTCAATACAGACCGTTAGAAGCGAAATATTACATAAAAAGTTTCAGGCGATTACTTATCTGTCATTCGCACTTGCTATGCGAAAATAAGATTAAATATGGTTACATTAATATTGTTTTGTCAATTACATTTATTTAAAATAATTGAATCTCATTTATACACGGCATCAAAATAATACATAATTATAGGTATTTTTCTAAATATTCTGTTTGTCCATAAGTATACTGGCAATCTTATAAATATGATAAACGCGGAAGTTTTTGAGTATGTACAGGTGTTTGTTATCTTTTCCCGCAAAAAGTACTGGTCATATTTCGCCAAAATTTAGCACACACATTCTTTATGACCTAGATTAATATATTAACGTGGTAGACGTGACTGAAGTAGGCGAAGCTACGGGAATAACCTTTTTTTTGTTATCGAGGGCGAAACCTTTAAAAGGTACCCGACGCCGTGGGAGCGACGCGGGTTATGTGGGATTTTCACTGCACTAAAACCCCCCTGTGGTCGTCCTCATTGCTGCGTGGGGGACTCCGGGATCTCCAACGGAACACAACGGAGTCTTCCAAGCGCGATGCCCATTTCAGGCTCCTCCCCGGTGAGCGAACACTCTCAACGCACCTTCTGTTATATACGGTGGCATGCGACCACACAAGCCACCGTCCTTCCCGGAGTCGCTTGGCTGGACGGCTCGAGCTCCCAATCTAGCCGCCCGCAACCCCGAAATCCTTTTTTAGTCGCCTCGTAAGACAGGCAGGGGATACCGTAGCACTATTATGGTCCCAGGACTACAGGGACAACGGGATTAACGTAGTGGAAGTTTATTTAAACGGTGTTTCCATTTAAATTAGAAAAAAATACTAACTAATTTGGATAAGGCGTTTTACTACAAAATTACATTATGAGTAATAATTCAAATACCGACAAGTCGTATTTAGGCTACGATCGATACATTTTGAACATATTTTAATACGAACATTTGTTACACAGTGTAGCATAATCGCTTAACGTATATGTCGTTAAGTCGTGTCGCCAGTAGTGGCCTCGTGTAAAAACGTGATTCACTTTAACAGAAAATATACGGATTCGGGGCAGTGTTTACTCGCTGAAATATGCGCTCGACAAAAAGTCCTTTGACGGACGGTCCGACTTTGTGCATAGTGAACGGTAACCATAAATGGAAATTACGTGAGCTATTGTTCATTCTTTTATATTTCATACGAGTTTACCGCGACACCGCCCATTTTTTACGTCTGATACACAGGTTTTGCTAAGCGGCACGTGGGCACTGCTATTTTTACCCATTTTTAATAATAAAGAAGGTAAAGGTGAAGATGAAGATGGTAGAAGCAGTGTATCACCCGGGAAAGTACCACCGCCACACCTATTTCTAGCGTGCAGCATTTCTTGCGTATCAGTGTAAGGGTGTGGTTGCCGGCACACGTTCAAATGGGGCGACCATCATAGTCCTCGGGAGTAGCAACGCATCTGTGATTGACTTCAGATGGAACCCATGTTCTGTATGAAATTGATTACAGGTGTCCATGAGCGGCAGTGACCACTTACCATTAGGTGGACTGCATACTCGTTTGCTATTGAAGGTGGTAGAACCAGTGTAGTTCGACCGGGGAAGTACCACCGCCACACCTATTTCTAGCGTGAAGCATTTCTTGCGTTTCGATGGAAGGGTGTGGTTGTCGGCACACTTTTACATGAGGCGACCATCATAGTCCTCGAGAGTAGCAACGCATCTGTGTTTGACTTCAAATAGAACCCATGTTCTGTATGAAGTTGATTACAGATGTCCATGAGCGGCAGTGACCACTTACCATCAGGTGGACTGCATACTCGTTTGCTACTTCAGTCAGATAAAAAAAAGAGAATTAGCAAACGAGCATGAAATCCATCTGATGGTAAGCGGCCACTGCCCATAAAGAATTTTAAGCAAGTCATACAGAAGAAGGGTTCCATCTTAAGTCAATTACAGATTGACGACCCAAATGGCCGAGCGGTTACAACACCGGATTGATGATGATACCTGAATGATGAGTTTAGATTCTTGTTCTGGGTGTTTGTGTATTCGTCTTTGTGTGTCCATGGCACCTACGACACAGGAGAAAATCCTACTGAGGGGCTATGAGTGTAAAAAGCGTTTTAAGATATTTTGTTACTCCCTAGGGCTAAGTAGATCATAAAATTGAGCCGGAAACCATACCTTCCACCGAATTGCAAATCGCCAGAACTATTTCATGTTAGAATAGGTGTGGAAAGGTTGGTACCTTTCCACACCTATTCCTTTTCACACAATGGCGGTGGTCCGCCATACCTTTTTTTTAGGTATGGCCGTGGTACCTTCCCGGTCGAACAATAGTAGTTCAGTAGTTCTACCACCTAAATCTCCGACCTCTCCAAGGGAACACAACCGGAGTCCTCCGAGCGCGATGCCTATTTCAGACTCTTCCCTGGTGAGCGAATACGCTCACCGCACCTTTTGTAATTTACAGAGGCATAAGACTACACATACCACCGTCCTTCCCGGTGTCACTTGGCTGGACGGTTCGACTTCCCAAACTAGCCGCCCGCAACTCCGAAAGCCCCTTTTAGTCGTACGACAGGCAGGGGATACCGTAGCCCTATTCTGGTCCCGGGACTACAGGGACAATGCTGTGGCGGTACCGTAGTGCTTGAAGCAAGCAAGCGTTCGGGGGCATCACTTACACACCAATTTCTGCGTTAAAACGTCAGTGATTAGAAGTAATTTTCCAATGTGAATGGTGTGGTAAGGCCAACATTTATATATATATATATAGTCTCAGGGAATATAAGAGATCATGAATTCTATGGATACACATAAAGATCCATAAACTCTAAATAATATAAAAATGTGTTTTCGAATAAATTCCTGAGTTAAGAAAATGAAAATTATCTTGACATTTTAGACATTCTTATATATGTATATTGTAGTTCTTTGAAATGTGTTTCTTTAAATACGTTGAAACCTTCAGGGAGCCTTTATCTAATGCTATAGAAATAATCGCTGAATAGACCCTTTTATATTCAATTCGTTTCATACGACATGAATAATTTTATAAAAATCCTTCGCAAAAAATCAAACAAAGGTTTACAATAAAATTCGTAGTTTAGGCAACTCTTAAAAGACATTTAGTTTTATTGATTTATGAATAAACACATTTTAATAATTGTCTACGAGTTTTGGGACACGACTCGTGCCCAGTAAAATAGAAGAGAGTTACACCCAATCGTTTACAAAATACCCTATATAATAATAATTATTATTAATAGTCCTATTAGTAACAAAACTTTAATACACGCTTTCTACACTCATAGCCCTAAACTAGGATTTTCTCCTGTGTCGTGGGTACCATGGACACACAAGACGAAAACACAAACACCCAGACCCTGAACATGAATCCAAACTCATCATTCATTTACCTGTCTGGCCGGGAATCGAACCCGGGGCCCCTTGGCCCGTCAGACCGACATGGTAACCGCTCTGCCACGCGCGTCGTCAAATCCTAGTGGGGTTATGAGTGTAGAAAATTTTGATAACATGAACAAAGGAAGCCACATGTAACTACTTTTATACGAAACTGTCTATTTTATCTCCACACGTAAACCACTTATCTAGTCGTAGTCTTTATAATTGAATTTGGTCGGATTCCATTCTTTCATTAAAATTGAATTAGCGATGCCGCATACCATTCTCATAGTGTAGCAACCTAACCGCTAAGTCCTTGTCTCACCGTTGACGATTAAGCAAACGAGAAAATAATTGCATATCTCAAACACGCAAATAAGCGCAGACATCAACATTACAGCGAACATTAAATAAATAATTGTAAATGAAAAATAAAAAAGGTAAATTTCACATCATAAATTGTCACTGCCTTACATGGACATTCATAATTGAACTCGATTATGACCGAGCGGTTTTCTTTTATTAATAATATGTAGCCTTAAGGCAATTGGGTTGAGTTGCTGCCTTAAGCGAATGTGAATGTTTTATAATAGTAGGTACCTATTCTTAATACTTATGTACATGATACTTTTATATTAGCCGTAACATCTGTATTATGACTTCTATCCTATTTCAATCGATTGCAGAGATCTCAATGTTTCATAAGATATTGTAGCAATGTTTTGACTTATTTATTTATTTAATTTACACAAGGCCCGTATAACAATAATGATAATAACTATATTCAAAAACATAGTCAAATTCAAAATTATGTTAATAATAATTACATTATGTTAAATATAACTCTGGTTTTTAATACGATTGTTTCAATTACATTTAAATCCGCTTAGTTTATCGCATACAACTGGTAGTGAAACAATTACCTAACATTAGCCAGTAATTGAACCTGCGTTAATTATTCACGTAACATACAGCCGGTTGTGGGCCTTCGGAGAGGAAATCTTGTGGCTTAAGACCACTAGCAATCGTCGACCAACACTATGGGTTCTAATTACGTAAATAATAAATGACCAATCTGTGTTTTACTTTTAGACCGCTGGTAATAGCTATTTTTTAAAAATGAATGTTTTTATACAAACGCGGTATCTATATATTAATACGTGAAGCAAAAACTTGTGATTCGTTTTTAAGATACTTGCCGCGGACGGAGGAGGATGAAATTATGCACGGTTACAGTTGATGTAGAGAAGGATTAACAAATGCTCATATTTTTTTCAAATAATGCATAAGACATGCCTAAAATCAACTAAAGATGGATTACACACACAACCTTGCATTTGACACAAACACATGAATAATAAACGAAATAAAACGATCAATGTTTTAAAGTCAAAATACCCGCTATTGCTTATTAAAGCTTAGTTAATCAAAACCTCTTTTTACCTTTAATGGGCGATTTTAATCAATAATCTCAATACAATTTAATAATTGAGAAATATTTGTACTACTTTGGATGATATGAAGTTTAGTTTTTGAAGTGAAACTTCTTTAGGCGCATGAGGGTAAAATTTTTACAAATGAAACGTCACGCCGGTATGCAACGGAAGTGTCGGAAAAGAGAGAGAGAGTGATCGAGACCGATTGAGAGAGAGTAAGACAGGGCGAACGTAGCATGAGCAACTAGGCGTGGAGTGAGAGTAGGGAGCAAGCGAGTGAGAAAGATTGAGAGAAAAAGTGAGACAGAGCGAACGTCGTATCACGCCTTTTTCCCTTCCTCTTAATCTTGGAAATTTAAAGTTTTAGATTTGTATAAATATAAACAAGATTTATAAATTAGTTCGCCAAAGAAGTTTCACTTCTGACATGTGTACTTTGTACGCACGCATGTTTTTTTTTAAGTTAAATTACTTTCGAATTTCGACAGTTGTGAGGGGTGACTAGTTCTTTAATAATGGGCAGAAATAAATAGGTACAAAAAATTACACAATTACTATTTCATGTAAGAATAAATGAAATTGGGCTATACTTTATGCTCAATTCGCAGACACAAAATACTTTCATTTGATAGTACAAGTTTCGAAACTCTTTATGGGTCGTCAAACGAACTTTGATAAAGTTGGGCTCGGTAATTTGGCAGCGCTGCGCCCGAGAAAACCTACTACGGAAAACAAAAGGTGAAACATACTAAAGTCTGACATGTAAGTCAAGTTTATAGCCATTGAATTACAGATAATACTTCGTAGCTTTTCAGAACGGTTCGAAAACGATCGCATTTCGGGGAATAGCCACAATTTGCAGGTTTATGTGCGTCCCAGTATAAAGATTGAAAGCCGATCGTCTTTAAAGTATTATAAAATCGCATTCGACTGCATGGAAAATACTTTGCTTAGCTTGCATCAAGGATACAGCCGTTGTCTATCGGTATCAATTGCGTCTGCTGGATCTTCAAAGAATTACGTACAATTATTCTTACTCGCTGTAAACGTGTTGCAAAACATCATAATAATATATTCGACTTTTAAAATGAAACAGACATAATAGTCGAAATTCACACACTTTATTTATGCAAATAACTCTTTTAAATGTCTCAAAGTATCCAATATCAATTTTTTTTTTATTTCACTGAAGTAGCAAACGAGCATGTAAGAATAAATGAAATTGGGCTATACTTTATGCCCAATTCGCAGACACAAAATACTTTCATTTGATAGTACAAGTTTCGAAACTCTTTATGGGTCGTCAAACGAACTTTGATAAAGTTGGGCTCGGTAATTTGGCAGCGCTGCGCCCGAGAAAACCTAATACTGACAACAAAAGGTGAAACATACTAAAGTCTGACATGTAAGTCAAGTTTATAGCCATTGAATTACAAATAATACTTCGTAGCTTTTCAGAACGCTTCGAAAACGATCGCATTTCGGGGAATAGCCACAATTTGCAGGTTTATGTGCGTCCCAGTATAAAGATTGAAAGTCAATCGTCTTTAAAGTATTATAAAATTGCATTCGACTGTTGACTGCATGGAAAATACTTTGCTTAGCTTGCATCAAGGATACAGCCGTTGTCTATCGGTATCAATTGCGTCTGCTGGATCTTCAAAGAATTACGTACAATTATTCTTACTCGCTGTAAACTTTTAAAATGAAACAGACATAATCGTCGAAATTCACAAACTTTTTTATGCAAATAACTCTTTTAAATGTCCTAAAGTATCCAATATCAATATGATGGACTTTCGTATAATTACTGGGAATTCCGCAAGATGAAAGTGATATAAATTTTGCATTCAATCCATGCATTGCATATACTCGACAAAGGCTTTAAGGCCTCAGAGGGCAAAGCCAACATCTGGTGGTGTTTAGTGGGTAGGCACGTAGGTTCTATCGTGAGTCCCACATAACCAATGCAGACGGCCGTATTGGTATGCATGAGCATTCACCACCACCCTCCCCACGTGGAGGGTAGCCCTCTCCCTTTTGTCTGGGCACAAAAAAAAAGGAAATATTTCTCGAATGTATTTAAACTATCATCATTGTAATTCTTCAGATCCGTAATGGCAAAGTGGTAGAACGGTTCAACCAGGGATAGATATCATCGCTACACGTAGTCATTTTTTCATTTTTATACGAGCGACCATCGACCATGCGACCATCTTAGTCCCCTTTGTTTGAGACTTCACCATTCAGTTCTCAACCAAGCTCAAAAGAGAGTAAAATGTACCAATTTGTACTTAGCCAAATTCTTTTTATCTATCTAAACTCCGCCTCCGCCGATTAGAAACCTGCAAACTGTTCATGCATTTAAAGTCAAACTTAAGGAACTTCTACACATTCACCAGAAAAGTCAGGAAACTTACAAACATGACACAAGTGCTGTATAGGACTATAGACTGTATATGTACCCGCGGGCTTTCTGAAATATGATTTATAACCTTAATTTTATCTGATTAGTAACTTTACGGATTCATTATTTAAATTAAATTAAAATATTATAGATTTAATGTTTTGAAATTGTAGTTTGTTGATTATGACATTGTCATTGAGTAATGTCAGTGTCAACATCGGTGTCACAACACAGATAAAATTGGTCGATGCTATTTATTTTATTTAATTTTTTTTTATTTTTATTTTTTTTGCTTTTTCCGGTTTTAAAATATGTTTTCATTTTTTCTTCAGTTTTTATGCAAGAATTGTATATTTATGTTGGCCTTTTTACTCCGTGTCGTCACCTGTTGGATGCTGCGGAAGATCAGCGTTGGTTGTTCTCGGATGCCAACATAATGCTGAGCAGTGTCCATTCGTTTTGTTTTGCACTTTCTTTTAACTTTGTTATATAATGTAATCGTGTGTAATAGATAATTGTGTGTGTAAACAGAACGATTAAATGATTATCTATCTATCTATCTATCTATCTATCTATCTAAACTGCACCCAGCATTAAAACATAATGATACAAAAGATAGCAGTATAAAATTCTAGTAGCAACTATAATTTTAGTCACAAACGAAATAGTAATCAAACGGTATCAAATACATAAGCAATTCATGAAAGTGCAATGTACGCTGTAAAACCCGTAATTTATTACATGTCTAAACTATTTACTCAACGAGACAAGACGAGACGAATCTTTGTTCGTCTCCAGCTTCAGCCTCATGTCGCTTTACGATCAGTGTCGCGTTGAGATTAGTGATGTACCAACTCGGGATAAACACAACTCGAGTTAAAATGCGTAACTCGAATTAACTCGAGTCAATTCAAGTTAACTGCATGACAGCAAGAACTGTCAAGTGCCTTTTTCTGGTCGTCTAACGGGAATAAATATAAATTTGAGAACTTTTTTATCGTCTAACTTGAATCAGCATAGATTTGACGTTTTTTAGCTTGTCAAGCTTAAGAATGCCCAACTCAAGTTACAACGAATTCAACTTGAACTAAATCGAGTTAAGCCTAACTCGAGTTAATTCTTAAAGACCATCACTAGTTATGATAAATTTATCAACTTCACAAAGATGACGAATAACACTTATTTAGACAACAGTGATAAAACTGGCAAACGATTTGTGAATGTGAAAGTGTTTACGATTTTCAGTGTATTTATTATTCAGCACGTAAACCGAATGGAAATCACACACAAAAGTACAATAGTTTGCGAATGTAGACAAATAGATACAGCTAGAATAGCGAAAGATTTAAAGATGAGAGACGTGAAGCTATTTTCCACAAAGACCTATCTTGCTTGTTTGGATAATTGAGTGGATAAGTTTGATGATACCTTCTTAATAGATTAAGAGGGTATCATCACAGCCATTTCTATCAGTTATTGTGGTTCGTTGGAAAGATGTGGTTGTCACAAATAACCAGTTTCATGCCTTAAGTGGTTTTGACTCTGCATCAGCATCGCATAACGAATTTATCGTAAATACAGATGGATTCGACTAGTATTACTTTTGAAGAAATAATGTAGGACTGGTGTAAACGCAACTCCTAACGCTCTTCTCGAATCGTATACAGAGCTTAATTTCCATGAGGAGTATGACCGCATAAAAGTAGAATCCATGAAATCCAAATATCTTCTTGGTTTAGAATTTCTTACTGGCCGAAAAAAGACATATACGTTAATTCGGATTTGAAATATTTTGAAGTATCAGCGTTTCAAACAGTAAAAGGTTATATCACGACATTAGCATATACACATTATTATATGGCGTATATCGTCCCTGTAGTTCCGGGATCAGAATAGGGCTACGGCATCCCCTGCCTGTCGTAAGAGGCGACTAAAAGGGGCTTCCGAGGTTGCAGACGGCTAGAGTGGAAACTCGAACCGTTCGGTCAGGCAATCCCGGGAAGGACGGCGGTATGTGTGGTCGCATACCGTCGTAAAGACTAGACGGAGCGTTGATCCCAGCCGCCCATCTGGAAGGAGCCCGATGGAGCAAGGCGCTCGGAGGATTCCGGTTGAAGTCGTTTCGAGATCCCGGAGTCCTCCTTTTTAGCGCCGAGGACGGTCACCGGGGGTTTTAATGCGGTAAGAATCACACATAACCCTGCGTCGCTCCCACGGCGTCGGGTACCTTTTGAAGGTTTCCCCCTCGACAACAAAAAAATATATATATGGCGTATTACTTACTATTTCCATGTTTACGGGACCGTAAAAAAGCTAAGCTAAGCACGGGAAGAAGGGGTTACGTTTCTTTTCATCTCCACCATTCCATGCAACGAGTAGTTCACAAAATCTTAAACTGTTATTTCATCATACAAAAATCAAAACACTGCATACAGTATTAAAATTTCATGCATGATAATTATTTTTAACCCCATAACCACGCTCCTTTATATTTCCTACAACATACTTTACATTTCCTTTGTTCACATTGTGATTATCACATTGTGAACAAGGGTTATATCAGGAAATTTATTCTAGAAGCCATAAAATCCAATCTAGTAACTATTTTAACCTGAAATTTAGTATGTGGAAGATTCCGTCGGTGATAAATCGATCTAGATAGGTGTCATCCCGGGGAAAACTCGCTGCCACTAGCTAAGCTTGTTACGACCCAATATAACTTACATTGTATATTATACAAGTACATTGAAAATAATATGAGTATAAGCCCCTATAAAAATGTGAAGCGACTAGTTTTATGATTAACTAGCAGTGGCTCTTGGTTTCACTTGCGCTTAAAAAATCTAATCCTATTTTAAAATGTGATTGACTTTGCATATAGTAGATGAATTTTAATAAAACAAGGTCTGAACATTACTTTGAGACATGAAATGAAATGAAATGTCTTATTTTGTATGGGCCTACGGGGGCACTTACAAACTGTCTGTTACAATTGATTCTTTTTACAAATTGTCAGTTACAATTTCTTTTACTTTCTTTTTCTTACACTACCACATCGGAACACGACCTCAACTGAGAAGATCCGGCAAGAAACTCAGCGGATTTGTTTTTTTTGTTATTTTATATCATTTTATATCTAATTTTTTTACTTAATATATTTACAATCATATTTTTATTCCGGTATTCATGGACATTAAAAACAAATTAATCATTTAAAATTGATTGTGATTGTGTAATACAATTTCAAGATCACTAGCAAAAATTCTAGTACCTAAAGAAAATTCTGTTATTACTTGTGTACTAAGTTATTTTTTTTAATCTGCGATGTACAAACACGCGGACTATTTGGAAATTTTTAAAATTATTGCATACCAGAATGTATATATAATACAGATTAATAAAATTGACGGATTTGATTAGAAATACTTTTTGAGAAGAAATACTTCTGATAATATAAAACCATCTTTAGAGCATATACAAGACACTAAAATATCAAATCAGCTTGTAAAATGCTCGACTCACATCACATCACACAACAATGACAGGTAGATAGATAAATTCCTGTCCTTGTAGTTTCGGGACCAGAATAGGGCTACGGTACCGTCTGCCTGTCGTAAGAGGTGACTAAAAGGGGCTTCTGGGGTCGCGGGCGGGAAGAGTGAGAGCTCGAACCGTCCGGCCAAGCGACCCCGGGAAGGACGGCGGCATGTGTCGTTGCATGCTGCCGTAAAGACCAGAAGGTGCGGTGAGCGGTGCACGCCCACCATGGAAGAGCCCGATGGGGCAACACGCTGAGAGGACACCGGCGGCGGTCCGATGGAGTACCCGGAGTCCTCTTCGCAGCGCTGAGGTCGGCCACCGGGGGAGTTTTAGTGCGGTAAGAATCCCACATAACCCGCGTCGCTCCCACGACGTCGGGTACTTTTTGAAAGTTCAACAAAACAAAAAAAAAGATAGATAGATTCAAACAGATTATGATGCGGTTTTAACGAAAGCATAGATGAGTATTCGATATGACACATATTGGCTGAATATAAGTGTTACAGGTTAATATTTCGAAGTCAAAAAACTGTCTGAGAGAGAGAGTGAAGGGTGTGGGTTACCTTATTGTAGTAAATACAAGATACCTTATAATGTTAAAGGAAATTTATTCGTATATGTATAAGGTATCGTATAATATTAGTATTTATGAAAAAGTTTGCTATCCAATTTTGCGAATATGCCTTATAATAAGAAAGCCTATCAAGGTCAATAAAATATGAGAATAAAAATATAATGTACTAAGTTCTTCGAAATACATTTGAGTAAGTCTTTGTATAGTTAAGAAGTACATTTGTCTTGATCAAAATTCCTATAGCTTAATAATATATGACAAGTAAATTGGAAATACCTACTTATTGAATATAATAAAACTTATTTGGCAATTATTATTATTTTTGCTCCCTTACTTAATACGATTGCTAATTTCTGACAAGAACAACCTTTTTTCTTAGCAAATGAACAAAGCAAATTAAAGATAATATAAATTATTATTCTCTATGCTTGTTTTTGCACTGGCCTGGCCGGGGATCGAATCCGTAACCCATTGAATGTTAGACCGATATAATCATTGGTACGCCACGAACTTTGTCTTCATTATATAAAAGGAAGCCCCAAATATCTTCTATTTATCAGTGGCATGCGACAATTATTTATAAAATATGAAACATGCAGTCAACCTGATGCAAAGTTGCCAATGGCGTCCAGAGGCATCTATTGTCAGCCGTACACGAGACCAGTCTTATCTTTGGCTGGGTACAGGCGTTTGGTACCCATAAGTACTCACATGTAAGCCTAGGATTAGTATGTCTTATCCCTGTCGTTTCGGGATAAGAATAAGGCTACGGTATCCCTGCATGTCGTAAGAGACGACTAAAAGGAGCTTCCGGGATTGCGGGCGTAAGAGTGGGAGCTCGAACCGTCCAGCCAAGCGACCCCGTGTAGAACGACGGCATGTGTGGCCACATGCTGCCGTAAACACCAGGAGGAGGAGTGTGTACAATGCTCACTGGAAAAGGGGGCATCGCGCTTGGAAGACTAAAGTTGGATTGCATTGAAGATGTGAAAGTGTTTACGATTTTCAGTGTATTTATTATTCAGCACGTAAACCGAATGGAAATCACACACAAAAGTACAATAGTTTGCGAATGTAGACAAATAGATACAACCAGAATAGCGAAAGATTTAAAGTCTTTTCTAAATTGGATGTCACGGATTTTTTTAAATGAAGCAAGAGTTTTATATCTAGCTTCCATATTTGTCGTCCCTGTAGCCTCGGGGTCAGAATAGGGCTACGGTATCCCCTGCCTGTCGTAAGAGGCGACTAAAAGAGGCTTCCGGGGTTGCAGACGGCTAGAGTGGGAGCTCGAACCGTTCGGTCAGGCAATCCCGGGAAGAACGGCGGTATGTGTGGTCGCATACTGTCGTAAAGACTAGACGGAGCGGTGGGCCCAGCCGCCCATCTGTGAGGAGCCCGATGGGGCAGCGCGCTCAGAGGATTCCGGTTGAAGTCGTTTCGAGATCCCGGAGTCCTCCCGTTTCAGCGCCGAGGACGGCCACCGGGGGGGTTTTAGTGCGGTAAAAATCCCACATAACCCTGCGTCGCTCCCACGGCGTCGGATACCTTTAGAAGGTTTCCCCCTCGAAAACAAAAACAAATATATACTTACTATTTCCATGTTTACGGGACCGTAAAAAAGCTAAGCTAAGCACGGGAAGAAGGGGTTACGTTTCTTTTCATCTCCACCATTCCATGCAACGAGTAGTTCACAAAATCTTAAACTGTTATTTCATCATATAAAAATCAAAACACTGCATACAGTATTAAAACCGCACTCCTTTGTTCACACTTTGATTATCACAAAGTGAACAAAGGTTATATCAGGAAATTTATTCTAGAAGCCATAAAATCCAATCTAGTAACTATTTTAACCTGAAATTTAGTATGTGGAAGATTCCGTCGGTGATAAATCGATCTAGATAGGTGTCATCCCGGGGAAAACTCGCTTCCACTAGCTAAGCTTGTTACGACCCAATATAAGTTACATTGTATATTAAACAAGTACATTGCAAATAATAGAGTATAAGCCCCTATAAAAATGTGATGCGACTAGTTTTATGACTAACTAGCAGTGGCTCTTGGTTTCACTTGCGCCTAATAAATCTAATCCTATTTTAAAATATGATTGACTTTGCATATAGTAGATGAATTTTAATAAAACAAGGTCTGAACATTACTTTGAGACATGAAATGAAATGAAATGTCTTATTTTGTATGGGCCTACGGGGGCACTTACAAACTGTCTGTTACAATTGATTCTTTTTACAAATTGTCAGTTACAATTTCTTTTACTTTCTTTTTCCTACACTACCACATCGGAACACGACCTCAACTGAGAAGATCCGGCAAGAAACTCAGCGGATTTGTTTTTTTTGTTATTTCATATCTCATTTTTTTACTTAATATATTTACAATCATATTTTTATTCCGGTATTCATGGACATTAAAAACAAATTAATCATTTAAAATTGATTGTGATTATGTAATACAATTTCAAGATCACTGGCAAAAATTCTAGTACCTAAAGAAAATTCTGTTATTACTTGTGTTAAGTCCTTCAAACTATCATTAAGTGTTACTTAAGTTATTTTTTTTAATCTGCGATGTACAAACACGCGGACTATTTGGTCATTTTTAAAATTATGGAATACTAGAATGTATATTTAATACAGATTAATAAAATTGACGGATTTGATAAGAAATACTTTTTGAGAAGAAATACTTCTGATAATATCAAATCCATCTTTCGAGCTAATACAAGGCACTAAAATATCAAATCAGCTTGTAAAATGCTCGACTCACATCGCATCACACAACAATGACAGGTAGATAGATAGATTCCTGTCCTTGTAGTTCCGGGACCAGAATAGGGCTACGGTACCGTCTGCCTGTCTTAAGAGGCGACTAAAAGGGGCTTCTGGGGTTGCGGGCGGGAAGAGTGGGAGCTCGAACCGTCCGGCAGAGCGATACCGGGAAGGACGGCGGCATGTGTCGTTGCATGCTGCCGTAAAGACCAGAAGGTGCGGTGAGCGGTGCACGCCCACCATGGAAGAGCCCGATGGGGCAACACGCTGAGAGGACACCGGCGGCGGTCCGATGGAGTACCCGGAGTCCTCTTCGCAGCGCTGAGGTCGGCCACCGGGGGAGTTTTAGTGCGGTAAGAATCCCACATAACCCGCGTCGCTCCCACGACGTCGGGTACTTTTTGAAAGTTCAACAAAACAAAAAAAAAGATAGATAGATTCAAACAGATTATGATGCGGTTTTAACGAAAGCATAGATGAGTATTCGATATGACACATATTGGCTGAATATAAGTGTTACAGGTTAATATTTCGAAGTCAAAAAACTGTCTGAGAGAGAGAGTGAAGGGTGTGGGTTACCTTATTGTAGTAAATACAAGATACCTTATAATGTTAAAGGAAATTTATTCGTATATGTATAAGGTATCGTATAATATTAGTATTTATGAAAAAGTTTGCTATCCAATTTTGCGAATATGCCTTATAATAAGAAAGCCTATCAAGGTCAATAGAATTTGAGAATAAAAATATAATGTACTAAGTTCTTCGAAATACATTTGAGTAAGTCTTTGTATAGTTAAGAAGTACATTTGTCTTGATCAAAATTCCTATAGCTTAATAATATATGACAAGTAAATTGGAAATACCTACTTATTGAATATAATAAAACTTATTTGGCAATTATTATTATTTTTGCTCCCTTACTTAATACGATTGCTAATTTCTGACAAGAACAACCTTTTTTCTTAGCAAATGAACAAAGCAAATTAAAGATAATATAAATTATTATTCTCTATGCTTGTTTTTGCACTGGCCTGGCCGGGGATCGAATCCGTAACCCATTGAATGTTAGACCGATATAATCATTGGTACGCCACGAACTTTGTCTTCATTATATAAAAGGAAGCCCCAAATATCTTCTATTTATCAGTGGCATGCGACAATTATTTATAAAATATGAAACATGCAGTCAACCTGATGCAAAGTTGCCAATGGCGTCCAGAGGCATCTATTGTCAGCCGTACACGAGACCAGTCTTATCTTTGGCTGGGTACAGGCGTTTGGTACCCATAAGTACTCACATGTAGGTAAGCCTAGGATTAGTATGTCTTATCCCTGTCGTTTCGGGATAAGAATAAGGCTACGGTATCCCTGCATGTCGTAAGAGACGACTAAAAGGAGCTTCCGGGATTGCGGGCGTAAGAGTGGGAGCTCGAACCGTCCAGCCAAGCGACCCCATGTAGAACGACGGCATGTGTGGCCACATGCTGCCGTAAACACCAGGAGGAGCAGTGTGTACAATGCTCACTGGGAAGGGCCCAAAGGGGGCATCGCGCTTGGAAGATTCCGGTTGTTTTCCATTGGGGATCCCGGAATCTTCCACGCAGCGCTGGGGAATGTCACCGGGGGGGTTTAGTGAGGTAAAGATCCCACACAACTCGACGTTGCTCCCACGGCGTTGGGTACCTTTTGCAGGTTTCCCCCTCGATAACAAAAAAAAAGGATAAATATGTCTTCAAGCCAGTCTACACTCTTCAAACCATAACACAGCAGTGCCCAACAATGATGTCGCAGAAATAGATGTGGTACATAAGGAGTTGAACATGAAGAGTTCCACCTTCATCAGACCATTTACGCATGTACTCGGAAAAGTTATCGAACATACCTTAATAATTAATGGACGCTAAAGCCGTAATAAGTTAGTGTGTTCAATTACGAGAGACACGTCCTCGCAAAATTACTTCGTTAAATGACGCCCAGTAATATGTCTAATATTGGCTTAATTTCAGCAGCCATCGCAATACGACACATCTGTCGTCGGCAGACACTTATTCAATACCCAAGTGATTTATGAAATAATTATTCAGGACACCACCGGCTTGTTAAGCTCTGTTTTAAGGGTAGAAGAACGGAAATCGGTTGACAACCGAACTTTGACTTCAAGGTATTATAATTTTCCCTTGTATTTGTTGTTTTTTTGGAGTTTACTCCTTGAGAATCGATTTGCATATATAAGGGCCCGGTATGAGAAAAATGTGAAGAGTAAAATCTACTGATAAATGACCTCGTTACGTTTTTTATTGAGTATAACGCCATCTAGTTAAAACTTTAGAACTATTTTATCAGTACGCGTGGATAGTATGCATAGGTTTGGTGATTACGTTTTACTGAAATCTCAATGGTATTTAAAATAATAAATCGTTAAGATAAGCAATGTAAATAATCTGTAAATACGTACAATATTAATATTTTAATACGTACATATTAGATATATTTTTTTTTTAATACGAACCATGTATTGGTACTATTTATATCTTTAGTGTAGGAGTATAGCGCAATCTATTTTAAAAGCGAGTAAACTCCAGTCGTGCTTAGGAGCTGATACACACACACTCTTTTTTTAATCATTAAACTACCGATAAAGTGGGTTATTCGATGGAACATAATCAATGTTACCTATGGACACTAGTAACTCAAAAAGAATCGTTAATGCATTGCCGGTTTTCAAAACGGTTTTTGCACCTTTTCGGAAGAGTTATATAGTGCTCCGAAAATACCTTACGAGGAAGTTCATGTTTTACGAAATGTCTGATTAGTTCTTTAGTTTGCAAGTAATCTTATCGATGACATCTTTATGTTAAATGGATACAGGAACAGACATAGGTATTACAAAATAACTTTAACTAAAAGTTTTGAGTAGTAGGTAAGTTAGTTTTAAGAATGAATCATTAAATATAGGTATTTTATTTTTACTCGTGAATAATTTAAAATAGGTACGCGTTTCTAAAATACATAAGCTTTGCGGATTAAGCCATAACTTTAAATTATAATAAGTTATTAAAGCATTGATAGCCTAATGGTTGTAACTTGCCCTCTCAATCGGGAGGTCCGAAGTTCAAGCCCAGGCACGCACCACTGATTTATGTGCGTATTAGAAATTAATTATCACTGCTTTTCGGTGAAGAAAAACATCGTGAGGAAACGTACACACCCGAGACTTCTTTAAAAAAAAGTTCTCGGAAGAGTGTGAAGTCCACCAATCCGCACTTAGCCAGTGAACTATGGCCTAAAAACTCTCTCATTCCGAGAGAAGACCCGTGCCCAGCAGTGGCACAATGATGGGTTGACGATAATTTATTATACAGTTGATGGTTTTAAATAAAATAATGTCTAAATTTTACCTACAGACTACACAGATTTTTATTAAATTACATTTAATAGTTTTGATTCGATGCGAATACATTGGAAATTGCTAGATAATGTTCCAATAATATATAATAGAAATGTGTATTATTTTATTTTCAGTCGCCCAAATAATATATTTTAAATACATTTTACAGATACGTGGAATTACAATTATTATCAGGGATTTTCAAATATTTACAGTTTATAATATTTACAGTACACATAAGCGTTCCATTCAATATTAGCAAAAAACACCTCAAATAGGCTTGAGGGTTGCAAAACATCCCTCGTGAGCAAATGGCCGTAAATCGTAACGTAAAGAGGCTTAAGTAATTAAACAATTATGTGGGACGTCGCTAATGATACTGAGTGGAATTTTTATTTAAGGATATAATTCATTAAATGACTTGGTAGGCGGTGTTATGAAATATTGTTTCAAAATATTAACCCTAGATAGCTAACCTTATACTGTACTCTGTTTAAGCTAACCATCCGTCGAAGCGACGGGTATTCAAATAATATTTTTATTTGGCACAAGTTATTAAAAAAGTTGACCTCTTTTTTATGGTTTTGTTTATAAATGTTATTCTAAATAAGAATCATTTTGTAAATTGACTTTCTTTATTATATATTTATATTAAAATAACTTTTTCTAAACTTCTTAAAAAATTTGGAACATTTTTAATGATCTGCTTTAACAAGCAAAATCAACGATAAATTAAAATAAAACAATATTTTTTTTGGCTTCATATAGTACATAGAAACATTATAAATAATTAAAACATAAAACAAATTATTTTTCTTTAGCGCAAGTAACACAAAAATCAAACTTTATGGTCACCGCATATGGGACCTATGCAGTTGGAACACGTGCTTTTGGTCATACGCTTTTTCTCTTAGTGGCACTTCCGAAACGCTTTTCTTTTACGACTTTCTCCACTAGATGTTGCTGGCTCTTCTCTGGTGTTATGACCTTGTACAGGAGGAGATGATTTGCGATTTTGATTGCTAGATAATGACATAATTTTGACAGATTTTTTGACATTACTCCATTTTACAATTTCTTCAAAAATTTCGATGGTTAAAAACTTTAAAAAAAAAGATGCTTCTCCCATTTATCCCCTACAGGAACGGGTAGGTCCCTTCGGAGTATGCACAATGTTTCTTGCCGAAGTTCTTGTGGAAGTGTGACCCAACCGTGCCGATTCCTATCTCGTACCTTCCTTTGAGGAAGTAATATGATGCTACAATGCATGGTTTGTGAAGGTGCCGTATTCGAGATAATAGGTGAATCAGGATCCACATCTGAAGGAAAGTCTGGTACTGCGCTTACATAGCATCCCCTCGGAATCTGCACATTACCTTCCACTATAAAATCTTGTCTCGCTAGCAGAACTATAATCAAGGGCAGCGTCACTAAGTTCTTGTTGTAGAAGATCAATAATTTCATCTTCTCGAAAAGAACTTAAAGAAAACATAACGTAAATAAAAAAAAAACGCAAATTACTTTGAAAATAATCAGTGCAATCGAATTCAATTACTGACGGTAAAGCTAACCACCCGTCGAAACGACGGGCAAAGGTCAGGTACCTCAAAAACTATGACACTTAGCTGTTCGCTGCGTGTGCCACTGCAACGGGCTCCCTGGCGGCTGAGTTGGTTAGCCAAGACAGCACGTTCGGATACGCCGTTAAAAAATGCGAGCGATATTTCTTTGCACTGCCCGTCGAGTCGACGGAGGTTAGCTATCTAGGGTTAAGGATAATTTTTAACACCTTTTTCTAGCGCATTTCTTGCGATAGAAGGGTGCGGTTGCCGGCACACTTTCACGTGAGGCGATCATCATAGTCCTTGGGAGTAGCAACGCATCTGTGATTGACTTCAGATGGAACTCTGCATGTATGTATGTTCTGTATGAAGTTGATTACAAATGTCCATGGGCGGCAGTGACCACTTACTATCAGGTGGACTGGGTGCTCGTTTGCTACTTCAGTCAGATAATAGCAAAATAATTAAAAAAAACTATTTTAGGAGTGAAATTTTTTTTAGGCCCGTTGGACGATTTTTAGTAGAGGGAAAACAACGGGTTGGTGACACCGACATGCTGTGACGTAGTCATATGTATACGATATCTATCCGTGATTCTGGATTGTTGAACGATTTCCATCCAAATACGTATTTAAAATAACATTTTAAATAACATCCAATAAGTATTTAAATCTATGTAATAACATTGCGTAAGTTAAAAAAAAAAACTTAAAACGCTTTCTACACTCATAGCCCCACAGTAAGATTTTCTCCTGTGTCGTGGGTGCCATGGACACACACAAAGACGAATACACAAACAACCAGACCCAGAACTAGAATCCTTAACTCATCATTCAGATACCTTTCTGGCCGGGAATCGAACCCGAGACCCACTGCGTGTCAGACACGGGTCACACACGGGTCGTCAAAAGTTTTAAAACAAGCTTCAAAATATCAACCGATGTCGATGCCACAAAAAGTGGAAAATAATTTAAATACATGTTGGTTTAGAACACACTCAGTACATAGTCTGGATTTAACTCAAAATCTTTACACCTAAATTCCGTCAAATGTCGTAGATGGCCATGTCCATTTAACTTAGATTTTCGAAATTACAAATATAATAACATACATAGTTAAACCAACTAAGATATAGTAATTTGGACCCTAGTAAAAGTTTTGTGTTCAATACTAGGCGCACAAAATGGAGCGTCTAAGTATTCGACCTCAGCAGATAATTGGAATGTCGAAGTCAAAAGTGACTTTGAAAATGTAAGAATGGATATGATAATGAACCAACTATAATTAAGAGCGAAACTGGTAAATGTATTTACGAAGTTAACTGACATTTGAAACTAAAATAATAATGGAATATTCATTGTAAAATATTACAGAATGTACGACTGTTTGAATTATACGTAAAATTAATATAATTTAAACAAACGAGCTGAGTTAATTTAAATCAACTAACTAAATAATTATTTATTAATTTATACTGAATATTTTACGTGTATCTGTTCTATACTATGAGTTGGTGTGGCTCATTAAAAGATGGCGCTACTAATATTCTGAATTACGCAATTTAACTATTCTAGTCATACTAATCATACTTATTATACTACTATTATAAGTCGAAAGTTTGTGAGTGTGTATGTTTGTTACTTCTTCACGTCTTAACGGCTGGAGTGATATTCATAAAATTTGGAAGGGAGTTAGCTGATACTCTGGATTAACACATAGGTTACTTTTTCCTGTGGAAAAAAATCATATTCTCACGGGGCAATCGATATATCGATATTAAGGCGGGCGAAGCTGCGGGGTTAAGCTTGTCTTTCATATATACAGGCTTCAATCTAAGGCTGTCGGAGTACCGACATCGACACTGCACTGAGTGCAGTGGACGACCTCCCTTTGACATACGAGTAGTATTTTTATATATCGCAGCTCAGATTTAATATAACAATTCAATAACGCAACTTGACAGGATATCCATATAATAATTAAACATTGCCTTTTTATTTTTTGTTTCATAATGAAGTGAGAATAATAAGAGTAAATTAAAAGGCCATTAACCACGATGTAGTTAGAGCAAAATTTTTCAATTCTAGGCTTTTTTGGATAACAGTATTTTTAATCTAAAATTGGTGAACTTTGAATAAAACAGTTATTCATGTGAACAGGTGACATATAAAATGGCAACGGGATTATTGTATGGGTTGTGATAAAAATATCTTTATGTAGAATAGGACTATATAGCATAGGGAACATTTTAACACTTGGTAGAACCAGAATACGTTGACCTGGACGGTATCATCACCACACTGATATCTAGCATTTTTTAATACTTTTTTTTTGTGTCACACAAACGAGCCTAGATTTAAAATTTGTACCAAAATATATGTAGTGTATAAACAAACTGTAATAAAATAGTCCGGTTAAAATAAAATGTTACAGCTTTCCTAAAAACCTAAACAAATAACAAGCAAGTTTATTGCTTCTGATCTATTGATTACGTGTTTATCTTAAGCTCTGTCCCTCTTTGCCCGTACGTGTTAGAAAGGGATATCGCTATACCTATGTCAGACTAAGTTATTCCTACAGCAAACTACCCAACATGAAGAGTAGGCGTACGACAGACGCAATAACTCACGTCAATGTGCACTCAGCTATGCTTGGGGACATGTTAACAGCCCCTCGATAGATGTCTCTGTTGTATTGCGTATCTTTATTACTGGACGGGTTATAGATTGTGGGGTTAAGTTTCGTTGACCGTTTTTTACGTTCTCTCAATACATATTCACGTAAGATAGGAACTGGGTTTGTTTATATCTTATCCCTGTAGTTCTGAGATCAGAATAGGGCTACGGTATCTCCTGCCTCTCATAAAAGGCGGCTAAAAGGGGCTTCTGGGGTTGCGGGCGGTAAGAGTGGGAGCTCGAACCGTCCAGCCAAGCGACCCCGTGTATTACGACGTCATGTGGCCAACGCTGTCATTAATACCAGGAGGCGCAGTGAGTACAGGGCTCACTGGGAAGAGCCCTAAGGGGGCATCGCGCTCGGCATCCTCCACGCAGCGCTGAGAATGGCTACCGAGGAGTTTTAGTGAGGTAAAAATCCCACATAACACGGCATTGCTCCCACGGCATCGGGTAGCTTTTGAAGGTTTCCCCGTCGATAACTAAAAAAAGAGTTTATTTATATCATGCTTCACGTAGCGGTTTTCCTACGCATACTGAAGGTCCGTGAACGGGAACGACATAGGATAAGGACGCGAAAAACGTACATATAGTTGACTTTTTCTTTTACATTTCGACTCTCGCAACGTACATCATCGAAACTGCAAAAACGTGTTTTTCGTTTTATTGCTTTAAAAATAACATATTAGCGTACTGTTTATATAACTTAAAGAAAAAAAAAATTTTGACCAATATTTAGCCTAATTTCGAAATGAACATTATTGATTCTGCACTATTTAAGCACGGAATATAATCGAAAACTAAAACTTGAAATCGTTCTCCTGGAAAAGTCAATTTGTAGATTCGATAGTGTACGTTGCGAGAGTCGATTTGTTTCTCCTCGCCTTTAGTACTACATATGCCTCGTAGGCGACGTCCTCACCTGTAGCACGAACGAGTACCACCTAGGATAAGGTGGTGACAAACGTACTAAAACTTTATTCTCGCGAGTAGCTCGACATATGCTCAAAAACCTATTTTCTTCTAAGACAGTCTAGGAAATAATCGCGTGTTGCTCAACATATGCTCAAAAATCCCCTTCTTCTAAGACAGTCTGGTGATATAATTTCCGTCTAAGTAATAACGTTAACAAGAGAATGCGTATCAACTACCAGATCGTATATCGTATCGTATACGCATCGTACACGTATCGTATATCGTATCGCGTCACGAAGCCACTGAATCGGCTGCGCTAATTGCCTGCAGCGTTGTTCACGCAACAAAGCCACGCTGCAGTCTAATTAAGGCTCGCGATAGAGTAATGGTGACGATAAATTTACCCTATCGAATCACTGTAAGCTTAACGCTGATATAAAATAAATCTTAATTACGCGTTGTGTGTAAATTTGTAGGACGATAACAAGGATTGTTTGTTTATAAATGTTGGTACATGAAATTGCTAAATTGCGATGCCGTTTGATAGATGTTTTTCATGGAAAGTTTTATCTTTTTTGTTTTTTGCCCCTAGAGGGCGCTGTAGCACATTCTTTATTACTGCATTGTTTCTCGGTTAGGGGAAAAAGGCTTAGTCGTATCTATATATTTATTGAAAAATAACTTTGATTAGAAAATATAACGAGAGTTTTAACATTTTTAGAAAATGTATTAAGTTTATAAGGAACTGGTTCGAGGGGGGGATCACCATCACACCTATTTCTACCGACAAGTTTCTGCATAATAGTTTCAGGTAGTGGAAGGGAATGGTTACCATCTTACTTTCAAATGAGGTGATATTAGATACAATGCCTGTTTTATATTAAGGTGTTTAAAGGTATCCATGGCCGTCAATGACCATTTACCAATAAGTGGAATATTACTCCAAGTTATATAAAAAACAAAAAAAAACTTATAACCAAATGGCGAAGGATTTCATTACCTAGACGTCATATTTTCGACGTACCATTTTCGACTATTCGAAGCGTTCAACTAGAAAAGTTGTACGTGACTGTACTTCCAATTTTATTTAGAAGTTCGATTTCTTGGACATAATAAAAGTAAAAATGTAGATAGTTTTGAGAATATCAGTAATCGTTTTCAATTGAAGTAGAATTATTTTCATATGCAAATAGTAATGAAATTATTTCGCATCAAAATGTGGTTAAATAATGTTATTCTAATTCAAATTATTGCAACAATTATCATAATTATATATAAAAATACAAAAAAAAAAATTAAAAAGCAAAAATTTGTCCAATCAATCAGAACTATATTTTGTAAGACTTTTTACTGTAAATATGAACATTAAACACGTGAAAAAATCTACATAAATCATATCTGAGAATTATCTCAATCGTTTACCAACTACGATGCCAGATAGGTACAGATATTCAAACAGAAGGGTCAGACTTATAATCTTACAGCATAAGGGATTTAAAGAGTTCGGGGAGAGGGATCTAAAACATTTAAAAATTGTCTTTTAATTATAACACAAAAATTTGTGAAAACAAAATTAATAAAATTTGAAAATTTCCACACTGAAGTTACAGCACGCATTCAAGTCCTACAAATAGTTCTGTTCTTTGTAAACTATGACGCGCAACAGTTGAGAAAACAATAAAAAAACACTACAAATTAATTTTCATTGTAATTCACTACAATACCACACTCTTCAGAACCACTCTGAAAACGGTGTTGTTTACTTAAACGTTTTGGTCAGCGTATTCCCATAATTGAACGAAAATAAAGCTCGGCTTTATTTTGCATGCACTCAATGCGAAATAAAAGGAGGGTATAATCTCAATAATGAGGAAAAACAGGAAAAAACAGGTATGAAATGGGAATTTATATGAGGTGCGGGAATGTGGGCGCATAATGAAGATAATCAGGGAAAACGTGCGAGGTGTGCTTGATAACACGTGAGAATATATTGGAGTTTACAAAAGAAACAAATTATGGAACGTTTAAGTATATGAAACGTGGTGAAACTGGCTCATGAGGTATTCGTATCAAGCGCTGTACGATTTGAAGTGTTTGTTAGGACATAATTATATAGCACAATGTCAATATAGCACAATGTCCCCTACATTGTAACTTTATGTTCAGCGTAACTGTACTGTAACTTTTACTATTTCTACAGGACCAGTGTAGTTCGTTCGAGGAGGCACCACCGCCACACTTATTCTTAAAGTGAAGCAGTTTCTGCGTTTCAATAATGAAATGTCTTTATTTTTATAGGCCTACTGGAGCGCTTATAAATTGTCAGGTATATATTTTTTTACACTACCACCGGATTGGAACACGACCTCAACTGAGAAAATCCGGCAAGAAACTCAGTGGGTTTATCTTTTTTCTTTGTATAGCTTTTTTTCCTGCCATTTTGTTTTGACATGGGTAATAAAAGTTAGCTCCAGTATCTTGCCTTACAATTAGTAGAAATAGAAGGGTGTGATAGAGCAGTGATAGCCTAATGGTTGAAACTTGTCCTCTCAATCGGGAGGTCCGAGGTTCAAACCCAGGCACGCACCACTGATTCATGTGCGTATTAGAAATTAATTATCACTGCTTTTCCGTGAAGGAAAACATCGTGAGGAAACCTACACACCCGAGAGTTCTTAAAAAAAAAAGTTCTCGGAGGTGTGTGAAGTCCACCAATTCGCACTTGGCCAGCGCGGTGGACTATGGCCTAAACTCTCTCATTCTGAGAGAAGACCCGTGCCCAGCAGTGGGACGAAAATGGGTTGACGACAGAACGGTGTGATTGCTAGCACACTTTATATGAGGCGACCATCTTAGTCCTTGAGAGTAGCAACGCATCTGTGATTGACTTCAGATAAAAACCATTTTCTAAACCTTACAAATGTCTCTGGGTGGCTGTAACCACTTACCATCTTATACTACATACTCGTTTGGTACTTTAATCTCATAAAAACATCTACGTACAATGGACGTAGATACGTAGAGTCTTGACATATTTATGCTTGGAAGCACCATTTAACTAACTCTAAAATCTAGTGATTATCTCTTTTTACCATTTAACGAAATACCGTTACATTAAATTCAATTAAATTAAATTCTGAAAGTCTATTTATAACTTGACGTATTTTAGCAATTTCTTCGTGAATTTTGTTATACAGGCAGACCAATTGTGTAATATCAAGGTTAGACTTGAATTTTCTTCACTAATTATACCTTCTACAAATTTGATACAAAATTTCGTAACCTTGTTTTTTATTTTCTTACATTTTACGTTGAATATAAAGTGTCAGAGAAATAAATAGAAAAAGTAAATTGAGCTACGCTACGAAGCTTTTTATAAAGTAAATTACAATTCTGTCTGCCTGATGAGTGGCAACTGGTGCCCATTTATATTACTCCAGAGAACATTGGAATCCTAACCTAACTCTGGAGACTAAGCTGAAATCCCAGATTGCTGTAGAGCACCCGCGTGGCGGAGCCGTCACCATACTGATTTGACATGCAGTGGGTTCAGGGTTCGATTCCCGCCCGGACAGGTATATGAATGATGAATTTAGATTTCTGTTCTGGATCTGGATGTTTGTGTGTTTGTCTTTGTATGTACATGATACCCACTACACATGAAAAAAGTCTACTGTGCATTTGCA
Organism: Spicauda simplicius; assembly: GCA_949699795.1. Lineage (NCBI taxonomy): Eukaryota > Metazoa > Arthropoda > Insecta > Lepidoptera > Hesperiidae > Spicauda > Spicauda simplicius. The sequence continues at coordinate 13,147,001 of OX453075.1, read as the reverse complement.
TAAACCATAATTGTCATATTTATTAAATGTGACACTTATTTGCTTAATATATGAATTACTGTAAATTTCAGTAATGTTATACTATTACTCATTAAAAATATGCTTGTCTTTGGCGTGTAGGGAGTAAAGTTTTCTGAAACGCTCGACGTTATAAGACGTGCAACAGAACATTAACCAAATTCTAATAGGTATACGATAATCATAGGACATATGATTTTTATTTGATTTAAGTGCACTAGTTACCAGTGAGCAGTGATAGCCTAATGGTTGAAACTTGCCCTCTCAATCGGTTTAAACCCAAGCACGCACCAATTACCAAATATTAATTAATACTGCTTTTCGGTGAACATCGTGAGGAAACCTACACAACCGAGAGTTCTTTAAAAAAAGTTCTCGGATGTGCGTGAAGTCCACCAATTCGCACTTGGCCAGCGCGATGGACTATGGCCTAAAACTCTCTCATTCTGAGAGACGACCCGTGCCCAGCAGTTGGACTATTGGTTGTCCCCACACTAGTTACCCGTGATGGTGGTAAAATTGGGATTTATATAAATATATAAAAACTAAACGTGACGTGCAACGGAATGTAACATAAAGAATTCTTAACTTAAACTAGGTTATACATATTTGTTTTGGTAGCACATAATTCTCAACCAATTTTTATGACGCGGGAACTCAAGAAAATGTTTCTTAGAAATCATTCCATAGTAAATTAAGGTTTAGAAAGAAAACGCTTACACTAAACACGCTCAATCATATCATGCGATAAATTTTCTCCCAGTCTGCCGTTGCTAGTTTCTAATTTACGCACACTTCGTCATAATTACCACCTGCGTAAGTCGCATAAATTACCTAAATGGCCTAATGTTAAACTTCGCATTTATTCCCGCTGCCTCCTAAATGGCTGAAGTGTTGAACTTAACATTCATTATCGTTTCGCCTCCATAATGCTTAGTAATCTGATGACTTTATAACAAATATTCGCAGGTGGAAGTAATACTTGTATGTGTCTCATAGTTCTATATGTTTTGAATTGTTTTTTGGAATCGCTGTAAATCTAAGATTTGTGTTTTCACTATAAGGCTTTGCTAACTAGGCCTAAGGCCCTGTGCCTTACACAGGGCCCCCTAATGGAAAGTAGTCGCCGTCGCCTATGGACATTTACAACGTCAGAATACTCGCCAAAGCTTCGCCATCTAAGATACAATTATATATTACAATTAAACAAAATGTAATAGATGTTTTAATTTCACCTGTCTTTAAGTGTATATTCGTAACTATTTGAGAACAGTAGAACCGATCTTGACGAAGCTGAGACTCGCTGGTAGAGAACTTTTCTATTCAGATGAGGATTGTATTTACCTCAAACGTACCATGTTACTTATTAACTGTTTTTCCGCGAAAAAAAAATACTCCTAAAAAGTACAGAAATAATTAAATTAAAAGCTAACTAAAATACACGTTCTTTTGTAGATATCAGATAAAACAATAGAATTTTCAAAGTCAAAACATTAGCAACAAAGCTCAAATTTGTTATCAAAACAGGTTTAGAATCAAAGAAACTCAAACCAAGTTCTAATGTTGATACTGACTTATAGGATAACGACATGCAGATAAGGGATTTCTAGCCCAAACCATCTTTCAAGAGCTTGAAACAAATTTCGAAACGTCTTTTGTACAATGTAGCGTACAAATAATGCGAGTTTGTTGGCCTTTTTTTACGTTTCAAAGCGTAATTGCGTACATTGCCCTAAGTATATACTTATTTACATTGTATACATATGTACTTATATCTTTTTGCGTTTCCATGGAAGGGTGGTGAAGGGTGTTCCCGGCACGCTTACGGAATACTTCTGTATCAAAATAAAATGGGACCCCATGACAGGCACTACGTTTTAAATAAAAAAAAAAACATCCAAATCGGTTCACCCACTCCGGAGTAATCAGGTAACAAATATAAAAAAAAAACAGACGAATTGAGAACCTCCTCCTTTTTGGAAGTCGGCTAAAAACAAAGATAGAACGCTTCTTCATCTCAAGCTTGGCAGAAAAAGGCGTGGCAGTGGAGTCTTCAGAGTAGAGCCTTAAAAAGTTCGATTACTTATTAACTTGTTAAGAAAAAAATATAATTCTATTTTAGTATTTCAAATAACATAATCTAAGGATCCATTACAAAAATACAGAGACATCACAAGACAAATACAAAAAGCATTACAATATTTTCCTATTTTTTATTTGTGAAAAAGTCTTCTCAAGTATTATCCCTAAATTATTCCTTAAAAGCTAAGCTATTTGACAGGATTAAGTTTCAGGCGCGCGCAGGATCTTAAATAATCCCTCACTGACACGGCTCGTCTATTGTCGACAACCCTAAATGTGAAGTCTGGATTCAGGAGTAACTTTACTCTTCAAGACCTAAATAAATCAAGTACAAATCCGTTGTCAATCCACTATTGTGACCCGCGTGGCGGAGCGGTTACTATACCGGTCTGACGCGCAATGGGTCCTGGGTTCGATTCCCGACCAGACAGGTATCTGAATAATGAGTTTAGATTCATGTTCTGGGTCTGTGTGTTTATGTATTTGTCTTGTGTGTGTCCATGGTACCCACGACGCAGGAGAAAATCCTAGTGTTGGGCTATGAGTGTAGAAAGCGTGTGTGTTTATTGTCCAACTGTAGATGGATATCATATTGCTTTTGCACATTCGGATACAAAGTGAAATTGTATTAGAAAAGTCAAAATTACTCAAAGATAAGTGATTTGGATGGGAGATGATACATAGATTTATAATTATTAAGTTTAAGATCATGAATTTGAATGTTTTTTATTTGACCTAAAAAACTGTACTTAGTTTACAGTAAAGATTCCAAAATACCTAACTTTTTACCTATCTAGTGAGGTAACGAATTTCGTATTCGCGAATATTCGCAGTTTTTAGATATTCCCATTCGCATTTGCAAGAACTTTGCGACTGTTTTGCGAATATTGAATAGCAGTGCTTTTACAAAATAAGGTCGCCAAATCTATACAAATTCAACTGAAATAAACCAACATTCTTTAAAACTTAATAAAACAAACGCTTTCTACAATCATAGCCTCACAGAATTTTCTCCTGTGTCGTGGATGCCATGGACTCACAAGGACGAATACACAAACACCTAGACCCAGAACAAGAATCAAAATTCATTATTCAAATACCTGTCCAATCATGAATCGAAACCGGAATGCACTGCGTGTCAGACCGGTATGGTAGCCGCACCGCCATGCGAATCGTCGATTCGCGAATGTCGATAAGAAAACTTTCCTTATCGACATTCGCAAGCATTCGCGAATGTCAAATAATAACATCATTACATCACTACCACGCACCTAAAAATTTTATATTTTTCGTACGGAACCCAAAACATAATCTGGGGTAGCTCTAGCCGACAACCGGAAGCGTACCGGAACAAACAATGAATAAGGAATGAATTACCCGTACCTCGGGTTTGGGGTTCAACGTTGGCTTTTAAATCAAAGGTACAAGGGAAAAGTGATAAAAAGTAAGCTCCTTTATTTCGATTTTATATAAATCTAGCTGTACCTTGCGCACGTTGCTACGCCATCATAAAAAATACACCAGAAACGTTCACGAGCTCATGAATACTACTAACAAAACTAAAAAAACTAAAGATCATCACGTGATCAAATGAATAGTTAACGATTCTATAAAGGACATACAGAGAAACATTCATTTTTATAAAGAAGAAAGAAGAAGAATATGTATTGTGTGAAGTGCTGCACGCAGAGACAATAAGAAACTTATATGTTACAGGGGGACAAAACTAAATGTAAATCAATTAGCATCAATATTTGACAGGTGGTAGAACCAGTGTAGTTCGACCGGGGAGCTACCACTGCTATACCTATTTCTAGCGTGAAGCATTTCTTGCATTTCAACGGAAGGGTGTGGTAGCCAGCACACTTTTATATGAGGCGACCATCTTAGTCCTCATCCACACACTCCATCGAAACGCAACAAATGCTTCACGCTAGAAATAGGTGTGGCGGTGGTACTTCCCCGGTCAAACCACACTGGTTCTACCTTCAAAGTTTTAGGCCATAGTCCACCGCGCTGGCCAAATGCGAATTGGTTGACTTCACACACCTCTGAGAACTTTTTTTTAAGAACTCTCAGGTGTGTACTTTTACCGAATAGCAGTGATAATTAATTTCTAATACGCACATGAATCAGTGGTGCGTGCCTGGGTTTGAATCTTGCCCTCTCGATTGAGAGGGAAAATTTTCAACCATTAGGCTATCATTGCCCTATGACTTAATGATGAAGGATGTAGGATGTCTTAATCTGACATAATTATCCGAGGCGGTCCAAGGCGTAATAATCTAGAACCAGAGATTGGTTACTGATATCTATGAGCGGTAGTATACATTTACTATCAGTTGCCGACCCGCGTGGCAGTGCGGTTACCATACCGGTCTGACACGCAGTGGGTTCCGGATTTGATTCCAGGCCAGACAGGTATCACAATGAATTTGGATTCTTGTTCTTGGTCTAGGTGTTTGTGTATGTCCATGGCCCCCACGACACAGAAGAAAATCTTACTGTGGAGCTATGAGTGTAGAAAGCGATTTTTCTTATGAGTATAGAAAAGCGTTTAAGTTGCTCTTCATGCTCGCATCCTACTTAAATATTAATAATAATTAACAAAAACACAAGAACTACTTAATGCTAGAAATAATCACTGACACAGGTGACAAATTAAATCTGCAGGGATGTTCTGAGTATAGGTTCTTTTGTAATCGTTTTTGTGTGTGTTTGTCATCTATGATCGTACCCTTTTCAGGGCTATGAGTGTAATAAATGTCATATATTCATATTAAAATCCCTAAAGGTCCCTTACATGTAGTTTTAATATTTTCTAAGAAAATAATATGAAAGGTCTTTACCAAAATATAATGTTTGGAACGACTACCGTAACCAATTTCCATTTATTTTTATAGTAGCATACCTTGAAACAAATCTTCGATACGTTTTTCTAGAACCCTAATAACAATGATCATTATTACAGTTCCTCTAACTTATCTTTCGGGTCATGTCGTATTGAGAGTGAAGCGATGTCAGGATCCTTTTATACCAGTGGTTCTTAACCTTTTAGTGACGACACCATTTGGCAAAATATTTGTCTACCCATGGAAAACCAGCTGTAAGATGGTGTAATTTAAAATTAAAGTATTTTTAAGTAAAACACGCATACATTGGTGTTCAAAGTAAACGATATTTAATGCGCTTTCTGCACACTCTTTAATCTTATATCTTCTGTATCTCTAATTTGTTTAAAATTTGAAATGACGCTACAAGTTTCAGTATTTTGTTGAACAGAAATTAATTCTTTGTCTGAGTGCTTACGACTGGGGAAGATCTATCTTTATATGCAATTTCACTGTGAAAACAGGGCATAAAAATACCTAATCGTCTTTATTCGCTTCGAATAAGACAAGTATCTAACATACAAGATCTCTAGGCGATATCTTTTTCCCATTCGTTTGTAATTTTCCACAAGCTATTAGTTTGTATTGCTTTTAATACCGTTTGTTATTTTCCATTATTATTTCATTGTATTATATTATTATTTTTGAATGAAAGTATATATCGTGATTCAACTGCGGTTTGATTACCACAACTATTTGTTTCTGATATATGGGATCGATATAAGAGTTGCATTTTAATTTTAATGATGCGGTTTAAAGACACTTAAACACTAGTATTAATACAGTAGACTGATAAAAGCTGAAAGCGCTATGGATTATATTATAGATAAACTAATTAGCCGTCATTAAAAGTAGAAGATGCCTCAATACTAATTTCAGTTATTGTAGATGTATATGGTATTCACAGTGATTGACGGCTTAGAAACCTTCTCGACGTTCATTATTTTTATGTTAATATAAAAAACTATCGTAGTACCGTACCGGGCAAGCTGTTCAAGGTAGTTTGCTACTTAAATTACATTTAAAATATTAGACAAATTAATCTGAAATAAACAGCCGTAGATTATAGGCAAAAGTAACTGGTCATCAATTAAAGTAGAAAGCTCATCAGTACTCCTTTTAGACGTATATATGTATTAATTTATAGTGGTTGTTACATGTTAAGACCCTCTTACCACTCAATATTTCAATTTTTCATTAACAAAGACAACGATGGTACTGCCAAACTCTTAAAGCTTAGAGAAATATCATTTTATTTGATAGGCAATTTTAATAGATAGTATTCGTCCTGATATCTCAAGAAAGCAACAAACATAGAAAAAGATAAGATCAAGGCCGAACTAACAATAGAAAAGCTCATTTCGACGATGACAAACTTTCTGCCCTCCGATCATAGTGTTCACACAAAACGTACGATTCTTAGAAGGCGTAACCGAATAGACTTCTAAAAACAATAGAATAAAATTTAAGTGTCAGCCGATTATTTCTAAATATTTTTATCAAATTTGGTAATACGATAAAACAGTAACGAACAAAACAAACTCGTATTTTTGTTATTTATCGGTTTACTACTTTGTAGGTAACCGGACGTGAACGCGCGTAGGAGCAGGTAATATTTTTTATTCGGATACTGTGTAGACTCACCGTGGTAAGCAAATGCATGCATATTAAATCTGAGTACACGGTTATTAGTTTAGAGTTTGAACTTACTACCTCAAACTCAATTAAAACGTTTCGCTATGCACTTCTTAACTCTGATGGGTATAAGTGCGCCACATACTGAAACTTTGGCAAAGAGAGATTTCTCGTCAGGCTAGGTGACTTTGTTTGCTATCATGATGTTGACACTATTTTGGCAATGGAAGATCCTCAAACGAACTCATTTAAAAAGACTTTGATAGCGTGTTTTAGGAATACTAGTGGTGCCATCTCTTGACGTGTTGCTGAAAGTCATCACAAAGCAAAAAAATATAGATAAGTGCGACCTTGAACCTTGAAGCTTTGAAGCTATTCAATGAGATACATACTATATATCTCATTGAATAGCTAGTTAAATATTATCTACTGTTTTAATTTCGTGTCTATTTTTTTCTAAATCCATGTCCCCTTCACGAAAAACGAACGAATCCAAATACTAAAGATTAATGGCTCGTAGACAGTTTGGTTTATGTCCCTGTAATATATTGTGTTTATTGTGGGTAAATAAATATTTGGGTGGTATTTTACTTTTACTATTTTCCGGGAAATGCTTCGCTTGTATATTTTATTAGCATTTTCGTAATTAACTTGATATTAATTAATTTCGCGTTTTGAAACGGTTTTATTATTAACTCGTTTTCTCGTCTCTTCGGCTGGAATATTGTAATTTTGTACGGCCTTCCTCATGAACGATTTTAAATTTTAGCCAAAAAACATTATGGGAAATGCAACTAGTTTAGTCTAGGTCTCCTTGCCACCTTTCGCATTCAACATCTTTGTAAATCAACTATATATTGATCGATCGAACCATAACATTTTTTTGTTCTCGAGGGGGAACTTTCAAATGGAATTATACGCCATGGGAGGCGTGGTTTTTACGACGAAATGCGATCACACGCTGTCTTTCCCACAGTTCCTTCCTACTCTTGCCGCCTACAAAGCCGAAAGCCACCTTTATTCTTATTCTGATCCCGGAGGTATAAGAATGTCCCTGACCCTACATACACTTCCTGTTTTTTTTAACATTACAAAACTTATACAATCAATCAATCCAACACTACTCGTATTATAAACGGAAAAACAACTTTGTTTATCTTACTATTCATCAATCACTTCATTCATTGTTATTAACAAGTCTATATTAGGATAAGTTTCTTTTTGATTCACTGGTTACTTTATTTATTCTTCGTTTTTGACGCGACAACGTCTTATAACTCGATGGAGCCGGCTGCACGCACCAAAAAACATGACTCATGCGGCGTTACCTCGCTCTGAGGCGATCCATTTAAGGCTTGAAGTGCGAGCGACAGCGCGAAAAAGCGACAAAGAGGTACGATCGGCCAATAAATACAATTATGTCTAGAAATTGATATACCTAATTGTATTTTTGCGTACAAATAAATGTAACTTGATCAATTCCATTATAGTTTCAATTTACCTCCTTCTCTATATCCATACAAAATATCTATCAAACAAATAAAATTTAAATTTTCTTTCAAAATTGAAACCATTCCATCAGTTTTTTCTTATGACGTTCTCACGTTCAATTATCGTCATTAAACCAACTTTATAGACAACCGATTTTTTTGTTTCTTTGTAGGTATAGTTATTCTTAAAATTGTGTTTTTTACAGTATGGGATCTCGATGTGGTATACTACAAGTCAAACTTCCTCGATAATATTGTTTATGTTATTTGATTTACTATATTGCATACCACAGTACACAGGATTCTTAGAAATTTGCTTTTGCACTTGTGAACAATAAAGAGCACAAGCTTATGTAACAAGTACCAGTAATTCTCAGAATAGATTTGATATTAAGGCTTACCCTTGAACTTTATCAGCAAACAGTGTAACAAAGTGTTCCCAACTTCCTTATCTCGAATTTCAGGCGAAACAACAAACTGACACTTGGTTACAGAGACTAGAGAAATTAGAAGCAGACAGTTGTTGTTAGAATGCTGGGTTATAGTGTAACAACTGTTTGATATCTATTAAATGGAATAAATTAACTACCAGATGAGCCCAGTGATTACATATGTTCAAAAAAATATAACAATAGAAAATACTAAACTAGAAATACTAAACAAATGGAGACAGACAAGTTTTTGATAGGAGAGCCGAATTTTGTGGAAAGTCTAAACGTTACATTTATATACGGCCTAAAGCTTAATTACAATATTTTAAATTGAACTCAATAGTTTGAGTTCATGCTACTTTAAATATAGACAAATATTAAATTTGTATTACTTTTTTAGGCTATTTTACACTGAGCATTTTTTTGCAAATATATGCGATGTAGAGTCACGTGAAATATTCATTTTTATTATATATATGGATGTGTATATATAAATAAATATGTGCTAATATAGATTTTTCTTATTAACCCGTGTTGTCCCATTGCTGGGCAAAGGTCTCGCCCATATGACTCTACTGGTCTCTATCTTTTGCCAGGGCCTGCCAGTCTTTTGAATATTTGACCAGATCGTCACACCATCTTTTCTTAGGCCTTCCTCTTCGGCGATAACCGTTTTCAGGTCCCCATTGTATGACGATTCTGGCCCATCTGTTGTCCTGCATTCTGCTTACATACCCAGATAGAAATAATGATACAAAAGTAATGGTTTACATTGTATTGTCCCTTTTTCCGTGAGCTATATTACTATAGGGCAATAAAATGAAGATCTTTATGATAATATTATTTAGGTGCTCTTTAAATATAAACATATCACCCATTGCTGTCGTATAACTCTATTTTGGCTTTATTTACCCTATTTACTCTAATTACCTCTATTTACCCTAGAGTGGGCGCGTTTTTCCGCGAAACGTCAGTGGGCGCGTGGGGAGCATTGTGTTTCATTGGCCATTTTAACCCTATTCTTAGTAGAAAAAAAAGGAAAAAAAAGTTTATCCAGGAATAATATCGCACCTGTAGTAAACCTTACATATAAATCTAGCCTTTTTTGTAGTAGATAAACTACTTACCTTTAGATGGAATGTAGAATATAGTTCCTTCAATTACATAGAAAACAATACGTAGGTTAAAGTTTATCGGTCTATACATACTTTTAACTTTCCATCTACTTTTTAAAGCTAAAGCGGAAGTCACGAAATCTAATTAGAGAACACTAAGTTTTAAGACAGTGAAGAAGCAGAAATATAGTATAACATACTAAAGAAAACCCTTTTGATAAATGTGATGCTAAACCTATTGATTCTATAGGTAGTACACGTAACATACACTGTCAAAAATTTGATACGAGTAGTTCATCATAAACTCCTATGGAACTGCGAACTAAAAGTTGCATCTGCAAAGCAGGTCACAGTAAGTTTTATAAATCCTGACTGGACTGCAACCAAAAAATAAAATAACATTACCACGTCAAAGTTTCAGTTCGACAAACTTTATTATAGAACAGAAATGCACTGGAAGGCAACAAACTAAAATAAAATCGCACGGACTGTCTGCAAAGCAGGTCACAATGAGTTTTTTCAAATTCCTGACACCCACAATCAACAATGGGAGCGGCGGCTCTCGTTAAACTTCGAACGTTATAATGAATCCAGTTGGATTCAAAAGCCCTAAGGTTATTTACGGTTTTCCTAATGATTTGCTTGAACTTAAGCTATAATTCAGAAATGTAAAGTGGCATATACTTTGGTACGCCACGGCCAATATTTAGTTGAATCCCGATTATATATATTGAAGAAATTTAGAACTTAATGTAGGCACAGCAAAAAAGGTATGCATTTTACCTTATGATAAGTGGCCTTAGAGCAGTGATAGTCTGATGGTTGAAACTTGCCCTCTCAATCGGGAAGTTCGAGGTTCAAACTCAGGCACGCACCACTGATTTATGTGTGTATCAAAAATTAATTATCACTGCTTTTCGGCGAAGGAACACATCGCGCGGAATCCTACACACCCTAGTTTAAAAAAACCAAAAAAGTTCTCGGAGGCGTGTGGTTTGGTGTCCGCCAATATGCGATTGGCCAGCGTGGTGGACTATGGCCTAAAACTCTCATTCTAAGAGAAAACTGGTACCCAGCAGTGGGACAATCATGGGTTGCACCCGATAAGCCTTTTCCACCAATGGACTTCTGTAATTAGCTTTCAATAAGATCAAAGTCGTACCTATGGTTAGTCATAGGAGGACTAAGTTGGAACGCCTCTGAGAAGCATTTCTCCCTTGCCTTACTCTTCAAATCAGAACCCCGTCCTTCCTGGGGTCGCCTGACCGAACGGTTCGAGCTCCCACTCTAGCCGCCCGCTACCTCGGAAGTCCCATTTAGTCGCCTCTTACGACAGGCAGGGGATGCCATAGCCCTATTCTAATCCCGGAGCTACAGCGACGATGTTAAAAAACCTATAAGCCGCTGCAGCGGAAATCATAGACAACGCTCCGCGAAAATAAAACGCGTCATAAAATTGGCACCTATCCATTTCCTAGATTTTCATATTCTATGCGCGAAAGTGGTTGAAAACCACTCCCTTTTTTCAAAGTCTGTAATGTTTTCTAACGTATAAAAACTACCAATCCACATGCAGTTATTGTGCTAGTAAGTATCTAAATTATTGAAACAGGATTTTAGCTCACTTTTGTGATATATATTTTTTTAAGATTGAAATAACAAACGAGCACGCCGTCCATCTGATAGTGGTCATCAACAACTGTGAGCAACTTCATATGAAAGTAAGCAGATAACCACACATTTTTACAACCCTTCTTTACGTAAGAACCGTTTATGGTAAATGAATGAATATTTGAAATGAAATATGTTTATTTTTTTTGCATAGGCCTACGGAGGCACTTTTTTGTTTTGTTTTCGAGGGGGAAACCTTCAAAAGGTACCCGACGCCGTGGGAGCGACGCAGGGTTATGTGGGATTTTTAACGCACTAAAAGGGTGGCCGTCCACTACCACTGCTAAAAACTAGACAGCAGTGGAATAGCGTTTAATTTAATATACGCAACATACAAATATTCTATGATACTCATAAATATACAGAGTCAGACAAAAGCAGCGGTCATGTACATGTACGTTAAACTAAACTAATAGCTGTTTCTGTAAGCTAAGTCCTCACAACTCGAATACTCCATTACTTGTAGGATACTCTAAGCCTACAAAATACCTCCAATTTGTTTCACTAAAGCCGTCAATACTGATATAAGGGCTTGCCACTTTATCTTAGCGGAGATTTACAGAGAAGTCGTTGATTTGTTTTACTTATTCCCTTCTTCTTCTTGTTTGCTGTTTAGCAATAAAAGTAAGCAATACAATACCTTTGATGAATATTTATTTAAGCGAATATATAAAAGCGAAAGGTCACTCACTCAATCATCACGATATCTCAGAAACTACAAGTGCTAGGAGTTTCAAATTTTGCATGCGGGTACTTTTAAGAACGTAAGTGCTTACTAAGAAGTGATTTTATGAAATTCAACCTCTAATTAAGGGGGTGAAATGGGAAAAACTTTGTGACACATTGATTTGAATGCGGGCGGAGCCGCGTGTACAGCTAGTATTAGATATTGGAAGGTAGAACCAGTGTAGTTCGACCGGGGAAGTACCACCGTCACACCTATTCCTAGTAAAGCATTTCTTGCGTTTCGATGGAAGGGTGTGGTTGCCGTCATACTTTCACATGAGGCGACCATCATAGTCCTCGGGAGTAGCAACTCCCGAGGACTACGCATCTGTGATTGATTTTAGATAGAATCCATGTTCTGTTGAAGTCGGTTGCAGACGTCCATGGGCGGCAGTGAACACTTACCATCAGGTGGACTGCATGCTCGTTTACTACTTCAGTGAGATAAAAAAAAATATGGTCATTACCATCACGTGGACTATAAGCTCGTTTGCTTATTTCCATTCCATAAAAATCTAAAACAGAGCAGTGATAGCCTAATAGTTGAAATTTTCCTTCTCAATCAGGAGGTCCGAGGTTCAAACCCACGCACCACTGATTTATGTGCGTATTAGAAATTAATTATCACTGCTTTTCGGTGAAGGAAAACATCGTGAGGAAACCTTGTGTAGGTTTCCTCACGAGTTCTTTAAAGATTTAAGCATACATAGGGACAGACAGCGGGAAGCGACTTTTTTTTATACTATGCAGTGAAGATAGATAGAGGTGCGACAAAGGACGAATGAATGTAGAACATTCACCTACAAATCGTAACAGGAAAACAACAAAATTAATGCGACGATCAAATAGATCCCGGCGACCACGTTAGACATATAATCAAACCACAATCGGCTCAATAGTGTTATCCTGTGTGATCTTTTCATATATCTAGAAAGCTGTAGAATGATCTAGAAAGCTGAATCCGCCGGGAAATATCCAATTCATATCTTAAAAGTCAACAGTGTCGGTGGCGCAAGCTCGAGACGGAATAGGATGAATTATTGTGCGTATGAAATTTCAGTATTCTGTAAGAGGATTAAGGTCCCGAACGTCTGGTTGGATTGTTTTTGAAACTGTCTATTAAATTTTTTGTATCACCGCCGCATACGTCGTCAACTTAATACTGGTGGGCACGGGTCTTCTCAAAGGGTAAGAGAGTTGTAAGCCTTATTCCACCGCCAGACCTATTTCTAGTGTGAAGCATTTTTTGCGTTTCGATTGAAGCCGGCACACTTTTATATGAGGCGACCATCATAGTCCTCGGGAGAAGCAATGCATCTGTTATTAACTGCAGATAGAACCCATGTACAATTTGAAGTTGCTTACAGATGTCCATGGGCGGCAGTGACCACTTACCATCAGGTGGACTGCATGCACGTTTGCCACTTCAATCAGATAAAAAAATAAATAAAAAAAAAACCACGCTGGGGTAACCCGAATTTTATTATTTGTAAAGAAGTCTCAGTTGTGTTGGTTTCCTTGCTATGTTTTCGTATACCACAAATTAGTGATGATTAATATCTAATAATCACATCATAAAAAAAATCAATGTTTATTTGGGATCTGAACTCGGACCCTCGGACCCATGTTTCGACTATCAGGCTTTAGCAGATCATTACACCCACCACACGCCAATGCATAGTTACGAATATCTGACATCACCCCACATACATTTGGTTCCGTTGCTTGCTCGGACTAATAGCTGAGCTACATTTGCTTTGCGCTGCAAATGTTACCGTTGATCGAAATTTGGCAAACATTTGGAAATTTGGCAAGTAACCATACTTGGAAAAGCATTCGAGGTGTTTTTTTATCTAACTGAAGTAGTAAACGAGCATGCAGTCCACCTGATGGCAAGTGGCCACTGCTAGCCATGGACTGAATCTGTAAACAACTTCAAACAGAACATGTGTTCTATCTGAAGTCAACCGCAGATGCGTTGCTACTCTCGAGGACTATGATGGTTGCCTCATATAAAAGTGTGCCGGCAAATCCTTCCATCGAAACGCAAGGAACGCTTCACATTAGAAATAGGAATGGTGGTGGTACTTCCCCGGTCGAACTACACTGGTTTTACCACCTGATGTATAATAATAAGGTTGAAGCAGTTTTTGTGTTTCAGTGTAAAGGTGTGGTTGCCGTCTCACTTTGATATAGGCGACCGACTTAGTCCTCGGGAGTAGCAAGGCATCTGTGATTGATTTCAGATAGAACCCATGTTCTATTTGAATTTGCTTACATATGTCCCTGGGTGGCAGTAATCAATTACTATCTGGTGAACTACACACTCATTTGCTACTTCAATTGACGGCCCATTGGCGTAGCGGTTACCATACCGGTCTGACACGCCATAGGTCCCGGGTTCGATTACCGGCCAGACAGGTATTTCAATGATGAGTTTAGATTCGTGTTCTGGTTCTGGGTGTTTGTGTATTCGTCTTGTGTGTGTCCATGGTACCACAGAACAGGAGAAAATCCTACTTTGAAGCTATGAGTGTAGAAAGCATGTGTATATTTTTTTCAATCTGATGAAAAAGGTGAAGAGGCGTTGCTACCGTCGAACCACAGACCTTGGAATTAATTTACATTATATTTCTTATTCAAGTCACTTGAACAATGAAGGCAAGTGTCGTTGCCAGTTCCACCCTGAACAAGATAATTCAATCTGTCAGTTTTCATTTCAGATCCGCTACTGACACTGATGGACATTTCAATTAACAGCTTCAGCAAAACTTTCATGGACATTACGGAACTTTTTCATTTCATCGCGAAACAAAATTTCACTTTATTGTATTGTTAACCCTGCCAGTTGTCTTCTAAACGTGTTTTGTTTAAGGACTTTTATTGTGTTATTTTATGTAACTTTTTACAGTACTTTAAGTTTACGATAGAGTTAAGGTTTTAATACAAAGATATGTTTAACTTTATTAAATATCTTTTAAGAATGATCAGGACTTTAGCTATCCCATAAAGGTGACCCTTATTATTAATTAAAAATTAATATTGGTAAAAAAACACCAAAATATCGGATGTGTCTAGCCAAGTTACGAACCTCGTGTCTTTAGTCTGAAGAAGTGAAACTACCTTTATTTTTTAGGGAAACCTTCAAAAGGTACCCGACGTCGTGAGAGCGACGCGGGTAATGAGGGATCCTTACCGTACTAAAACCCTCCCGGTGGCCCTCTTCAGCACTGCGGGATCTCCAACGGAACACAGCTGGAGTCCTCCGAGCGCGATGCCCCTTTCGGGCTCTTCCCTGGTGGGCGTGAAACGCTCAATGCAGCTTCTGGTCTTTACGGTGGCATGTGTGATCGCATCCATCCTGGGGTTGCTTGGCCGGACGTTTCGAGAAAGTGAAACTACATACCACTGTTTTTTGGAATAGTTCATCTATAAATAATCAAAGGTTTGCTGGAATAGTTTTCACAAAAAAGAAGTACTTCTGTTTTATGATATTTTATATAGGCATCTGTTTGATTTCATATTATTTCTATTAAACTTTATTAAAATTAATAAGACGACTAAAGTGAACATAGCCAATAAACAATATCATAGTTGGGCATATAAATGAGCCATAAACGTGTAAACAAGTCGTTAATAATCTCTAATCAGACAATATTACAAACTTCAGTTAGTTCGCAAGTTATAAAACACGGTAGTCCCTTGATGCCGAAGTTTAGCCTATTCAATCCATCGGCATCAGAACTTCGCCCCCAAGTTTGGATCTTCGGCCACAAGATGAACTTTGAGCTTTCATAGCCAAGTGAAACCAAAAGCTCTCAATCGCTCTTTTTAGTTCCAACTATTGACAATTTTATTATTATATTATAGTTAATATTTAACATTTATTTAAGGAGTGTATTTTTTGAAGTGAAACTTCTTTAGGCGCATGAGTTACAGATGAAACGTCACGCCGGTATAGAACGGAAGTGTCGGAAAAGAGAGAGAGAGTGATCGAGACCGATTGTGAGAGAGTAAGACAGGGCGAACGTAGCATGAGCAACTAGCCGTGGAGTGAGAGTAGGGAGCAAGCGAGTGAGAAAGATTGAGAGAAAAAGTGAGACAGAGCGAACGTCGTATCACGCCTTTTTCCCTTCCTCTTAATCTTGGAAATTTAAAGTTTTAGATTTGTATAAATATAAACAAGATTTATAAATTAGTTCGCCAAAGAAGTTTCACTTCTGACATGTGTACTTTGTACGCACGCATGTTTTTTTTAAATATGGCCATACCAAAGGAAGTGGGAAGTAGTACCTGCTAGTAACGTGCCACTGCCTCCCATGGCCATCTGTAATCAACCCCCGACAAGATCAGAGTTTTACGTGAGGTTGACCACAGATGCGATGCTCCCCCGAAAATCTACTTAGTTGGAACGTGTCAGATATGTACTTATGTCTCCCTTATTAACAGAGCAGCACACCAGCGCTGCTAATAAATAGAAAAAAAACTCGTTTCGAATGTCACAAAAAGTTCTACTACCCCAAGTATTCATTTGTTTTAGACGACAACAGGGGAATAAAACACAAGCAACATTTCACTCACATTAGTTATATCATCAGTGTGGTCCCAAATGGGCCGGCAATCCGGGCCGGCAATGTGTTGATTCGCCAATAACATTGCAAATGTGCAGGCACTCTGCTGCGGCTATGAAATGCAATTATGTGAGATCGCGTCTCGTGATTCGCTTTGGACGTGCAATTATTTGTGGCCACTACTGTTTGTTACTCGATCGCTTTTCGGTTCTGTAGTTCGTTACTAGATAGTAATCCATTCTTTTTAGGTATTTAACAAACTTTGTTCACTCGATGTGTTGGTGAATGTAAGAAATTTTAATCGCGTAATATAAATCGGATATTTTGGAAGCCCCATAAGTCAAGCAAAGTTCATTTTGTAGGAGAAGCAAAAAACAGTTTTGATTCATAAAGTTGTTCTAAACTAACTTATTTGTTCCACTTTCACATGGTAGCGGGACCCTTGCCACTCATGGCAAACTGCAATCAACCCCCGACAAGATCAGAGTTTTACCTAAGGTTGGTCACAGATGCTTTGATAGTCCCGATAATTTACTTAGTTGAAGGTCTCGAATACTTATGTCGCTCTTACCACACCCACTCTTACCACAAACCAGACCAATTCAGCGCCTAATACCGCTGTTATAAGATAGAAAAATGCATTTGACTCCGGTGGTATCGCCAATTATCCCAAAAGTTCTACCACCTCAACATTCATTTGTTTTCACAACCACAGGAGAACAAAACACAATTTACAGTCAAGCAACATTTCACTTACATCAGTAATATCAACAGTGTGGTCCCAAATGGGCCGGCAATCCGGGCGGCAATGTGTTGATTCGCCAATAACATTGCAAATGTGCAGGCACTCTGCTGCTGCCACGAAATGCAATTATGTGAGATCGCGTCTCGTGATACGCTTTGGACGTGCAATTATCTGTGACCACTACTGTTTGTGACTCGATTGCTTTTCGGTTCTATCTCTAGATACTTGATCTATTCGTTTCACATCTTTAACAAACTTAGCCTGGAGTGATATATGACAACGTTTAGTAGGTGTGTAGCTAAATTTAAGGAGTTTTGAACACATTATACGTCTGATTTATTAAATAATGTTATTTAGGCGTAACAAAAAATTATCCACATAAACGCTTTTATAATATAAGTAAGATTCTCGTCAACCCATTATTGTCCCACTGCTGGGCACGGGTCTTCTCTCAGAATGAGAGAGTTTAGGCCATAGTCCGCCTTGCTGGCCAAGTGCGAATTGGCGAACAAGTAAGTAAGAAGTAAGTAAGATTAGTGAGACACAATTCGTAATTTATAGTTATGAAACGTAGAAATAAAAACGTTAGTTAAACAATTTATAATATACAAATTCGTATTTAATGTACGTTATTTCCGTTTTTAACAAATTTTGAGCAGTGATATATACGATTGCCCGGGCATACCTACGTGATTGCCGGAATACTAGGCAACGTTTTAGATGTATATTTTTGAAGTTTATGGCTCATATCAGCTTGCAGACTATTAAATTGATTCATAAACTGTCGGAAAATAGCAACCTTGTATCTCCGGCGTATAAAATAATATGTATACAATACACATAAATGCAAGTAATATGTACTTTGTACGTAAAGAAAGCAGTGTTTAGAGGTTTTCCCATCAACCCATTATTGGCCCACTGCTGGGCACGGGTCTTCTCTCTGAATGAGAGAGTTAGGCCATAGTCCACCGCGCTGGCCAAGTGCGAATTGGTTTAGAGGTTTAGTGTTTAGAGGTTTTACTATTCATCTACAGATGACCCCTGGCCTAAAAAGATTTTTATTACAAATACAAATATCGTTTTCCAACGATTCGTATGTTCATAGTAATAGTTTCGAGTTGCTTCCGCTTACTGAAAAACGAACTCAAACAACGATAATATTTATTGGGACATCGCTAACTTTAAGCTATTCTACTGGAAGTCGTTAAAAGAACATTACTAAATTCGTGCGATGAAATATAATGTGTAAAAGACATAAAATGACTAAAATTGTTCTAGTTTGGTGTTAATAAAATGAACCGTAAAGTTAGTTTTGGTCGGGATTTGCTCGTTCAGGAAATAGTTTGGAATCTGATATTCTTCTGACTTTGGCAAACATTAGGTGGTAAATTTAAAACATATATAGCTGTGAAGACAACTAATGTGCTGTGGTGGCAACATTAGGAACCATATCCTAGGTTAGGTTAGAAGGATATGGTTGCCGGTTTACTTTTATTTAAGGCGATCATCTTAGTCCTCGGAAAAAGCAACGAAGAGGTTGTTTACAGATGCCCAGGCGGCAGTGATCACTTACTTTCAGATGGACTGCATTCTCATTTACTACTATACATTTATAAAAAAATGATCTACTGCCATCATTTTGATAATTAAGCAGTGGTAGTAAATTCACTACCGTCGTCACTTTATCAAGTATTCTCACACATTTTCTCTCTTTAAACAATGAATTGAAAGCATACCCCGTATGTTATATTAGTCGAGGATAAAATCTCCGGGCACAAATGGTATTTATACAAAGCTCACGGATAAAGGGAAAAGGAAATAAAATAAAAACGGCAAATCATAAAATGTCTAAATCATATGAAGGTGGAAATAAAAATCGTGTCAGATGCAATAAAAGGGAAAACGGATTAATTTTCTGTCACCTTTCTGATGACATATGTTTATTTAATAACCATTTTATTTCCTGTTTCTCCCCTGTTCTTAGTTTGTGTGAGTTCACTCAAACATATGTAATGATATACCTACACGTATTAGGTACGTTACAATTTTATGTCAAAACAAAGGTCACCTATTAATCGAATTATTAGAATATTTTAATTATTCTAATAATTCGATTAATTTTCTATAAAAAATTGTCAAACAACAAACAAAAATAACAAAAAAAAAATTTATGTATTGAGTAACAATTTTTTTTGTTCTCGAGGGGGAAACCTTCAAAAGGTACCCGACGCCGTGGGAGCGACGCATAACCTGATGGTTAAAACTTGCCCTCACGATCGGGAGGTCCGTGATCAAACCCAGGCACGCACCACTAGCTCTAAAATTATGTGCGTATTAGAAATTAATTATAACTGTTTTTCGGTGAAAGACAAATCGTAAGAAAACCTACACACCCGACAGTTCTTAAAAAAAATAGCGGAGTTGTTAGAATTCCATCAACTCACACCTTGTCAGAGCGGTGGACTATGGTCTAAAACATCTCATTCTGTGAGATGACCCGTACCCAAGAGTAGGACAATAATGGGTTGACAAGAAGAAGAAAATTTACCATACAAAAACTTTTTGTTTACAAATGAGAAACCATTCAACTCTTACAATAACTAAATATTACAATATTTTCATTTTTAATCAAAATGTTACAACACATTATAAAGTAATTATAGTGAAAACCAAAATATTTTAAGCCACGGCAATAATTTCATTAAATAATTCAATAATAACACACGTTCATTAGGTTACAGTAATTTTGCCACCAATTACGGGCATAAGTGTTTAATATTGAATGAATTTGCTATTAATCGAACAAATCACCTACTAATGCGGGCTATGCGAAAATTAAACATATTTCATTGCTATTTAATATCTGAATACGGGTTTTGGCTAATGAAGTATATCGCTGACGTTTAATAATGAAATAACTCAAAAATCTTACAGGAGAGCCAGTTAAAAAAAATAATCAATGCTTTTTGTTTTCAATTTTTTTATTTAATTAAGGTAATCTAATTAAGGTAAATAAGATTTACCTTAATTAAATTACCATAATAAACCATAAGGTTAAATAATATAAAAAAATAATTGATAAGCTTTTGACCACGGTGTGGCCATTGGTAGTATTGTAGTCGTCGTCAACCCATTATCGTCCCACTGCTGGGCACGGGTCTTCTCTCAGAATGAGAGAGTTTACGCCATAGTCCACAGCGCTGGCCAAGTGCAAATTGGTGGACTGAGTATTGTAGTACTAGTTAATAATTATGAATTAGTCGTAGTCGACATTATATGTAGTACCGTAGTATACGTAGCAGAATACGTAGCAGTATCGTAGTAGTCGTAGTCGTCATAATAAGTCAACAATTATGAATTAGTCGTAGTCGACAGTATGTGTAGTACCGTAGTTATACGTAGCACAATACGTAGCAGTATCGTAGTAGTCGTAGCCGTCATAATAAATATACAGTAACTAGCTCAGACTCGCGGCGTTGCCCGCATGGTCAAAGGGAATTAGCAATGAGTTGTTTAACATACATGACACATTTCTGATGGATAAATATGTGACTGTTCCACAATTAAAAGATACTTAGAGAACCAGAGGTTAACTAAACAATTTATCCAGCACGAATTTAAAATTCAGTTCAATTTATTAGTTTCCCTTCACTTAAATAAATTACATATAGCATTTGATAGCGTGATTCAGAACTTGCAAATGAATTTTACTAACGCCATCTATTACCAACGTTTGGAACTACTAAATATCTAGCAACTAACAAAATATCGATATACTTGTGGGAATGAGAGAGCGCGGTAAAAAGTAGCCTACGTCACTCTCCGTCCTCGTAACTATCACCCAACATATAAACCATATCATATAGCTATGTAGCGACGTGAAAGAGGCACAAACAAACTCACTTTCACATTTATAATATTAATATGGATATGGATGTAGTGCTCCTAATAGACGTATTTTGAAAACGTTTTAGTAGTAGCAATGTATTTGTAATAGTATATTAAACATCGAAGGAGTAGACGTAACCGTATTGTAAAATTTTACAGCTGGTAGAACCAGTGTGGATAGACCGGGGAAGTGCCACCGCCACACCTATTTATAGCGTGAAGCAGTTCTTGTGTTTCGATGGAAGGGTGTGGTTGCTGGCACACTTTTATATGCAGCGACCATCATAGTCCTCGGAAGTAGCAACGCATCTGTGATTTGGAGGACCTGGATTTGGAGTTGCTTACAGATGTAACTTCATCATCAGATAAAAAAATCGTCAATTAACCATATTGGTGGCTACATAGCTGGTATGGACACGTCCGACATAGTTTAGCAAGCAAAATGAAATGAAATGAAATGTCTTTATTTTGCATAGGCCTTCGGGGGCGCTTACAAATTGTCAGTTACATTTATATATTTTTTTTTACACTACCACCGGATCGGAACACGACCTCAACTGAGAAGATCCGGCAAGAAACTCAGTGGGTTTGTCTTTTTTCTTTGTATATCTTTTTTTTCTTTTTTTTTTGGTAACAATAGGTAACAAAAGTTAGCTCCAGTAAAAATGCTATGGACTGACCAATTACATGTGACTGCGTAAATACGTTGCAAGCCTCTTCCACTTCTGGGAAGAGATTTAATCCCAGTAGTAGGAAATATAAAGTATTGCTGCTAATACCTTAAAATAATAATATATAATGAGCTAAGACGATTAACTCAAACTTCAAGCCACTAAGTTCAAGACAAGTACATAATCAGATTTAGAACTTAGCATACGAGTATATTAATACAATTAACACAATTCTATATATATTAAACTAGACCGAAACTTACGTTGTACGTGGTTTACAACAGTTCAACTACAAAGTTTATTATAACTAGGTACATATGTATGTATTAAGATCGAAGAAATTGTATGTACACATTTTACATAAACTTGCTGTACCCTGCGCGCGTTGCTACGCCAATCACAAAAAAAAGACGTGTGGCACTCGGGGACTGCCGCGGTAAATTTATTCATGTATGCAGTATTTTTTTTTATTAGCTTCACATGTATGTTTGTTTGTATGTTTGTAACCGACTTCTTTGGGCGCGATTTTGACCCACTTTAAACGGCCAGATTTCGTTCAAACTTTGTAGATTTAATGAGGACCAATGACAATACACTAATTTGATAAAAAGTAGAAAATAAATAATAGTTAAAAAAAAAACTAAAAAACACGCTTTTTATAGAAAACCGAACTAAAAAATAAAAAAAGCGTGGGGTGCATGGTGTCAATGGTTATAGATATTTTATTGACAGATATGAGTAGAGTGATTATCATTTCGATAATATCTTAAAAAGCACCCCACGCTTTTTTTTTAAATATTTTTTTTTTTATTCACACTATTGTTAATTTATATTCATTGAAATTTTTAACACTATTTTCTTAATTTAAATTCATTTAAATTTATTTTCTTTTTTTATAAAAAGCGTGTTTTTTAGTTTTTTAAACTATTATTTATTTTGCTTGATACTAGGTATATACTCGCTCGTCTCGACCCAAGCAAGCTTACATACTTTCGTACTGTCATACCATATAATTACACGTTAAACAAACGCTCGCCCTACACGGTAGGCGAAGTGGGGGGGTGTTAGGTTTTTTTCGTTACGGGCATTTCTTGATTCGGTCGCCACGTTTTAAGCCCGCGATAAAAGCTATGCAATTGCTACGTTAACGTTTTTCTGTGGGTTATGAACATTAACAACAGACTTTTATTACAATACACTGCGGCTATCTACGATTTCTATATAAAAAGAGCTACCAAAACTGTTGTCAAATAAAAAGACTTTATGTTCGAATAACTCGTTCAACCAGCATTTAGGCCAAAATGTGCCTGAATGTGTCAGCACAAAAGCTATTAAGTGAAATGTAACGAATACATAGTCACGTTTTGCGAGTAAAAAATAAATATTGTCATGACAAATGATAAGCCCTCGCACATGTGACAAATAAACGTAAATTTTAAAGCTACGCAAGCCTAATTTTTCTAAAAATTATGTATGAAACATGGACGACTTTTATGTTTACAGTATTTTACGTAAATAAACAATAGGAATAAAACAGAATGTGTCCGTGAATTTAAAATAGGCTAGTAAAAGCTAGTTTATAAACTTTATTATTCTATTTCTGTCACTGTTTTTATAAACTTTAAGGCTACGTACTCACGGAGCGGTTTTCACCCGCGGCCGCCGCGGTTGCGGGTGAAAACCGCTCCGTGAGTACGTAGCCTAAATCGTGATATTATTAAAGAGGTGCAGTTTATTTCCAAGAAATGAAAATTTCATAACAGTCCTTTTTGTATTGAGAGTAAAGTTCTTTACATAAGTTCCACGACAGATAGTGAAATTTCATAACATCTTTTCCACAGTGTTGCAAGTCACAAATCCTCGTGGTGGCAAGGGCTACTTACTATTAAGTAAACTGTAGCAATAGGTTAGTAGTTTCAGTATTATTTTTCCTTATTTTACCGAATAGGTTCTTCTTTCTTTCAGGTTCTTCTTTTATTCTTTGTAAGTTATGTATATTAAGGAATGCAACCTAACAACTAGAGCAATGATAGTCTAATGGTTGAAACTTACCCTCTCGATCGGGAGGTCCGAGTTCAAACCCTGACACGCACCACTGATTTATGTGCGTATTAGAAATAATTATCATTGCTATTCGGTGAAGGAAAACACCGTGAGGAAACCTGCACACCCGGTAGTTCTTTCAAAACGAATGTTCTTGGAGATGTGTGAAGTCCACCAATTATCACTTGGCCAGCGTAGTAGACTATGGCCTAAAACTCTTTCATTCTAAGAGAAGACCCCTGCCCAGCAGTGGGATAATAATGGGTTGGCACCAACCTAACAACAAAATTTGATTAGCGGTTCGTCTCTTCTAAGATTTACATTATTTTTTATCTAGTAGACTTAATTACAAAGATGTAACCACATAAAAGTATTCCTTGAAATCCACTCTTAACTAATGATTCCGTTTAGTTTTTACAAAGTCGAAAGCCACAGCGACGTCACTATTTTATAGCTCTAACTTTGTCCCGTACTTAGTAGCAAAGGCTTTGAAATGGTAATGATAGATCTGCGCTCGGAACCGAGCGGTCCTTTATTGCCTTTTAAAGGATAAGTACAGTTTAAAAAGGCTATTTCTTTTGTTTATCCGATTGAAGTAGCAAACGAGCATGCAGTCCACCTGATGGTAAGTGGTCACTGCTGCCCATGGACATCTGTAAACTATTTCATATATAACATTCTCTTTGAAGTCAATTACAGATACGTAGCTACTGCCGAAGACTAAGATGGTCAACTCAGATAAAAGTTAGCCGGCAACCACACCCTTTCACCGAAACGCAACAACTGATGCACGCTCCCTTCCCGGGCGAACTACACTTTACTGAACTACTTAAGTCTAATTATTTATGACAACCAATTTTGATAACAGTCCTCCTCCTCCTTGCGTCGATTTCCTCAATGCTGAGGGTCGTGACCCCCTCCACAGATCACCTTGTTCCGGACTATATTACGTCAACGGTGCCGGTTTTCCGCAACGTTAATGGCATCATGCATCTTACTGTCGAGAGTGATGCGGATTTGGTCCGACCAGCGCACCGGACTTCGTCCTCTTGGTCTCTTCCCCTGGACTTTGCCGGTGATTACTATCTATTCGAGATTGTCACTACTCCTCCGGGCGATGTGGCCGAAATACTCAAGTATTCGTTGAAGGCAGATGGACGAAAGCCTTGTTGTTACTTTGAGTTCCTTGAGTATCGACACATTAGTTCTCATAGCTGTCCAGGGGATGCGTAACATTCTTCTCCAGCACCACATCTCGAAGGCATCAACGCCATTTGATAACAGTAATATTAGCATAATACGGAGGCAATGTTGAGAAGGGTAAATGTAAAACTTGCTGAGGTTTTGACTGTAATTCTTACTCCATTTTTCTCCACATGTTCTGAAGAGACACGGAGCACAAGCGCTATAATATAAGCCGGACTTTTCAATGCAAATTAAAAAGAAACTAAAAGTTGTAAATTGGTTGAAATTGCCAATCCTTGTTACATAATCTCCTGAGCTACGTTTCTCATTGATCACAATTGGTTTCGCTGAAATATTAGAATCTTGGTTGAATCTTATTCGTATGTTTCGTAATATCATAATCAAAATTGTTAACAAAATTACACGTATTTTTCGGGAAGTTTGAGTTGTTGTACCAAAGAAATTAAAAATAAAAGGCCTATAGAAAAACATGACATTGGCCGCAACGGCAGTTGTTTGACAGGGTCAACGGTTTGTATCTTTGTTTTCTTTATCTGATTGAAATAGCAAACGAGCATGCAATCCACCTGATGGTAAGTGGTCACTAGCGCCCATAAATATCTGTAATCAACTTCAAATAGAACGTGGGTTCCATCAGAAGTCAATCACAGATGTGTTGCTACTTCCGAGGACTATGATGGTCGCCTCATATAAAACTGCCGGCAACCGCACCCTTCCATCGAAACGTAAGAAATGCTTTACGCTAGAAATAGGTGTGGTGGTGGTACCATCCCGGTCGCACTACACTGGTTCTCGTCCCTGTAGTTCCGGGATTAGAGTAGGGCTACGAAATCTTCTGTCTGTCGTAAGAGGCGACTAAAAGGGGCTTGCAGGGTTGCGAGCGGCTAGAGTCGGAGCTCGAACCGTTCGGTCAGGCGACCTCGCGAAGGACGGCGGTATATTTGGTCGCATACCGTCGTAAAAATCCGACCGAACTGTGGGCCCAGCCACACATCTGTGAGGAGTCCGATGGGGCAACAGAGGACCCCGGTTGCATTCCTTTGGACATCCCGGAGTCCTCTTTTGGCGCCGAGGACGGTCACCGGGGGTGTTTTAGTGTAAAAATCCCACATAACCCTGCGTAGCTCCCACGGCGTCGGGTACCTTTCGAAGGTTTCCCCCTCGATAAAAATAACACTGGTTCTACCACCTACAAAAGTATCTGATATCTAGTTACTAGACATCTACTAGATTCTAGTAGATGTAAACAAACCTTCATACGCGAAGAATAGTACCACGTTTCTCCAAGACTTCAATAAGAACTTCGTGCAATATTGGAATGCAAAGTAGAACTTAAATATTCCATCGGAATCTAAAGAAACGTATGAAGCCACCTAAAGTTCATGCATATGTGCATACATGAATGTAGTTATTACCGATTTATCCAATAATTTAAACGAGGAAACTAATTTTGGAATTCGTCGAACGTATTACAGGAATTATGGTACAAATGATGGTGTAACCATGATTCGAATTTCATATCCAATTACATGTGGTTGTGTCGTTGTGGTGCAATTTCTGCGACAGACATTAGTTGTCTCACTAGGGCTACCACTCAGAATAAATAATTTTATTTTCTTAAATTATAATTTACATTAAATTATTTAATTTAAATACCTAATCAGTAAACATAGAATTTCTTGTGCCTCTTTTATTTTGCAACGATCTTACGCTTACGAGACGCTATTCGCTTGTTAAATTTCTATGCAGTTGTGACAACCCTCGTGTTTGTTGACGACAGGGAAATTTCCTTTCGCACTTTCAAGTTTTTATGACGTTATGCGTACCATAAATACCCAACGTCTGTCTGATGTTTTCCTGGACAGTTTAAGTTCGACTCTTGGAACTCGTAACCCCTTAAGCACCCATAATGAAATTCAGAGTTTCGAGAAGGACATGGTGACAGCCCTGTGGGTCATATGGTATGCCGCGGTTCATTAGCGGGACATCGGCGATTACGCTGCGTGTCCGGATGTGGGTTTATGAGTAATGTTCACTATTGTATCACTGCACTAACATTTTCAGCGGTTTTTAACTCGTGTCTATTATTATAACTAGCAAAATGCGATGGAATTTAAGTTAGTTTTAATGGAACTACAAAGTTTA
The DNA here is from genome assembly GCA_949699795.1 of Spicauda simplicius. Classification (NCBI taxonomy): domain Eukaryota; kingdom Metazoa; phylum Arthropoda; class Insecta; order Lepidoptera; family Hesperiidae; genus Spicauda; species Spicauda simplicius. Next base: position 13,119,673 of record OX453075.1, on the reverse strand, counting down.
ATAAGTTACGTTTAATGGATATTAAGTTGGTATATCTAACAATATTTTTTATACGTAGACCGATTATATTACACACTTAAGTAAAAGCGTTGTATTCAAGAGAAAATGTCTAAGAAAATGAAAAGATATAAAGTTATTTTTAAAAAATGAAACATTTTACCTACATACATCGTTTTTTTAATATATTTAACAGTTGGTGATTCGTGCTATAACCTAATACACATATTATAAGCTAAGTTTGCCAAAATTTGTGACTTTTCGCAAAACATTAATCACAAGGACTTTACTTCAGCCAACAACATTTATTTATTTTAAAATGTGTTGCAATTACACTACACATGGACAATAAACTTTTATTAACAGGGCAAAGAAACGATAAATTTTGCTCAACATAAAGCTTTGGGTTCAAATTTACTAAAAGCAACAAAAGCGATGATTACTGAGAACAAAATGTAGACAGAGTAACTCCATCAGACGCATACGAATGACTCTAAATCAAAGAGCAACACACTGTCCGTAACGACGATGCATCGAATTACTTACAGTTGGTAAAATGTGTATATCCATGTAAATAAAAAGTTATTTTAGGGTTCCGTACCCAAAGGTTTACACTTTAGAAACGGAACCCTATTACTAAAACTTCTCTATCTGTGTATCCGTCTATCCGTCTGTCTGCCTTTCAACAGGCTGTATCTCATGAACCGAACCGAAAATTTCACAGATGATGTAAAAACATAAAATGATTCATGGTTCCATACCCGAAGGCTAAAAACGAAACCCTATTACTAAGATCACTGTCTGTCTGTCCGTCTGTCTGTCCAGGTTGTAATCTCGTGAACTGTGATAGCTAGACAGTTGGAGCTTTGACTGATGATGTAAAAACAATATAAAATATTTTTAAGGGGGGGGGGGGTTAAGATAAAAAAAGGGATTTTATTGCCCGATATTAACAACGAGAAAACGTAGACGCTTGATATATTCAGACGATATGTACTTATGTATTAACTATAAAGAAATAATTCATCTAAAATAGGATAAATATTTCAGGAGGGCTCACAAACAAAAATGATGTTTTCGCCGTTCTCATAGATGATGGTTCAAATTTACTAAAAGCTACACAGCGACTTCATCAGACGCATACGAATGACTCTAAATGAAAGAGCAACACACTGTCCGTAACGATGCCATGCATCGAATTACTTGCAGTTTGTAAAATTAGTACATACTTTATGTGACTAAAAAGTAAAATTGTAAAGTGAAGAAACAATATGTTACAAGGTAGCAGAACAAGTGTTTTAAGTACTGTGTTCTGATTTAAGGGGTAAGGGAGACGTGTTTTGACGATCCTCAAATCTCAGGAGACAAAGACAAGATAAATATAAAGACATAAAACGCTTAACAAGGACTTATACAGTCAACAAGTAATATGGTTAAATTATAGATCCGACCCCCAACGTCTCGACTCCTGACGAAGTCGGATAAGAACGGTACTCAAAAGTGTGTAAAATCTACGAATTTGCACTTAACTATCGCGGTATTCTGTAATGCTTGCGCCAGCGCAGGGCGCTCGTCAGTCTTATGGTAGCTGTGAGCGCGTTCGGACGAGCTGCAGAGTGCATGCATTATATCGTCACTACAAAGTTAATGTTTTTCATTAATCACGTAAACGTAGACGGAGAAATGACATAGACTACAGTCTAAAAACCTCGAGAGCATACCAGTGTCCACTTGTGACAAATAATGTATTAACGACGATATTATACCGGAAGTTTTAAGAGTAGACGATTTTTTATTAGATAGTAGGACAACGCTTAAACTCTTTATATAATTGTAACTTTCCATTTCCATCAACCTAGTCCATTCGGGTAACTTAAAAAGATCTAAAAAGATAATAAGAGGCTCAAGGTCTTAAAAACTTTTTGGCCAAAGTAAAGGGTCTTGTCGTTCCCTACAGTTGCCGTCTGGGTTCTCTAATCACCAAGTTTAATGTGCTTACTTATTAAAACAATTTGTACCCACCCTCATGAGTCCAAATTGCTAGAGTTACACCACGACTCATTATAGTCCACACTAACGATACTCAACGCATACATAAAGCCTTAATTACAAACTACACAATATATTATTCAAAGTTGTAGTCTGAAATGAACCATGTTTTATTTTTTATACTATGTATGAACCATGTTTCCTTTTATATGCTATAGCGTAAAGGGGATCTTGCAGTTCAGTGGATTGGTGTGGTTGCCGGCTCACTTTTATATGAAACGGACATCTTAGTTGGCATTAACAATGTTTCAGTGATTGTCTTTAGACAGAACCATTGTTTTATATTAGGTTGCTAACATACGTCCATGGGGCGGCAGCGGCCACCTTCCATCATGTGAACTGCTTACTCGTTTGCAACTTTAATCTTTAAAAAACATAAGAAGCTAACGAGCTTATAGTTTACAATTAAACAGTATTTGCTGGTAACTTGCTAGTATCATCCATAGGCATTTGTTATCACGTAGTTCCGGGATACCCTGTAGTTCCGGGATCAGAATAGGGCTAAAGTATCCCCTGCCTGTCGTAAGAGGGGACTAAAAGGGGCTTCCAGGGTTGCGGGCGGCTAGAGTGGGAGCTCGAAACGTTCGGTCGGGCAATCCCGGGACGGACGGCGATATGGGTGGTCGCATGCCGTCGTAAAGACTAGACGGAGCGGTGGGCCTGGCCGCTCATCTGGGAGGAGCCCGATGGGGCAACGCGCTCAGAAGATTCTGGATGAGGCCGTTTCGAGATTCCGGAGTACTCTTTATAGCGCCGAGGACGGCCACCGGGGGGGTTTTAGTGCGGTAAAAATCCCACATAACCTTGCGTCGCTCCCATGGCGTCGGGTACCTTTTACAGGTTTCCCCCTCGAGAACAAAAAAAAGGCATTTGTAATCAACCAGAGATAATAATATAAAACTACTGTCACAATCCATTTGCTACAAATGCGTTGCTACTTACTGAGGACAAAAACAGAATGCCCAAAAAATTAACTACGTTACATAAATCATTTAAACGAACGGTAATACTTACTTATTAGTAATACTTACTAGAACTAAAACATATTAATAAAACCCTGTAATAACAGCGTTTAATTTATGTTTTAGTTAATACTTTAATTTAAGTGGGGTACGTTAATTGAAACGAGTTGCCATTAAGTGATCAAATCCAAAATTAAATGAAATATGTTTAACTACCTTTTAGCATAAACCGTTAACATCAACAAATCTAACTGAAAGTCTGAATACTCTGACACCATCAAATGAAATTGTATGTTTGCATCGTTTAAATAGTTATTTATGATACCTGAATAAAATGCACGAAACATTTTAATTTATTCAACAGTACGGAAACCGCACACTCGACTCCAAAGCCGATGCCCTTTAAAACGTATTTTAGCATTTTTCTGAAATATAAAATGTTGATGGCTCCGCGTCCTAAAAAGTTATCCACCTGGGGTTTCCCACGTACGAAACATTTGTGTGAAATGAGGCCAGGAAAATGATCAATGCTGAACTGTGCTAATGAAAAGTACGTATGATAGACACTAGGATTGATATACTGGTATATCATGCCAGGAAAAACTATAGGCTATTGTTCAAACTTAAAACAAAATTTAAGAAAAAAATAAATAAATACGGAAAAAAGCAAAGTTAATACGGATTACCATCAGGTAAACAATATTTTATCTCTATATATTACGTGAAGCAAAAACTTGTAATTCGTTTTTAAGATACTTGCCGCGGAAGGTCTAGGATGAAATTTTTCAGGGTTACAGTTGATGTAGAGAAGGATTGCGCAATACTAATATTTTTTTCAAATAATGCATGTAACATACCTAAAATCAACTTTATACACACTATCTTGCATTTGACACAAACACGTAAATAATAAACGAAATAAAACATTCAATGTCTTACTACGAAAACACTTAACTTCAAAAATGTCAGATGTCTTTGTTAAAATACCCGCTATTGCTTTTAAATGCTTAGTTAATCAAAACCTCTTTTACCTTTAACGGGTGATTTTAATCAAAAAAATCAATGCAATTTGTTACTTGAGATATATTCGTGCTACTTTGGACAATATGAAGTTTCGTTTTTTAAGTTAAATTACGTTCGAATTTCGACCGTAGCGACGGGTGACTAGTTGTTTTTTTTTCCGACTGCATCCAAAAGGAGACAAATATTTTCCGAGCGTATGTTTGTCAAGTCCATTACTGTGGCAACAATAGTAATAACAAGTAACTGTATTAAAGTAGAAATTATTTACTATAAAGTGCTACGATCGTGGACGTACATAAATTACAGAAAAAATACCGAAACTACTTTTTTCTGCAACTTTTGCATTACCATTATTTTAATACTTGTTGTCCCTTGTCAGTTAATTATTTTTATGCACTCTAGTTCTTTGATTAATGATAAATAATTCATCAAATAAAACGAACGGGTTGATGACAATTAAAAAAAAAACTTAAAATAAACTTAAAACGCTTTCCACACTCATAGCCCCACAGTAGGATTTTCTCCTGTGTCGTGGGTGCCATGGACACACAAAGACGAATAAACAAACACCCAGACCCAGAACAAGAATCTAAACTCATCATACAGATACCCGTCTGGCCGGGAATCGAACCCGGGACCCACTGCGTGTCAGACCGGTACGGTAACCGCTGCGCCACGCGGGACGTCCACTAAGATTGTATTACCACTAAGATAGAAACCTAATATTTTATTAGTTTGCAGCCAATCTAGAAGTCATGTGGCAGCAATCAAAACAGTTTTATTCAGAGTGAATACTGCGCAAAATTCAATTGAACTTCAATTCTACCCAAGAGCCGTTTCGAAAGAGCTCCAAAAGGTGTTTCGTTTTATTGAGAAGAAGCGGAAAAGTAAACTATATTTTTTAAATTTAAAACATTTATAACGAAAACGATTGATTGAAATTGATTTAGGTCGTGATTTTAGGAATGCAAACTTTTTTGAGTGCCACTGCTGGGCACGTCTTTCCCCACTGTTTCTCTTGATAAGTGGGGAAAACTTGATATTGGAGTGGTATATTAATTGGAGGCTTCATGTGTCTAAGCTCATTGGATTCTTATTGGCCAACCCGTGTCCAGTGGCTTCAAACCGGCTATAGGCCTTCGATGAAGTTCAGCAACTGTTATCAAATGGTGTCAACGGCTAGACTTATCTACTTTTCGAAGCACGAAACTACCAGCAGTCACCCATCCAACTTTCAACCGCGCTCGTATTTCCCTAATTTTGCAGGGCTACGCGCTTTTAGGTTATTAACCTAATTATCTCAAAGCTTAGCCGTGCAAATACTCAAACATCAAGTGGTAGATAACACCACTCTAGTGGTACACATTAATATGGTTAATGGAAATACGAAGGTCGTCGAGTTATGTACACACTTGGGTTTACGTGATTCGAGTGCATTATTAGATACTTGCGCAGTTGTGAGATTAGTCCAGGGTTGCCTCAAAACGATAATCATGTCAAAATAAAGAAACAGGCACGCAGTATATCTGTGTGGTAAGTGGTACATAGACATCTTTAATCAACCCTAAATGAAGTAGCAAACTAGCATACTTTCGAACTGACGCTACGTACTTACTGCGGCTGTGGACACCTATAACCAAGTCCATATAAAACAGATTTTCAAGTCAGCCTTCAATCAATTAATTTCGCACAGTAACATTTTTGACGTGACAACGTCTTATAATTCGATTGAGCCGGCTGCACGCACCCAAAGACATGACTCATGCGGCGTTACCTCGCTCTGAGGCGTTCTATTTAAGGCTTGAAGTGCAAGCGAGAGCGCGGAACGAGCGACAACGAGGCACAATCGGCCTCCGCGTTCGGTAGCGTTCCAGATCTGTCTCTCTCATACTTGAGTGAGCGATGCCACCGCGTGGACAGCTGCTATACAATAATGCAACCATTCCATCAGTATTTTCTCATGACGTTGTCACATTTCACTATCGTCAGTAAACCGAGACAGTACAGACAACCGATTTTTTTACGCAAGGAAGCCCTTCACCCTTCTAGAAGGTGCTCCTCTAGATGCCCTTTGTTAGAACAATGGGCATGCCAATAGCACTCGTCCGTGGAAACATGCATGAACAGGCCACCAAACCGTGCCATCGTTCACATTATCCGCGCCGGAGAAGCGTTTAGCGTAAGATATACTTCAGGACGTCCTTAGTCGCGGAGTGAAAACCAATACTCAGCAGCAGTACATATAAAGTCAAAGATACATACCTGAGAAATGTATTTTTTTTTGTTTAGATGATGAACTATGGGTCTTAGGAAACTTACCTGAAACAAACAAGATATTTTAATTATTATATGATGAGGGTATAAGTTAATTAAAACTACTTTTAATTTCACATATATGACGGAGGGGGTGGTTTTTTTTCGCTCATCGTATCAGGATAACCTACTGTGGGCTCTGATAGGGAATGTTAGCACGAGAATAAATTGCAGACTTAATTTTAACACACAGTATATTGCCGAATTAAACTTGTTACAATCACTGAATTAATCAAATTAAATTAAGTAGGCAAGTAATCGTAGCACTAAGAACGCGGGATGATTTTAGAGTTGTCTGCTTCGGCCGACCGTCAACGATAGACTGAGGTGTCAGCCATTAAACTGGTACAACCCTAACTTCATCGAACGCCACTAGATGGCGCTGGCGTTCCGGTGTTGCCACAATACCGCCATTTCCGACATATACTTATTATTGAAATACACTTATTTACAGCAGAATTTAGAACTACTGTTTTTTATTTTGAAAGGTAAGGTACTCATTATCAGTTCCCCAAACTTATTTTTTTCCAATCACATCAAATGCACAGAAAGAAACGTGAATTTTTACATTAATATTTCCTTTCTTCTTCTTAAACGTTCAGTTAATAATACGGTAAAGGTGAGACTTCGCAAGTTTTTAAACAAGATCTCAGTCAAGTCAACGCTAGGTGTAATTAAGTTAACTTGTTAAGTTGCTTACTATTATAAATGTACCTTGAATAGAGACTTTGCACCTCATTTTCAAAAATATCGCATATTGGCCTGATTTTTAATTAATGCTTCAAAAGGAAAGCAGCGATTTTAAATGTGGTATGTACATTATTATTTGTAAGACACTCTTTTCAGGCCGAATAGCTTGACGGATTTTAAATAATGACGAGTCGTTGGATTTGTTCCCAGGATTGACAGAGAAGTGAAGAGGAGTGATCAATATATTGTAAACTATATGGATATAAAATTAAAGCAATAAATAATTCATTTAAAGGCGTAAACACTTTTATATTGTTATTTCTATTTAATTCTAGCTGCTGACTTGCTCTGTTATAATTTTTGTACACTCTACCCAGTTTCCTATGAGTTATTTTTCCTTCAGCGATTTTAAGGTTGTCTGCAAGAGATCGCTATTTTAGTGATAAGGCCGCCTTTTGTACCTTGCTTTAGTCTTTAATTTATGTTAAATATCAGTCATTGATATACAATAAAGAGTTTTTGTATTGTATTGTATTTAAATGCATACTTAAATAGATTAAATTTAAGGAATACAACAAAAACACAGAAAAATCTACCAAAACTATATTTATCAGCCTGTAGTATGTGGTACATGTGCTTGATTCCCGTTTGAAGGAACTCTTTTAAAACCGTCGGGCTTTTTTTATTTATAATTGTTTGTTTAATTAAACAGCATAAGGTCTGCAAAGCCTGCCAAAGAACGAGACCTACATGAAAAACAAACACGCCTTACTAAGGTAACAATAAAAATATCGCACCCACACTTTATCGAAATTAATTTTGAGCGCATTGTCTTGCCTCCCTTCTGTTTACAAAACCAAAACCCGAGCGTTTATGTAATTAGGTCGGCTCGTTCAGAGGGTTTTTTGAAATTAGGCTTTTTCTATTTGGGTTTTATGTAGTACAGAATTTTTTAAGCTCTTTGTACTTGGTCTTTAGAAACGGCGCAAAAAATTGAAAAAGTTTTTTTGCACGGGACTCAATTTTTTCGGATGGAAATAACGTTTAGTTCATTAGTTATCTTCCTATCCACCTAAAGACTAGACCCGTATTTACTTAAAATCTTAATCTGTATAATAATTAATATCTAATAACCATAACAGACTACGGAAAACGATTCTAAATAACTGCTCCACAAACTACAAGTTATTAGTTGTCAAGATAGTTATTTGTGCAGTAAAATGATATACGCGCAAACTTTCCCCGCCACTACACATAAAGAACCTCTCACGGGAGCTTTAAAAGCTCAAACTTCAAGCACTATGTTTGTCTTCACCCGTTGAACTTTTATCAAGCTTTTATATGCATTATGATATTTTATATAAAATTCACGTTGCAACAAGTAGGGGTACATTTAATACTCAACTGAAATAGAAAGTTCTAAGTTAATGTCAAAGTATGCAAATGTATTTGACGACGTACCGGTCTAACACGCAGTGGGTCCCGGGTTCAATTCCCGGCCAGACAGGTATCTGAACGATGAGTTTAGATTCTTGTTCTGGGTCTGGGTGTTTGTGTATTCGTCTTTGTGTGTGTCCATGGCACCCACGACACAGAAGAAAATCCTACTGTGGGGCTATAAGTTTAGAAATCGTTTTTTTTTATATTTACGGAAAACATTTGTTTTGTACAAAGTACGTATAATGTGTTAAATCTTTTTGGCTGTAACACATACATGCAGGTAGAACCAGCGTAGTTCGACCGGGAAGTACCACCGCAACACCTGTTTCTAGCGTAAAGCATTTTTTTGCGATGGAAGGGTGTGGTTGCCGGTACACTTTTATATGAGGCGACCATCATAATCCTGGGGAATAGCAACGCATCTGTGATTGACTTCAGATAGAACCCATGTTCTATATGAAGTTGCTTACAGATGTACATGGATGGCAGTGACCACTTACCATCAGGTGGACTGTATGTTCGTTTGCTACTTCAATCAGATAAAAAAATACGTAAAATATGTGTTTTCTTCTAATATCTATTTGTAGTACTAAAAATTATTTAAATGTTTGCCTGTTGCCTATTCGTTGAAATATTTGTTCTGCCTAATCTCTGAAACGACTGGACCGGGTGTCACTTAGGAATAACCGTGAATACTTTTAATTTGGCATAATAGTTAAAGTTTCAAACAAAAATATGTTAACGTCAGCATCCTCTTCAAAAAATCCTTTTTTACTATTATGGTATGGACGACCCGCGTGGCGGAGCGGTTACTTACCGCTCTGACGCACAACGGGTCCCGGGTACGATTCCCGGCCAGACAAGTTAGACTGATGAGTTTAGATTCATGTTCTGGGTCTGGGTGTTTGTGTATTCGTCTTGTGTGTGTCCATGATATCCACGACACAGGAGAAAATCCTACTGTGGGGCTATGAGCGTCGAAAGCGTGGTCATTATAAATCGTTAAATGTATGTCATGTTACATTTCTATATATTTTCATTTCTACATCACATTTTCAAGTACCAGTGTAACCGTGGCTTCTATGTAATATAATCACGGATTAACAATTATTAAATTAACCCTAGATTAATATTTGATTTTGTCTTAGAATGAACATTCTCAAGTGATTTAAATTTATAACGAGTCGGGATCAATTTCTAATTGGCCCTCTTTGTTACTAAAACAATTGGGGCTTAGCCATATTCAATTCTTATCTTATTTAGACACGGCGGGTGAAAATCCGGTTCAGTATTGAAATTCCGCGACTAATCAATTTTGAAATGATAATAGAACAATGTGATGAAAGAACTTTGTGAGGTATTTTAATTAAATTTTCAACGATAGTTTGTGTAATAACGAAGGCTACTATGTTCAGAAAAAACTGAAGTGGTTTATTCATGAGCAAATATAAGGGAGGATAGAGGTACTAAGCATGAGCGAGAAAAGAACCCAACAAATTCGGGGACAATTTTTTGTTTTTATTTTTGTAGAAAATTTTCATAATGTATGTCGCCCTTAATATAGGATGGAAATTGTTTTTTAAACTAGTAACAGTCTTTTTCGCTGACTATTGTTGGATTCCTCATAACAAATCTATAAGCATAGTAGTAAATGTTAGCCTGTAACACTTTAACCCTGAAAATCTTTAAATTGTACGTGCGCAGATGTGCGCGCGTTAAAATTCTATTTATTAAAAATTTTATTATTTTTAACGCCTTAAAATTCCGGCCACATATAGTAGACGGCGCTATGCATGAACAACTCAAATTTATATTTTTTACATGTTCATTACTTTACAACAGTTCTCAGTTATATTTCTAAAGTAGCAAAAGGAGAAAACCTTCAAAGATATGTAATGATGTAAGTAAATTGTTAAATAACAATCCCGAAGCCGTAAGTAATCTTTAATTAATGCTTCGGAACGCAAGGGTCATTTGGTATTCAGGATTAACACATTCACACATTTCTTTCATGTAGTATTTAATTCGTTTCGCAATAAAAGTATTCACGCAACATGGATTTCGTTCGATTGAATCGAAAATTTTTCCCAACATTCTGTAAAATCGGCGACTTCTTTTTTGAAACAATCTGTTTTTACGCTCATCCATTGGTCCATTATAGTACTTTTACTGAAGCGAGAATCTGATAACAGATCAGATGCAATACAAACAGACAAACATATTTAACTTTATACTAATTAAGCAGCAGCCATAAGCTTAGTTAGTGCTAAAATCAAGGAATGGTTTACAGTTTCGTCAATTTCTAAAAGAGAAAACAATAACGTGAACTGAAAATACTAAATATACGTAAAAACATCTTGCTTAGATACAAAAAATTATGTACAAATAAATCAATATATGTCTGTATGTTCTTTATGGAATCGTAAACTATATATTTGATCATTTGACGATCTATAGACAAGTTGTTGGGCATGACCTCACGAGGGTTCCTATTTTTAAAAGGCGTCGCAACGCGGGAAGGGTACAGCTTGTATCATAATATTATCATCAAGGTTATTCCTTTCACGTTAAGTAACTATACCTGCAAATGTCACTGCAAATCGAATACATTTTATTAAAAGAAAATATATTACTATTTTTAATAATCCACCACTACTTCGCAAGGTGTTTCGTGGAGAAGAAGCGTCAAAAAATCATAACACGTGTTTCAGAAACTTTTATATATAATTTGAACTAACACTAGTAATGCAGGTGAAGCTTGAGCCACTTCAAACCACACAGTTTTGTCGGTCAAGTAATCACTTGTTCTATAATACGCTTTTTACCGTTTATTTAATGACCTGCTTAAATTTTCCGTGAAATTCATGATGTGAAGGTTATTTTATTTATAAAACGAATGCCAAATGGCGGTAGAGCTTTGTGCTTTGACTCCAGGAGCCCATCGTTGCATTTATTTCTGCCTATTAACTGCAATGTTAAGCGCTGCCGTCTTTGGCTGATGGTTTCGTAAGATATACATACCTACTAGGGGTGTGCGAATAATTCGAAGTTACGAATTATTCGTTCCGAATCGAATATTAATATTCGATTCGAAACACGAATCGAACAATCCGAACTTTCGAATATTCGAAAGTCCACGAATAATTCGAAAAAGTTCGAATAATTCGAAACATTCGAAACATTCGAAACATTTAAAAAGTTTCGAATAATTCGACAAAGGTCACGGCTACTCTGTGCCTAATTGTCGATAGATCATTACAGTTGCAATAGTCTAATGATAAATAGATTAAAAAATATATTCTTAAAATACCGTATGTTTTATTTCTAGGCAGAACTCAAGAGAAATGATACAGTCTTTGAGTTTTTTTTATTTCTGGTTTAATGACATCTTCGCGCCATTTTCTCGGCAGTGTTGCCCTTTAAGCAATATTTGCCCAAATTTTTACGAATTTTGAATTTTATGACAATTTTCTGAAATATATTGCAGATAAATTATATTTTTACAAGCTTTTTACAAATTATATTTTCGATTAACTTGCAACGTATGTATGTTTGTCAGGGTGGTTAAGCAGTTATCTTTAACCGATTGAGCTGAAATTTGGTATATACCTTACGCTAATATGATTATTGTTTACATGACGATTAATATTAGTAATTCCAAAATGGCGGACTAGTTACTTTTCCTGCACTGACCCAGTCTGGGTGTCAAATGAAACGGCTTAATTTATAGCATACAATAAACTACAAATCCAAGATGGTTGTCATCAAAAATATGGAAGATTACATACTTTCATGCAACCCACGTAACATGGGTATCAAAAGGAAGGGCTTAATTTTCACAATACGAAACACTACAAAAAAATCAAATCCAAGATGGCCGTCATGGAAACACCGGAATATTACATATTTATGTATTATTCGCCCAATATTCTTATTTAATAGAAGGGCTTAATTTGTAGAATACAATACAAAGCAAAACATTAAATGCATGACGGCTGGCTGCCTTTAAAAAAACTGGAAAATCAAAAATTTTTGTCCAACACACCCAGTATGAGTATGAAATGAGAGGCCTTAGTTTGTAGAATACAATACACTTGGAAAAAAATCAAATCCAAGATGGCCGTCATGGAAACACCGGAATATTACATATTTATGTATTATCCGCCCAATATTCTTATTTAATAGAAGGGCTTAATTTGTAGAATACAATACAAAGCAAAACATTAAATGCATGACGGCTGGCTGCCTTTAAAAAAACTGGAAAATCAAAAATTTTTGTCCAACACACCCAGTATGAGTATGAAATGAGAGGCCTTAGTTTGTAGAATACAATACACTTGGAAAAAAATCAAGTCCAAGATGGCCACCCTCAGAAAATTGAAAGATTACATATTTTAGTGCTACCCTCCCTATAATAAAGTAGGTATGAAACGTAAGAGTATTACGGCTAAAAATAAGAAAATAATTTTTTTTTTAATTTTTTTTGTACTCTTAATAATATTTTGTGTTTTTTTTTTTGTAATTTATTGATTCCTATAATTATCTTTATTTAAATATATGCAATTACGTAATTTAAATTTATTATTGATATGGTAGCAACACTGTGAGTTGTTGAAGTATTTTGCAGTACGAAGATATTTTATAAAATACCAAAGATAACCTATAAAGGGACTTACTTTTTCAGCATAAATATAATTCATCACTTCATCGTTCTTTAATATCAGATTCTACAATTATAATATTGAAATATTTTCTAAAAATTATAGAAGTTTGGGGTTAAACATAAAAACCCGTGCTTAGATTTTACTCATAATTTTTATCATTACAATCTAATAAATAATTTACAATTATTAACAACATTATAACTGTTTAAAATAAGTAATAAATATAGAAAACTTACGTTTTATTAAAAAGTTACATTGTTAGGTTAAGATAATTACTTACATCGTACAATTCATATATGTAGGATGTATAATTTAGATATCTTGCTGTTAAAATAAAAAAAATGTCTATGTTATTAAGCTATGTTATATAAAAAATATTCATCAGTGATCATGAAGACAACAATAAATTCCCGCCTTCCGAAGTTTTGAAATTCGAACATTGACGAACTATTCGAAATTTTTCGAATATTCGAAGTATATCGAATTATTCGATTGCATTCGAATTTGCGTCGAATGCCGAATTATTCGAAAGTTCGAACTATTCGATTCGAATTTCAAATCGAATATTAACATTCGATTCGATTCGATTCGAACGGTATTCGCACACCTGTAATACCTACTTATTCGAGAAATTAATCTGAGACTAGGTACCTTATGTCCATGGATAACTACCTAAGGTAGTCGACGTCCATGGATAACCACCTACCTTAGGTAGTTATCCATTGACCTCAACATCCACCTACCATCATTATGCTCGTTCGTTACTTTTATCATGTAAAAAAAAAGTTAAGAATGAAGGAAGCTTAATGCGTCAAAAAAAAAACAAAAAACAGTGCTTAATGTTTAGTTCAGGACAGCAAAAGTGACAGTTGTTTGTACCGCTGGCGTTTCATTGCCGTCTTATTACAAAAAAAAAATCTTTTCCCTAATATTTAATTACAAAAATAATCAACACCGAAAACATTACGTTCCCCAAATAACAATACCGTCTCTTTGTTCAGGTAAAGTTAAATAAAGGCGTCATGATCCCCAAAGATTGCGACCGGTCTCAATGCGGGTCTGGGTCTGAATGGGTTCTTACTAATGTATCTTGTAAGTTAAATAGGAAAGGTACACGACTCGTTCTTGTCAATAGACTGCCCGATACCACAATCTTTAGTCTTGAACTTAGTTCCTATTTTGCGTTGTGTTAAAAATCACATCTCGTAGATCGTTTGATACTTTCGTCCCTGTAGTTCCGGGATCAGAAAAGGGCTACGGTATCCCCTACGGTATCCTATCCACGGTGTTTGGTACCTTTTGAAGGTTTCCCCCTCGAAAACAAAAAAAGGACTTTGATACTTTACTGGTAACTGTCAGTACTTCAATATTGAGATAGGAGCCTGTAAGTATAGATTCTTTCCATCTTTCCCTCCCTATTTTCAGAGTTTTTGAGATTTACTATTAAAATGGTATTTGATCAATTATCCCTTAACGTTTTTGTTATGTTATGTAAACGGTTAATACTAGGGATGTATTATTATCTTTTTACTTAAGGAGAAAAGTCAGAACTCCATACTTTAGGCTATGAAACCACATTAAATTATAATCTGGAAATGATGTTCGTCACTTTGTCTCATTCACATTTGTGACATTCAAATGTGCCTTTCCCTATTCGGTGATATTCAACGTTAAACCTGTTGTTTAATTTCTACATCATTGTGTATATTTATATTTAACACAATTATTACAACTTATCAAGTCCATATCATAAGAAGACACGGTTCTTCGTGAAGAAGTTCATGATGTAGAAGTACTCGTTTTTCAAGAAGATAGCAAACAGTCTTAGTGGTTTCAATTTCGTAGTCTAATTCTAAAGGGTCCATATTTTGTTCGTTACCGCTTCGCACGGTCAATCTTGCGTTACAATCCTTGATTACAACTGTGAAATGAGTTTTGAGGCGTGTGGATCCTCATACATTACCTCGACCTCATCGTTTGAGCTTGTAAATGGCGCATGTACCTGTATGACCTTTAGTGAATATCGTATAAATCTTCTAAGTACTTGCTTTTGTGAAAGGTACTTCAGTTGGTTGTAGTTGTGGAGTTTCTCTTTTCATGGTTTAATATAATTAAAACAACGCGTTTTGGTTTATCTATATATTAATACGAGAAGCAAAAACTTGTGGTGCATTTTTAAGTAATATGCCGTGGACGGATTAGTATAAAATTTTGCACAGTTATAGTGGACGGAGAGAAGAAGCGCAGAATTTTAATATTTTTTTCAAATAATGCATAAAACGTATACATAAAATCAAGTAAAAACACATTACACACACTACCGAAATTAAACATTCAACATATGAAAACACAACGTCAAAAATGTCAGATAACTTTGTCAAAATACCCACTATTGCTTTTAAATGCAGCTTCGTCACTTAAACCTCTTTTTACCTTTCGGGTGTATTAAAATGCTTTAAAAATTAATAAAAATTGAATTTAGAAAATACTTTGTACAATATAAAGTTTAGTTTTTGAGTTGAATTACGGTCTAATTTCGACCGTTACGACGGATGACTGGTTAATGAACGTGCAATTCAAAATTCATCCCTCATCATCATTTTTATCTAAAATTGTAAACTAGAATTAAAAAATTGCTACTGTAATAAGTACTGTACTGTAGTCTAATTGTTATTATTTTAAATTCATTCATTAAAAAGATAATATAAATTATTTATATTATTATTATTTACCTGGTTCTACTGTAAAAATTGCGTTTTTGTGTTATGGATTCAATCAAATCGATACATCACTATGAATCATTTCTGCATTACAATTTCATAAATACAGACAATACATGAAGTAATTAGTCGGGTAGCTATATTTCCTGTTCACGGAGTTACTTTAAAACTTAGTTAAGTCGAAAGTATTGCTTTTCTGCTTCCACTGACATTTTAAATAGGAATAAATGGCTGGTAGCGAGAGCGGACCTAATTAAAGAATTTTGTTTAAAACTAACTTTTTCGAGATAATTGCTTTCAGCAGACCTATTTGAATACAATCTAGGTTATCCATATCATTAAGCTGAACTGTTTATATTAGATTTTCAACACATACAAATATTGTTAGATAAAAACACTCTTTTTTAGTTATATTTATATGTTTTAGATAGGCTATGTTTTAGGTATATTTTGAGTTCTTTTCACTATCTATTATGGATTTATTTTTGCTTGAAATTTAATAAACGGCACTGAGCGTTTGAATTTAAAGGTGAAGGAATTGTCTTCGGTTTAACTTTAATAACATCAAAAGTAATATAATTTACATTATATACCCGCAGTTGGGAGCAGTGATAGCCTAATGGTTAAAACTTGCCCTCTCGATCGGGAGGTCCGAGGTTCACCACCCAACCAACCCAGGCACCCACCACTGATTTATGTGCGTATTATACTTTAATTATCACTGCTTTTCGGTGAAGGAAAACATCGTGAGGAAACCTACATACCCGAGAGTTCTTTAAAAAAAAAAGTTCTCGGAGGTGTGTGAAGTCCACCAATTCGCACTTGGCCAGCGCGGTGGACTATGGCCTAAGCTCTCTCATTCCGAGAGAAGACCCGTGCCCAGCAGTGGGACAGTAATGGGTTGACGACGACCCGCAGTTGACAGTGATGCTGTGAAAATTAATCGAGAAATTTCGGAAGTAACTTGTAGAACTAATTAAGTTCCAATAGCGTAAGTGACAGATCAGGAAACACTAAGCTTACGAGCTAACACATATCTACATCATTACATAATCCCGGACATTTGTCGGTCAATCACTAGCAATTAATACAGATAGCTTTGATGCACTAATCTTAATATATATAAATTACGTGTCACTTTATTTGTCCGCAATGGACTCTTAAACCTCTGAACCGATTATAATCAAATTTACTCAACGTGTGCATTTTGATCCAACTTGAAAGATAGGATAGTTTATATCTTAATTTATGGGTTTAATTGCAAATGTTTATGTAACATTTCTTTAACCACAGCAACGCGTGGCCGGGTATGCTAGTAGCCTATATAATAGCTTTGCAATATAGGTATAAAAATTAAAAGCCGTTAAATTTAACAGTTATCGTTCTTTGGATTAAGTGAATTTGTCATTTTTACGATTTTAACCTTTCCATTATCTATTTTAATTGTGTTTCCTTTAAGGGAGCCAAGGTGCTTCTCGCCGACGGTTATTCGAACGTTGTCTCTGTTCGTTCAACCTATAGATTAATTTTTTTGATCTAAGTATTTATTATACACAATCTGTTTTGTTATCAGGTATGATATAACAGAATAAAAGGTCCTACGTACAGTTCATAAAATATTTGTGGAGCTGTATTTGTCTGAATGAGTACTAAAAATTCAAACATTAATAAAACCTCGCATTGTTATTTCAAAATTTACATACTCAAACATCCAAGCAAAGCCATGCGTTGCAAGCTAGTCGAGACGTAAAATGAACTTTCATAATACTTGACACTACTGACGTGACGTGTACAAAATCTCCGCTTGACAAACGAACGAGCTTCACCGTCTCGTAAATTCACGTAAGAGGCTAATTTCCACCGCCGAGCAAATAATTCTTTATTTAATACCTGCTTGATTTATGCCGTAGATCATGCTGCATACTATATACATGTTATATTATTTTGAGTAGCGTTTTTTCTGTAATAAAACTTATTTCATCCTATTTTTAGATTTATTTATTTATGAAATCAAAATAGAAAAGAAAAGCATACAGATCCTCATACATGCAATATAACCACGAAATGCAAGCTAGTCGAGACGTAAAATGAACGTTCATAATACTTGACACTACTGACGTGACGTGTACAAAATCTCCGCTTGACAAACGAGCGAGCTTCACCGTCTCGTAAATTCACGTAAGAGGCTAATTTCCACCGCAGAGCACATAGTTCTTTAATTAATACCTGCTTGATTTATGCCATAGATGCATGCTGCATACTCTATGCATATTATATTATTTTAAGTTGCGTTTCTCCGTAATAAAACTTATTTCATTTTATTTTTAAATTATGTTTAGAACAGTTATCCGACCGAATCTCAAACCTACTATCCCAGTATATCGTCGTCAATCCATTATTGTCCCACTGCTGGGCACAGTTCTTCTCTCAGAATGAGAGTTATAAGCCATAGTCCACCCCGCTGGACAAGTGCGGATTGGTAGACTTCACACACCTCCGAGAACTTCTTTTTTGTAAAGAACTTTCGGGTGTGTAGGTTTCCTCACGATGTTTTTCTTCATCGAAACTAAAATAAACGTTCATAATACTTGACACTACTGACGTGACGTGTACAGAATCTCCGCTTGACAAACGAGCGAGCTTCACCGCCTCGTAAATTCACGTAAGAGGCTAATTTCCACCGCCGAGCACATAATTCTTTATTTAATACCTGCTTGATTTATGCCATAGATCATGCTGCATACTATATGCATATTATATTATTTTGAGTAGCGTTTTTCTGTAATAAAACTTATTTCATTATATTTTTAAATTATGTTTAGAACGGTCATCCGACCGAATCTCAAACCTACTACCCAGTATATCGTCGTCAACCCATTATTGTCCCACTACTGGGTACAGGTCTTCTCTCAGAATGAGAGTTATAAGCCATAGTCCACCACGCTGGCCAAGTGCGAATTGGTGGACTTCACACACCTCCGAGAACTTATTTTGTTTATAAAGAACTCTCGGGTGTGTAGGTTTCCTCACGATGTTTTCCTTCATCGAAACGCAGTGATAATTAATTTCTAATATGCACATAATTTTAGAAAAATCAGTCATGCTTGCCTGGGTTTGAACCTCGGATCTCCCGATCAAGAGGGCAAGATTCAACCATTAGGTTATCACTGCTCAAGACGTAAAATGAACGTTCATAATACTTGACACTACTGACGTGACGTGTACAAAATCTCCGCTTGACAAACGAGCGAGCTTCACCGTCTCGTAAATTCACGTAGGAGGCTAATTTCCACCGCCGAGCACATAATTCTTTATTTAATACCTGCTTGATTTATGTCATAGATCCATGCTGAGGCGAAAATGTTTGGAGTAATTTACAAGTCGCAGATTAAAATCCCCGTAATGTGGCGTAAAATTTTGTCGTGCGGGTTTTTATTTTCGTGACGCTTTTGGGTCAAGTTTTTTCATTTGCAGAATTCGCAGGTGACTGAGTGGAAGTAGAGGTATGGTTGTGAGTTTATTTGTTCTGTATTTTGGTTTTACGTTAGATTGCGTTAGATAGAAAATTGAAATATGGCAGAATCCCGTCTTACTTGTAACTCTATTGTAGATTTTTTACCCTAATTTTTCTACAGACCTCCAGTCTACAGTGCCCTACAGTGTTGTTCAAGAATTCGCGTTTTTCTAATGTTGGCCAATGTTATTTTTTCATAATGTAATGTATTTTACAAATAAAGTCCATTCATTTGATATCTTTATATGGTATGTTATACAAAAATATATATTCTGATTTTTTTTACGTCAACCATTTTAGATTATTAGTCATTACAACTTAAGGTGTACTCCAAATTGCAACTTAATCGGACATTCATAAGTGGAACAAATTCAGCTTACAAGATTTGATAAAACATACAAACATACCAAGTTAAATAAAATCTTTTAAAAGAAGGGTAAAATTTGGTACCCGTTAATATTTTGTCCCGGAAGTGAAGTCTATTTTCCTACACTGAAGTTTTAAGCTTCAATAAAGCTTGGCGCGGCGGCAGTCAGTTCTCAAACCATTGTGCAATACTTGCGGAGCTTTCCAGTTTTCCTCGTACTGATTTATGTTCTTGAGCTCCCGAATACGAAAATTAGTACAATGTGCCGTTCTACTTAGAATCGTTCATCCCTTTTAGGAAAAGCTGTACAGTAATTGAGCCTACACGAAATATAATTTATCTGTGTTTTTACATTTATTTTAACCGAAGAAAAAGGAAAAACTTTTTAGCTAAGGCTCAGCTTTCACCCGAGCTCTCTGTACACTCAATAAGGCACATGAAAATTTAATATTACTTTATGTCATTTTGTGTTTTATATATTGCCTTATAATATAGGACATATGTAGAACACATGTAGTTTCGTCCTGATCTAGCGAAATATGGTGAGCGCCGACGTCGGGACTTTTTTATGTTCGGGACTATGTACTAAGTACGGTGAATGCTCTAAACCATCTATTTAAATTATGTTTTACTTTTTTGTTCAATGGAAGTCTGTTGTATTTTTTGGTTAACATTTTTTTAACTTCGGCTATGTTTGAACATACTATGCGAATTAGTTACCTTTTACATACCATTAGAAAGTCATTTTTTTAAGGCACGCAGGCGTGCTGCCTCGCAATTTCCTTCACCTCTAACGAATATATTCTAATATAACATCCAATTTTTTTTCATTCGAAAAACTTGAGGTAGAACCCATGTTCTAAATAATATTCGAAACGCAGGCCCCGTATAATCAGCAAAATTAATAACACTAGATTATACATACTTAATCGCTTCCAAAATTTATCTCGCTATCAATAAATTCTTTTTATAATAAGACTGAAACTGCGACCTTAACTTGACATTCTCTGTAATAACATTTTCCAATCCATTTCATTTCGAACCAATATTAGATTAGCATATAATTAGAAGTTTCGGCAATAAATCACTCCAATTTACTAATAATGTGGGCGCTCTGGGTCTTAATTAAATCACCTTTGTTGAAACACAAATACTCGTCACCCTAATGACCCAAGCTCACCCTCTGTCAAATTTTATTACGGTCTGACGGGGTGTAATGATCGAGTTTCCATGCATATGCTATGTCATGTTGAATTAAATATTTTTTCCTCCCTATTTGAAAATTTTATCTTTAATAAGGGTTGTATAGGTTTCGCAGTTTGATTATGTCATCATCATATCATTATGTATGTAAAATAGCGAACTAACATGAAGACTTTATGGTATGTGATTAATGTCGCCTATAAACGTCAAGCTGAAGTTTTTACCACATGGTTGCTCTTTTTTTATCCGACTGAAGTAGCAAACGAGCATGCAGTCCACCTGATGGTAAGCGGTCACTGCCGCCCATGGACACCTGTAAGCAACTTCATACAGAACATGGGTTCTATTTGAAGTCAATCACAGATGCGTTGCTACTCCCGAGGACTATGCTGGTCAACTCATATAAAAGTGTGCCGGTAACCACATCCTACCATCGAAACGCAAGAACTACTTCACGCTAGAAATAGGTGTGGCGGTGGTACTTCCCCGGTCGAACTACACTGGTTCTACCACCTTTAAACCTACAAGAGCTGAGGAAAGCCACCGAGGTTTTAGTGGGTAAAATCCCACATAAACCGGAATCTCTCCCAAGGCTTCAATGTACCTTTTGAAGGTTTCCTCTCCACCACCAGAAAAAAGGTAGGTACCATCGCCACACTTATTTTAGCGTGAAGCAGTTGCACAGTAGCGTGAAGAGTGTGATTGCCGGCACTTTTATAAGAGGCCTTATATTCTTAGACCTCGGGAGTAGCAACGCATCTGTGATTGACTTCAGGTAGAAACCACGTTCTATATGAAGTTACTACAGATGTCCTTGGGCGACATGGTCCACTTACTATCAAGTGGACTCGTTTACTACTTTAATCAGAAAAAAACAGATTAAGTTTAAAACAAATTTGTTTGAATCCAAAACAGATTGGTAGGCGAGGTTAAAATCGGATGCGTGCAAAGTTATATTGCAACACGAGCAATATCGGAATTTTTCCGAATACGTTTCCGCAACGGCGCGAACTATTACGCGGAACAATTGAACGATATCGTTAGTTTCAAACTGTGAGCGCAGGAACACATTTTTTCGAATTTTTAACATTTTTCATAGAAATCGAATTTCTTGTTTATAGGTTGGAGTTGACTTTTCACTTGATTTGCGGATATCTGCTCTAAAACTGTTCTACCACAATAGTAGCGGTGATTCCAGTCGAATATTCCAGTAGCGGGTTCGATCCTGGGTAGACATTTATATGCGTTCTAGGTTTAAATTTAAACGTCTGTGCTTGTTTTAGTATGACTCAACAGCATTCGCAACATTGCAAAGTAAGATAGAAATTATACGTTTGTTTTAATTCTATTCTTAACATTTGATTGTTATAAAAACTCAATTACCTTTACTACTCTTCATGTTTTAAAGAATACATAAAAAACGTAGTACCTAGTAATATAAAATAATTTAACAACGCAGTTTTACTAACATTATAGATACCTAATTTATATTGGATATTTACGTCAATCGAGAATAAATGTATTCATCAAATGTATCTAATTTATCCATATGCATTAATATTAGATGTCAGTGGCAACCCGTCTATTGTGGTTCAAACTGATTGGTACATTGATGCGAAATGATTGGCTGCGAATGAAAATCAATCGTATGAATTATATATTCCATTGTTTACACGAAATTTCAATTAATCTGCGAAATTTTAGTTGGCTACAGACAAATAGAATTGTTATAAAAAATAATTTGATTTGCTCTATTACAGAACTAATTATGTTATGTGGGTATTTTTGTTACTAACTGTTTTGTTTCTTTTCTTAATTACTTTCGAGACTTAAGTTTAAGTGCTTTTGATCAATACAATAAGAGGCAATCTATTTGTGAAACACTTTGTAGTTCGACGATTCAAATATAAATTTACTCTATATAGGTACTTTATTAAGGTGGTAGAACCAGTGTAGTTCGACCGCGGAAGTACCACCGCCACACCTATTTCTAGCGTGAAGCATTTCTTGCGTTTCGATAGAAGGATGTGGTTGCCGGCACACTTTCACATGACGCGACTATCTTAGTCCTCGGGAGTAGCAACGCATCTATGATTTACTTCAAAGTTGAAAGATTGACTTCAAACTTCAAAGTTGATTACAGATGTCCATGGGTGGCAGTGGCCACTAATCATCAGGTTTTCTATTCGTTTGTTACTTCAAACAGTAAAAAAAAACTATGGTCAGTATTTTCATCTTTTGATAGTTACTATTCAAAAATTAAATTATCACGCAGTAAAACATTTTTTCACACATGAGTTAATCAGATTGTATAGTACTAAAACTTTAGGGTTTGATAACATTTTTTCTAAGAAACTGATTTACTTAGTACAACTGAACGCAAAAATAGTGAACTTATAATATAAAATGTTAAAATTCACAATCACGTTGTTTTCAATTTTATACAAAAAGTAGTTATCTAGGAAAAAGGGACCGAGCAATAAATTGTTGAGTTTTTATGAAAACGTAATAAAATTCATAGGCCATCTGGGAATTGGGAATTTTTCAGGTACAGCCGATATGATGACGCGCCTCAATTCAATTTGATTGTTTGCAATCCTTCACGAGAAAACTTTATGTTGATAGACCTCGTATGATATAACGATCTACTTCATCTATCTATATAACGAAGTAGATTTGTGATGTGTGACAACAGGATGGTCGAGGAGTCTTCGTTACTGTCCATTCTTGAAGATTTGAAGTAAAACACAGGAGTAAAGTTCTTCGATTTATTCACAATAGAGGAGGTCCGATCACTTCGGCGGTTAAACAAGAAATCTTTTCTACCGGCGTTCGCTCGCCTTTTTATAACAATGTTTGGTGGTGTGACAATAACAAATTTATGGAGGGTAAATTAAATTACAATTCTAAAAATCATTAAATGTTGGTAATTCAATAAACAAACAATTTTCGATCTTTAAACTAACTAAAATAATTATTATCGGCGACGTGTTTTTCATAAATACGCGGTGTCGCGCCGACATATATATTACTTACTAAGAAAACACATAGCGTCAGAAGTGTCAATGTCTTTGTCAAAATACCCGCTATTGTTTTTAAATGCGGCTTAGCTAATTAAACCTCTTTTTATATTTAACGGATGCGTTCTAAATTACTTGAAAATTGTTACATTTTATTTGAATTTGAGAAATATACGAATACTACTTTGGACTACTACTTTGGAGAATATGAAGTTTAGTTTTTTAATTCAAATTACGGTCGAATTTCGACCGATGCGACGGGTGACTAGTTAATATTAATACGTGAAGCAAAAACTTGTGATTCGTTTTTAAGGTACTTGCCGCAAGCGGAGGAGTTTGAAATTACGCGCGGTTATAGGTGATGTAGAGAAGGATTGCGCAATGCTAACATTTTTTCAAATAATACATAAAACATACATAAAATCAACTAAAAACTCATAACACTCACTACCTTGCATTTGACACAAACACATACATAAAAAACGAAATAGAACATTCAATGTCTTACTATAAATACCCGCTATTGCTTTTAAACGCAGCTTAGTTAATAAACCTTTTTTTTACTTTTAACGGGTGCGTTCAAAATAATGTCGAATTTCATGACGTAACTGAGCACTAAGAAAGTTTTGGAAATTCGCTCAACTTGATGCAAGATCAATTAAATTAAGTATTTGGCTTTGGGGTTCAATATATTATTTGTAATTTTTACTTTATACTTTTTAATACATATTTTATATAATTACTTTTTACTTTATAATACATATTCTATAATTCTTATAGAATTCATAAACCGCATATCGTGAGTACCCGTTAAGTGTTAATGTATCAATTCCGCGATAATACTAGTCTAAAATCATATTATCTGTTGACAAAACGGGAAGGGTGGGATGTCCAACAGTGGACTTTAGTCTATGGATAGATTATGGTTCCCGCGAAAGACGTCGCTTGGATCTGCTACATATATTTATAAACTTTTGCTCACGTGTATGCTTTTTTTTATCTGACTGAAGTAGCAAACGAGCATGCAGTCCACCTGATGGTAAGTGGTCTCTGCCGGTCATGGACATCTGTAATAAACTTCATACAGAACATAGGTACCATCTGAAGTCGATCACAGATGCTTTGCTACTCCCGAGGACTATGATGGTCGCTTAATGTGAAAGTGTGCCGGCAACAACACCAAAAAAAAAGCTAGCTAACCAGTGTAATAGATTTGAGTGTATATGTCAATTTACTTGGCAAGCTCTACAGCTGAAACGACTCGACGGATTAAAAAAAAACATTAGATGCCGTTATTTTAATTTAAATGGTAGCACGGTTTAAATAAATATGGCATCTGTAAATAATAAATATAACAGGATTTTTATCATAACCAATAGAAGCTAGTTCATATACCATTATGCACATTTACAGTTATTTTATAACAATTTTATGTTAATATGTTGAATTAAATAAATAATTGCAAAATAACAATGTAAGATTGCTTTTAAATAATTACTATACCTGTAAATAAAAAAAAAAATAGAACTACAATAAATACATGGCATTACTAATTACAGGGTGCTACTAATCATGAAAACAGAACCTATAAATAGTGTTTTTAATAGTACGTTTGTAAATAACGAAATATATAAGTAACGATTATATCCCTAAAATTGTATAGGTACCCATAAACCACATGTGCAGTTTCACGTACAATGTGTGTAGAATTAATGAGAAATCAAGGGCCCTTGAGTCTGTCGCGTTCATAAACTGAAGTGCTGCGGCCGAATCTATCGAAATTGTGTGATATTTGAACGCTGAGATGTATTTTTATATATTTTACCAAATTTTGAAAACAGCTCTTCATACCGTGGCTTCGCAAGAATAACCGCTAAATAAAATTCATAGATTTAAACAGCTTCAAAAATGGCTCAGGATTGAAGGCTTATTTATTGCTTTAACCACATCAGGGTGACCTTTTAAACTATCTTCATAATTTTAACTGCATTAATAAAAACATATAAAAAAAGAACCGCCTGATCTTTTCTTACTTAGCTACTTACTCCTATTTAAAATTTGCAATTTTTAGTTGCGTTATTATTTATTCGAAGTAGTAGTTTTTTATTTAAGACTAAGTTATCACGCACTTTCACCCACTTCAGTCACGTCCATCAAGGAAATGAGCATCCTGTATCTTGATCTAAAATCTCGGCAAAATGTAACACTAATAAATCTCACATCAATTTACACCGAACAGACAACAGAAGGGACTAGATCTAGGCCAGTCTAAGCCTATAAGGCATCACTTCACTTCCCAGCTAATTTCTCTCGGGATACATAAAAGGCAGGTGGATATTCCTTAGAGACAAAAATTACATGCGTCCTTACAAAAACTATGAATAAAAACGGAGAAGCTATAAATTAGTCTTCGCAAAAACAAGACTATACGAAAAACAGGCAAAGTGTGAGTCGGACTCGCACATGAAGGGTTCCTTACCATTATTTATAAAAACAGCAAACAAAATCACGTTTGCTGTATGGAAGAACTATGCTTAAAGATACTTGCCGCAGATGGAGGAGTATGAAATTACGCACGGCAGAGAAGGATTGCGCAATGCAAATTTTTTTCTCAAATAAAACATAAAATCAACTAAAAACACATTGCACACACTACCTTGCATTTGACACACATACATAATAAACAAAATAGAACATTCAATGTATTACTGCATGCACTGCTGTATGTGCAACACACTTCTTCCCAAACTGTGACCCTTCTTTGCTCGATCTAATGATAGTATCTTCACTGGATCATGTCGCAAAGTATGGCCAGTGCGCTGCTGAGGGATTTTCATACCATGACCTTCTCTACTTGTCTTATAAAATCCGACCTCCAAAAGCTAAGTCAAGAATTCTTCTTCAGCGTAATTTCAGTGGGATGGACATTGTAGAACTCCGCCGCGATGCTGCGAATATCGATTGGGGTATCGTGAAGGGTATGAGCACTGTTGACGAGCAGGTGGCATTGTTTAATTCCTTGATAGTTCAACTGTATGACGTGCATGCACCTGTTCGCCCAGTTCGTATTCGATATCCGCCAGCTCCATGGCTTACTGATGACGTGAGGACCCTAATCAATAAGAAAAACTCAGCCAAGTCCAAATATAAGTTAGACGCCAGTGAGGTTAATCTTGAGCGGTACAAATCTGCAAGAAATCGTTGCAATATGATGTGTAGAGATTTACAACGACGCCATATTTATAATTCTGTTCATAATGAAGACCCTAGTAGGGTCTGGAAATTTCTTAAAACCTTAGGAATTGGGAAATCGCCGAAAAACTCTCTTCCACATAATCTCAACTTAAACGATTTAAATCGTCATTTTTCTGTTACTTCTTGCATTGATAGCAAAACGAAAGAAAGAACTTTGAATAACCTTTCTAATATTCCCAATTCAAATTCTACTTTATTTTCGTTTAATCAATTTTCAGATCGTGATGTAGAGAGAGCAATACTCTCCATCCCCTCTAATGCCGTAGGTAGCGATTGCATTAGCCGTAAAATGATCATCCCTCTCCTTGACTTACTCCTTCCTACTATTACTTTCATGGTTAATAGTTCTATCCAAAGTAATTCCTTCCCCTCCTCCTGGAAAGATGCCAACATAATTCCCCTACCCAAAAAATCCAATCCAACCGAATTTGTTGATTTCAGACCAATATCCATATTACCTTTCCTATCCAAAGTCCTTGAGCGCCTTATCCACCTTCAGCTTAGCTCCTTTCTTACCTCTCAAGCCCTACTAAATCCTCTTCAGTCTGGTTTCCGCCCTGGTCATAGTACGGCTACTGCCCTGCTGAAAATTACAGATGACATTCGCATGGGGATGGATAATCAACAGCTAACGGTGTTAACTCTGTTGGATTTTAGCAATGCTTTCAACACTGTTGATTTTGACGTCCTCTTGGGGGTTTTGCATTCTCTCTACATATCTCCGACGGCAATTGATTGGTTTCGTAGTTACTTGTACGGGCGCCGGCAGCGTATTCAAATCGATGACAAATTTTCCATTTGGTCGAGTACAACTGCTGGCGTGCCGCAAGGTGGCGTGTTGTCTCCTCTCCTCTTTACTATCTTCATTAACTCTATTAGTCTTCACTTAACTTCTCACTACCATCTATATGCGGATGACTTGCAAATTTACAACCACGCTAGCCTTAACAACTTGCACAGCGCCATCAAGATTACTAACACGGATCTGACTTGTATTTCGACTTGGACCAAAGACTTCGGATTAAAATTAAATGCCACTAAATCCCAGGCAATTATTATAGGGAGTTCGCGTTTGATTGCCAGAATTGATTGGCACCTGTTACCGCCTATAACACTGGATGATGTTGCAATTCCCTATAGTAATAAGGTTAAGAATTTAGGTATCTATATGGACCAACATTTTTCGTGGATACCACAGATCACGGAAGTCAGTAAAAAGCTCTTTGCTGCTATGGGTTCCCTTCGCAAACTGAAAAATGTTTTACCTATACCCACAAAAATTACGCTTGCGCAATCTCTACTTCTACCAATACTTGACTATGCTGATGTGTGTTATCCTGATATTACCGAGGAGCAATTAAATAAGCTTGAGCGTCTTCAAAACATTTGTATACGGTTCATATTCGGCTTACGGAAATATGACCATGTGTCAGAGTATCGCGCTAAACTCAAGTGGCTCCCAATTCGTCTTCGCCGAAATGCTCACATTCTATCTCTTCTGTACTGTATATTATTTAATCCGACCTCTCCATCATACCTCAAGGAACGTTTCCCCTTTCTCCACCTATCACATGATAGATCCCTTCGCTCCACTCATAACCTTACACTTTACACTCCTTCCCATTCAACTTCATTTTACAAAAACTCCTTTACTGTTTCAGCTATACATTTATGGAACTCCCTTCCTGTTTCAATCCGTCTTGCCCAATCCCTATACTCGTTTAAAAATCTTGTGAAGTCCCATTACCTTAAGCTCTAATTTTCCAATCCTCTCCTTACGCTTTTTGCTATCCTTAAACTGTATTATTTTCACAATTGTTGTTATTTAAAAAACTAGTTTCGCTTTTACTTTTTTATTAATCTGTACGTTGCTTTAAATTCATTAACCTGATTTTTGCACCCTACCTATTCTTTATTTTCACCTTAGTCTTAACTCCTTAACCTTAGGTTGCCTGGAAGAAATCGCTGTTGAGCGATAAGGCCGCCTTTTGTATTCTAATATTAAGATTTCATTGTATTATTTTCCTTGTTGGGTACAATAAAGTATATTATTATTATTATTATTATTATTATTACTATGAAAACACATAACGTCAAAAACGTCAGATGTGTTTGTCAAAATACCCGCTATTGCTTTTAAATACAGCTTAGCTAGTTAAACCTCTTTTTACCTTTAACGAGTGCGTTCAAAATAACTTGAAAATTATAGCAATTTATTTCAATTTGGTCCACCAATTCGCACTTGGCCAGCGCGGTGGTCTATGGCCTAAACTCTCTCATTCTGAGAGATGACCCGTGTCCAGCAGTGGGCCAATAATGGGTGGATGAGATTTAAATTTGAGAAATATTCGTGCTACTTTGGACAATATGAAGTATACTTTTTTAATTTAAATTACGGTCGAATTTTGACCATTGCGACGGGTGACTAGTTTTTAGTATTTGTTACTATAGCGGTAACAGAAATACATCATCAGTGAACAATTCTACTGTCTAGTTATCATGATTCAGGAGATACAGCCTGGTGATAGACAGACAAACAGGCGGATAGATGGCCAGACGAAGAGAGTCCCGTTTTTTAACCGACTTCCCAAAGGAAAGAGGTTATCTATTCGTCACGTATATATATATATATATATTTATAGAAATCGTCTACCTACCGACACGATTAATATGACATTCTATGCGGCTAGTTTCACAGGCAGTCCCATATTGAGGAAAATGAAAACCTACCGGCACTTTTCCCGGAAAATTGGAAAATGACGGTTTCTTAAAATCTTGAATAACTTGGGTGTTTCTGAACCGATTTCGATTTTCTTTCTTTTATACCTTTTTGGTACGGGACCCTAAAAAACATCGTTGATTTGGTGTCGTGAAATTACTAGAATATTTTGTCTCAAAAACACATTTGTCTAGATGATAAAGAAGTAAATATAATTATCTATTGTCTTCATAAACGTTTTACCCGGCTACTTCAGAGAAAAGGTATGTTTTTCGAGCGTGTACGTCCATTTCTTTGGCACGCTTTACTAAGTGCTAAATGGATTACCATAATATATGAGGTGTCGTTGAATTCTACTTAATTGTCTGAGTAAAATGGGCTATCATTTTTACTACTACGCTAGCAAATAGACAACAAGACGGAGGAAACAAAATTGTTATATCATATCAAATTTTAAGCTACTTTTTAAGGCAAATTGCGTTTAAGTATAAAATTAAATAAATTAGAATTAACGTTTCAAATGTAACTTATATTTAAATTACGTTACTTGCCTTTAATCCCAATTATTTTTAGCTGTAAAGATTTTCTTTTTTTTTAATATGTTATTTAATTGTAATTATAGGATGATTGTTTATTTCTATAAAGATTACACAACCAAACGATAAAGTTTAAATGTGGTGAAAGATGATGCCTATAACGCTTTCGCTTTCTACACTCATAGCCTCACAGTAGGATTTTGTCCTGTGTCGTGGGTACCATGGACACACACACTATATACACATATGAATACACAAACACTCAGACCCAGAACAACAACCTAAACTCATCATTCAGATGCCTGGTCGGGAATTGAACCCAGGACCCACTGCATGTCAGACCGGTATCATATCCGCTGCGTCACGCGGGTGGCTATGCTTGAACCTTCTACTATGTGTTGACCTATTACATGGCTTAACAAATTACGCCCGCTCCTATCTCCTAATATTTGGTATCATCCATGTAACTTTCATTCATACTTTCATTCATAAATTTCATTCATACCATGAGCATTTAGCATTTGCCTGAAGTTGCTTAACGGTCACTTTAAATCTATTCACACCACAGAACCGTATATAC